>CM052886.1:35356656-35384554 GCA_028534135.1 Potos flavus | reverse complement strand
AGGAAGGGAGGAAGGAAAAAGGGACAGAGAAGGAGGGAGGGAGGGAAGGAAGAAGGAAAGAATAAAGGGAAAAGTTACCTTTCTTTGTTTCTGGTTTTTCTTTTTTCTCAATTTTTTCCTTGTGAGTTGCTTAAACAGAAAATTTTATATTAGTGTATGATTTTAATAGATGTCAAGACCAAGTTTTCTCTTTACCTCAATTTTGATAGCCACCAGAATCATGAACTATTTTGAAGATAGATGACATTAATAAGCCTAATTTAGAAATAAAAAGAAACCAATGTAATAATAACTGTATAAAGCCCAATTTAAAAGACTTGGCATTAAGATTTAGAAAGCATTTTGAAAGTTAGTTTCACTCTCCTTTTTAAAGTTATTTTTTTAAATAGATAAAGTTTTCAGGAAAGACAAACAGAGAGAGCGAATTTATAATAATTTGTCCAAAGATGTTACTTTATCAGGAAGAAACATTCTATGATTAATTAAAATAAATATTTAAATCAGAATTAGAGCTTTGATTCAGAACAGCATTTCTCAACAAGGACATAATTGACGTTTGGGGAAGAATAATTTCTTAGTATAAGGACTGTCTTCTGCATTGAAAAAATGTTTAGCATCTGTGGTCGCTGCTTTACCAAATGTCCTCCACTCTAATGAAAGTTTTTCCAAATAATTCCCAAGAAATAGCATCTTTGGTAGAGAACGACCAATAAAGTATAATGTAATGACAAATGATTACTGATCAAGTGCAGCTTCTTAATTGAATAGTATTTAATGTGGTACCTGAAACATTATACCTTCTCATCGTTATATAATAAAGTAATAAATCAACATGAATTTATTTCACTAACTTCTATTAAGTAAAGGAACCCTGAGAGGTACAGAAACATGTGCAGGTTAGCTGTTGTTCAAATATATTAAACTGTGTGTGGTTTGGTAGTTTCCCAAACCACTGTACATTTTTCAACATTAATGTATTATTTATTGGAGAATAATGGGAATTAAAGAAATTATAGAAAATTAAATGAAAAAATAAGATATTTAATTAAACAGTTGGATTAAGGAAAGAGCCAAATTATTAGAGTAAAAAAATTGGAGTCCCAATTATTTCCATTTCTCCAACTATATAATAAAAACATTAATGTCCATCAGCTTTACTTGAATTATAAAAGAAAAAAGTGTGCCTAAATATGTATTTAAAAAACTATTCTTTTAACATACAGTTGATGAATAGTTTCCCAGAATCATGGAGAGGTAAGGCAAACCTCACAGAAAGTTTAAAGCACAACGCTCTTTTGAAGGCCAAGTGACCCTGGCAATTGCAGGGCTAACGAAAGAGCAGGTGCACCCCACTCCCGCACCCCCTCACCTCTCCCACCCTCCCCCTGTCCAGGGTGTCAGCCTCTCAACCTCTCAACCTGCCCCACAACCATCTCCACTCCCATTTGGGGTTATGGGTAATAGCTTGGACAATGTTAGCTGAAGGAGCACTATGCCAAGCTAAGAAAGGCACAATTCACACAAGGTCATAGGGCCGCAGTATAATAACTTTATAAAAAGCAAACTCCTTTAATTGGTATATAACGAATCAAAGGACACTTAAAATGAAGCATTTTGTTCTGCTTTCCAATTTGAAAATTTCCCTTAACATTTATAATTTAGGGGTAACAAATTCTTTTTTTTCTTTCTTTTAAGATTTTATTTTTTTATTTGACAGAGAGAGACACAGCGAGAGAGGGAACACAAGCAGGGGGAGTGAGAGAGAGAGAAGCAGGCTTCCCGCCGAGCAGGGAGCCTGACATGGGGCTGGATCCCAGCACCCTGGGATCATGACCTGAGCCAAAGGCAGACACTTAATGACTGAGCCACCCAGGTGCCCCGGAGTAATGAATTCTCAACTACTTTTTAACCAAAAATATTTAGCCGCCGTGAAAGTTGAAAAAAATCATGAGAAATATCAGATTATTTCATTTAGTCAGAGTATGTAGAACCTGATGCCAATAATTCTGCATAATTTAATAGCAGAAGAGAAATGGACACCTGTTTCTAGAACAGATTGTGGCTGTATTGAAATTCATGGATATTATTACTAAGTAAACATTAATAAAGCTACAATTATTTAATTCAAAATTTTAAATATGAGTATAGAATAAGGAAGATTGAAACATTTTTCGACTGATCTGATTCCTAAAATATTATAAAATATTCCAGCTAAGTGGAATGTTTTGCGGAAGATAACTCAGCAGGCGAGGCATATTGTGGATATATAAATCAGCTGAAATCTAGCACAAATATCCTACAGTACTAAAACAAAAGCAAAAAATTAGAGTCTCATTTCACGATATACATTGAGATGAATTTTTGATGAACTGAAGTTAAATGTGAAATATCAAGCTAATTTAAAAAACTTGAGGAAATATTCATAACTATTTAATTAATCTTCGAATGAAGACTCAAAAGCAGAAACACCAAAAGAAAATATCAACATATCTAGCCACTTAAATATTCAAGAATCTAAACACAAAAACACATACATACACACATATTTGCACTCACACATGTCTATACACACAAACAGAAACCCTAACTTTAACTATAAAACCTGAGAAAAATATCTGAAAAAGTGACAGACCAGGAAAATATACCCAAATCACATGCACAAGTATTATCTGGAGAAATGGATGATGAATGTGAACAGTTACATAAGAAATATACATCACTAAAAATCATATTTAAATCCTTCAATCTACAAATAATAAGCAGTTTTTCAATCTACAAATAATAAGCAGTTTAAAGATATAATGGAAGAAAATATCTCCATTTAAATACCTTGAACCTTTTTTTTAAAAAATTAGGAAAATATTTGTTTTCTGATATGGAAAGATCCCTAAGGTATGTTATTAAATTATAAAAGCCAGAATATAGGACACATTAAATTTTGTGTGAAAAAACAGAGAGAAACAGTAATCTATGTTATCTTATAAATGCAGATTGAGGCTCTGAAAGATGCACGTAAAACTCATAAAAGTGATTTGTTGTGTGTATGTGTGGGTAGGATGGAATGGGATCTGGGAGGCTGGGAACAAGGCAGAAGGAAGCTTTTCACAATGTCTCTGTATGTGTTATACAAGGAATCTGCATTGCGGATTCTAAACAAATACGTACAAATTAAATTTTTTAAAAATTCCAGTCCCAGGGGCGCCTCGGTGGCTCAGTGGGTTAAGCCTCTGCCTTCGGCTCAGGTCATGATCTCAGAGCCCTGGGATCGAGCCCCACATTGGGCTCACTGCTCTGCAGGGAGCCTGCTTCCTCCTCTCTCTGCCTGCCTCTCTGCCTACTTGTGATCTCTCTCTGTCAAATAAATAAATAAAATCTTAAAAAATAAAATAAAATAAAATTCCAGTCTTACAGGTAATCAAAGAATGCAAGTTAAAATAATAAAGTATACTTTCTTACCTATCAATTGAACAAATATTTTGTGAAATATTATCTTCATGTTGACTAAGACAGTCTCACAACTGCCAGGGGAAAAATAGATACATTTCTAGAGAATAAATTGATAGCAGAGTTTGAGTCTCAAGTATTTTATTCACTTCAACCTAGAAATTACTTTATAGATTGAATTCTTAGGAAAATACCATAATATAATTTTAAAAGATAGGATGTAAAGAAGAGTTCAAAGGGGGAGGGGCCCATGTATAAGAACAGAGTAAAAATAACTTCATACCTTTCTTTTCAGATTTTTCTTTTTCTTTTACTTTTTCTTTTTCTCGGTGTGCAACTGAAAAGAAACAGACAATACTTTTCATTTAAATAAAGGGAATAAATAATGAAATGTTTGCACGGCAATTTTTGATGTCAAAAACTTATCTGCTGCTTTTGAAAATGTTTTTTAACTGGAATGAGGTTTTACATAGTTAGATGTTTAAATATTAAGATAATTATAAATTTTTTATTTCTACTTTCATTTCATATCCAAGCACAAACTTGTACCAAAACCAGGTCTGATGCAAAGGTAAGAATACACCTCAACTTCTCCAAACCTTTAACTTCAATATTATGTAGTAGAAAACTTTAAAAATTTATCATGCCATATGCCAAAGGAGCCCAGCTCAACACTGGAGGCGCATCAAAATATAAAGACAGAAATACAGAGAGATAATTTTCTGAATCTGATGCAAAGTATAATCAATGTAAATTGTTTTTACATTGTTACTCTTCTACAGAAACATTCCACACTAAAAGTTTTTGAAAATATACTGGACTGACACGAGAATGACACCAAATCCTTCTAAAGAAAACTAAATTTAATTTACTATGAGTTTTGATCCAATCAATTAATATAGTAGGGCTCAAATTTAAGTCAAAATCTTTCTCCACAATTTAGCCATAACTCTTATTAAAAGCATGTCCAATTGTCAGGCTAGAAACATGGGAGTCATCCAGGATTCATCTTTTATATTCCACTTTTGTTCATTTGCCAACCTCTTTCAATGTTCCTCTTACACATCTTTTTTTATCCAATATTACATTCTCCACCTGTCATTTATTTACACAAAAATATAGAAAGCACCTGCTATGTGCTAAAGATTGTTAGGCAAGAGAGACTCTATCCTCGTCATTGTGATGTCAACAAGCTGATGAATAATGGAAGTTAGACAAACAACTGCAAAGGTAGTTAATTGCAGTTGGTACAATCGCCATGAAGAAAATATTCGGGGTGGCATTCAGAGACTTACACTCGTCTGTGTATTTGGGGAATGTCCCTTGGTAGAAATGATGTTTAAGGATGTGAAAGGTAAGAAGAAATTAATCTAGTAAGGGAATGGGAAGGTAAAAGGGAAAGAGACCATTTCAAAATTTAGAGTAGAATGCCCTTCTTGCTACAGTATTATTGCAAATATTATTATAATGATATCCTATCTATTCCCTTGAAACTTTAGATTGAGATTTTTCTCTCTCAGAGTAACATTTCTAACAGGAAAATCTGATTATACTATTGACCTGTTACGAATATTAGTAATCCCCCCACGGCCTAGCATGGTATCTATAACATAGTAGATGCTATACAAAATCTAAAAATATTTTATTGCTTAAATGATTTGATATTTACCCATCAGGGCAATCTTATCTCCATGAATTTCCCCTTGAACTTTACATTCTTACCCCCACACTTCCTCTTGTCAATGCGCCCTTTCAGTGCTGACTCACTTGCCTCCTCTGCTGTATCATGTTCTTTGATCTCTACTTATTTCACACACAAACAGAACCATGTGCATAATTCCATTTTAATAATTAAATAATAATACTGCCATTGTTCCTATGTCCGACTCCCTCGTAGGTGAAATCTCTTTAAAGACCACATCATGTTATTTTATTTTTGTATCCCTGGCTTATCACATGATGTCTGCCCAGTAGTGGAGTTTTAATAGATTTTTCTTTGAGTGAGCCAAATTCTGAAATATTATAAGAAAAACTATTTTCACCTACTAATAAAATTCTATTTATTAATGATATGGTAGAGATATTATAAACACTGCTTGCTTCTGGCCAAAAAAATTTTACAATTTATCAAAATTTCTTAAATGATTAAACCCCAGTGAGAAGCATTAGAAAAAAATACACCTTAGAACATCTAGGCCTTATTTTTCCTTACAATTAATAGTCCTTTTAGGTGTTTCTGAGTTACTAAGCTCAATATAAATATCTCACAAAAGAAAGAGAGGACCTCAGCATTCACACATGACCACAAGTAGCTTATTTTGGTTCTTTTGGATCACTATTAATTACGCTAAAAACCAAAGGAGAATCTTGGCAAAAACAAAGCCTCTTTTAAAAGTTCTCTAGGGGGAACCAAGTTTTCATGAGATAAGCTGTGCTTTTGGAACTGATTGGCAGGATCCCCAAGAGAACACCTAATCTGTGTCTCTGCTTCTGTGAAGGACCAGACCTCACCCACCTCGGACAGCTGGTTGTCCATTCCACTAAAGGATTTTTTGGCTGACGTGTGTACAGGCATAAATGGAGGAATTAATACAAAATTGAAAGAGCAAGGGGCTGAATTCAGACTTTCAGACTCAAATTAGCATATTAATGCCTCATTCCTGTTACCCTGGGGGAAAATCTGGTTCCTCAGAGTCTAAGTTTTGATTTACAGACACAATCCTGTATGCTGGAATTTCATTATCCCCCTCAGAAATGGTACCATAACACTGCTCAGTGAAACAGCTGGACCCATGTGCTCTAGGGAGCTGTTCAAAATGGCAGACAGCCATTAAAGCTTCTTGGATGAAAACTTCAAACTTTGGCAAGACCGAGCTCAGACACCAAGTTTTAAAACTTTTTCTATCAAAACAATGCAACCATCAGTAACTGCCTTAATAATTACGCTAAGATAAAAGAAAATAATTTGCCACAATACCCGCATTTGCTTGTGCACCTCCTCTTTGCTTAGAAACTACACCCAGAAGTTTTCATATGGAAGAAAAAAAGTACCTTCCTTGTCATCAGCTCTGTTGGCAAGTTACATCTTAGCTAGGACACTTTTAGCTCAGGACAAAATAAGCTTGTTCCACCTGCTGGAGCTTAATTTGTTTGTCATCCTTATTTACAAGAAACAAAAGTCCCTTCGGTATACTGGTAATTAAAAACAAATAGAATCCACCAGTTGGAATGGTCTTGATGTTTGGCATCGGAGTTGGCATGGCCCTGCTGTTCCTGCACTTGCCCAGACTCTGACCTTTCCCTGACCAGAACATTCAGCTCAACTTAACTCTGCTGCAGTCTCTCGCCCACCCCATGTGGTCCCTCTCCAGCACTCTGCAAGCTGTGCTCTGTGCTTTTACAGAGCTTGGCCCTGGCAACCTGCCAGACAGTCCCTGTGTCCTTTAATGAATGTACCAGAGCTCATAGTGCATCTGACCCTGAGGTTCTTATCAAGCAAACCTCCCCTAGGGGCCAACCAGTAGGCATTCAGGGCCAGGTTGGCTGAGCTCTTTGCTGATCTCTCTGTTCTTAGTTGGAAAAAATCAGAAGTTTGGTGTCAAAACTTTTTCAGTACTAATTTGCAGAGGCTTTCGCCAACACTAAACAAAATGTCCAATGTGCTTTTGGTTAGTATGCATGTCTCTGCATGTTTTTATTTATTTATTTTTGTAACTAATCTGTAGAATTTCCATTCTGTGCTAAGGCAAGATGAACTACACGTTCTAAGTGATAATGATGAACTCAATAGAAAAGCACTCTTGAGTAGAGAAACTTGTCAAAGATTATATTACTAATTCTTCCTAAAGGATTATTTTAATTTTTTGCTTAAAATAAGCACACAATTTTAGAGCTGATAGGAACCTAGGAGATCCATTAGCCTGAACTTCTTTGTCCCTGGATAAGAAAACACTATCTCAAAAGAGTCCACAGCAGAGAAGACATGAGTATTGTGATCGGATTGCCAAACTATACTCTTCCTCCAAAACTATGCTACCTTGTCCACACAGGTTCTGTGTAGAATAGAAACTTGTTCTTACAACCAAAGTGTGCTAGCTGGATTCTCCAAGCATGTTATCCACAATCCATTCTGCAATACACACTTCTTTTTCACAATAAAATTTCTTTGTTTATGTATTAAAGTGCTGGTTAGGCAAATTATCCAAAGATATAAAGCTCATCTGATATATGCTCCAAATCACAAAGTATATATTTAAATTCCAAAACATTAGTTTTACTCTCGAATCTGATTGAATTGTATGGGTAATTTCCCTTCAACTGGGGCTCCATAGCTACAGTCAGAACTGTAATCACTTCCTCAAAAGTGAACAATTACTATGGAAGAGGTGATGCATAGCTTTGTGTAAAGCCTTCTTGCCTCACTTTCCAGGTTTATCTTTCACAGCTGCCAGAGAGAAAAAGAAAATATATTTGGTACTTAAAGAGTCAATTAAGTATGGCTGAGAGAGGGCAAAAGGAAAAGTTTATAAAATGCAGGCAGACTAAATTAGTTTGTGGTCTTTGAGAGCATTTTTTATAAGGGGCCCAGGATCTTTAGATACATTTTAATGTCTTGTCCTCTTTGGCTTTTGATCATCATCTTCAGCAAAATCCTTTGCCAGCCTATGATTCCAGTCCTATAATGGTTTCCCAGAAACAAACCTAAACCAGTCAATCAGGATTATTATTCTAAATTACCTTTTTAAAAATGTTCTTCTGACTCATATGAGACTGTTATGCATTGAATTGCATAGTCTCAAAAGATGTGTTGAAGTCCTAATCTCCAGTACCTCAGAATGTGACCTTAGTTGGAAATAGAGTCTTTACAGAGGTAATCAGTTTAAAATGGAGTCATTACAATGGTCTTTAATTCAATATGACTGGTGTCCTTATGAAAAGGAGAAATTTGGACACAGAGACAAATATGCACAGAGGGAAGAAACAGAGATGCAGGGAGAACACCATTTGAAGATGAAGGTAGAGATTAGAGTGGTTCATCTACAAGCCATTAGAGTGGTTTATCTACACATCAAAGATTGCCAGCCAACCAGCAGGAGCTAGGAGAAGCATGGAATAGATTCTCCTTTACAGCTCTTTGAGGTAATCAATCCTGCTGAAATCTTGATGTTGGAGACAATATATAGGCTACTATATTTTTCAACTGATGGTAACAAATAAATTTAATTTATCCCTATAACTGTGAGACAATAAATTTCTGTTATTTTAAGCCATCCAGCTATTGATACTTTTTTTACTGGAGCCCTGGGAAACTAATACCAATACTAATCATTTGGGTTGTCTAGGGCTCTTCTAACCAAGTTCTCATGTGGTTCCTTGAAGACTGACCCTTGACCCAGCTCTTACATCTTCCATTTTAGGTTCCAGAGTGCACATCTAAATCGTAAGCCATACATTCCTCTAAAGCTTTGCCAGAAAACTACAGTTAGGCCTATTCAGCAACCGAGGCAGCTAGTTGTATCCTCCATGATATCTCTTTGTGAGGTACTCACCACATGATGGTATAATTGTGTGTTTGCTATTTTAGATCTCTCATTGGACTAGATCTTATTCACCATTGAATTTTTAGTGCCCAGTATGGTGTTTGGCACAAATTAAGTACTGTGAATAACTTAATGTGTATTGTTGCCTAATGGCTGTGACCAGTTTTTTCCATCTACAATCTCTGCCTGTGAGGATAACCCCATCTCCATTGACTGGCCCACTTCGATGCTGACCACATACCATTCATCAGCATACACTTCTGCCATGTGAACTTCTTCCCCACTCCTGAGGTCAGTTCTTCACATGAACACTAAACAACTCAGGCTGATGTAGCAAATATATATTGTTTTGAATGCCTAAAACACTCTCCTTTTGTCTAGGAACCATCTTGGATAAAGTTCTCCCGTCTAGTTATATGTTTACCAACCGAGTTCCAATCTTTTCTAGTTTATTCTAGGAGCAAATTGACATGTTTAATAGTTAAATAAAAGCCTAAATGTTATCTGAAAAATAACAATAAAATTTGCAGTTGCAAAAAAACCCAAGGCAATATGCAATAAATAAAATTAATGAAAGAAAAACTGGAGGAAAATAAAAAATATATTAGTATTTATCTTTGGATAATTGGTTGTGGTTGTTTTTCTTTCTTTTTTGCATTTTCCAAATTGTCCAAATTAATCTGTATTACTTTAATCTATATTATTACAAATTTTATTGTGTTTCCTAATTACATGATACAGATCATCTTTATTTAATATGGAGCTACTATCAAATTCTTCAATTGGTGCTGACTGAATAAATTTGACATTACAATAGCCCAATTAAAGCTGAATAATTATATATATTTGAAAATAAACATAGAAATGTCCAAGGAAAAAATTGTCAATAGGAGTTAAGTAGAGATTAACAAAATAGGGAAAACGAATGCTTCGTTAATTAGTTCACTCATTTTTTCAATGTTTATTGAATGTGTTTCATGTGTTGGGTACTTTGCTAGATGGTAGAGTCATGTTTAATTTGATATAAGCACACAAATTCAGAGTTGGTAGAAATTTGAAAGACCATTGAGCTTGAATCTCTTTGCTTATAAATAAGAAAACACAGAATCACAAAAGGAAATGTCAAAAAATGACCTCAAACATACATAAAGACATACAGAGTTCCTGCCCTAAAAGTCCATTTGAAAATCAAAGAAATGAACAGACTTGCCCAGTGACTCCACAAGAAGAGCCTGCTGGCCAGAGAAAAGGCCACATACAGAAGCACAGAGCTGTGAGATGTCAGTGGAGCCTGCTTAGGGAGTGCCCAACAGTGTGGCTGCCTAAGGCACAGGCAGTGTGGGAGGGTCTGGGCTGTCCTGGTGGGGGCAGCAGGGCCAAGTTGAGAGTTGGGGCGTTGAGGAGGAGATTGCAGAGTAGGGGAGGTATGCGGGAAAGTACAAAAAGCTGGACATTTTTACGGATATCACTGATCAAATGAGGAAAGTCTTCTATGCCATGGTAGAAAATGTGGCTTTTATCTCTAAGGTGCTGTAATGGCAACAGATGGATTGAAGCCTGTGAGGGTCATGATTAGCATGAATATAAAGGGTAATTCAGGGAAATCAGTTAAGAAATGACTATCTTAGGGGTGTCTGGGTAGCTCAGTTGGTTAAGTAGCTGATGTTTGATCTCAGGTCGGGTCCAGATCTCAGGGTCATGAGTTGAGGCCCCACCATGGGCTCCATGCTGGGCATGGATCCTACTTAATGAGAAAGAAGAAAAGACAAGACAAGACAAGACAAGACAAGACAAGACAAGACAAGAAAAGAAAAGAAAAGAAAAGAAAAGAAAAAAAGAAAAGAGAAAAGAAAAGGAAAGGAAAGGAAGAAGAAGGAAAGAAAGAAAGAAAGAAAGAAAGAAAGAAAGAAAGAAAGAAAGAAAGAAAGAAAGAAAGAAAGAAAGGAGAAGGAGGGAGGGAAGGAGAAAGGAAGAGAGAGAGGGAGAAAGGAAGAGAGGAAGAAATGAAGAAAGTGATAGAAGAAGGAAGGAAGGAAGGAAGGAAGGAAAGGGGGGAGGGAGGAAGGACTGCTCTAATCTAATTGAGAAATGATTATGGAGAAGATAGCAGTGGAAGAAGAGAGGTGAAAAAAGGATAAATGATAGTAAAGAGGGAGTATGACAACAGGCTGAGCAGGACTACTCTTTGTATTGAGGGAGACCAAGATGTCTATGGCAGGACTGTCACTCAAATGCCTTCTGAAATGAGGCATATTAAATGTCTACTCCAGGAGTGATGAGAGAGAGTGGTGGAGACTATGGTAAGTAATAAGTGCAGGCCTCACCTAAAGACATCCAGTTGTACATTCTGCGTACTTCCATGGACTATACTTGAACTCTAGGCCATGAGTTCAATTGACAGCAATTCTAACCCTGGCTCATCATTTGAATCATTAGAAAAGCTTGACTCAAGCCCTGGCCTCACCTCCCAAACATTAATGGTCCCAGAATGGAGTCTGCAATGGATTTATATATATTTTTTAAACTATCCAGATGATTCTAAAGTCCATCAAGTCCATACCACCCCCTGTCAATAATGACCCCTCCTTCTGCAGCTTGAATAGCCTGGGCAGATAGAGATATCTATTATTATGGCCATAATACAGAAGGATGAAGAGATTCTGTGCCATGGAACTTAACATGGGCTCTAAATACACTGAGTGAAAGAAGTCTGTTAGTTATCCGTGTTAAGTCAGATGAGAGTTATGCAGGAGGATCCAGAGACTCTTCACATTCTACTTCTTCAGTCTTCTCAAATATCAAAATTAATTAACCACTTGGGCTCTTAATTAATTGATGTTTTAAATGAAATGTGAAGAGATTATCCAATATAAAAATACTTGAGGTATTCAGGTCATTCTCAAGTTTTTGATTTAAAGTACATGCACACTGAGTATGAATTTTTAATGAGTTTATATTATAATATTTTAAGAAAATTATGGCACTGTCTTGGCCACACATAAATGTTATCCTACTTCTAATATGACTAAACTCTTGACATATCCTCATCAGGAAAAAGCAAAAAGAAACAAATGAACAAATATCTGGCTCCCTAAATTAAACCAAAAATAATAGAATTATTCTGACTAGTTCTGACCCCCTAAACAATGAAACCTGAATGCTTCCTCCAAACCTGAATTCCCTAACAATAATTTTACACCTAACTGGCTATGCTGATGGCTAAAGTTTTATAAAAACTCTTATGGCAATGTTGCTACAATAAATTTGGTAAACTTTGCCATCTGTTCTGTGATTCCTACCCTTAAATACTTATATTTTGTACTTAGCTACCAGTCCTTTCTAGTACTCTCGTTAAAGAGTAGCTCAGTGGGGTGGTTAAATAATGGCCTCTTAAAAATGTATCCATCTCTTAATCCCTGGAATCTGTCAGTGTTACCATACATGACAAAAAAAAAAAAAAAAAAAAAAAAAAGGATTTAGCAATGTGATTAAATTGAGGATCTTGAGATAGGAAGATTATCCTGGATTATCTACATGATCCCTAAATGCAGCCCCATGTATCCTTATAATAGGGAGTCAGAGGAAGATTTGAAGATAGAAGAGAAGACACTGTGACCACAGCAGCAGAGACTGGAGTGATGCATCCACAAACTAAGAAGTACAGCAGTCCTAGAAACTGGAAGAGGCAAGGAACAGATTCCTAGAGCCCTTAGGTAGTTTGGCCCTGATGACAACTTGATTTGAACCCAGTAAAACTGATTTTAGATTTCTGGCCTCTAGAACTGTAAGATAATAAGTTTCTGTTGTTTTAAGACACCACGTTTTTTGGCAATTTGTTATAGCAGCCACAGAAAACTAATATACCCATGACATGCCATTTGGCATTTCTACCAAAAGAATACGTACTGTCAGGTCTCGTTTCTCATTTTGTTAAGGGTAGCAATAATGACGAGGAGACTTAGAGGTGGATACAGTTTATTAAGTATACAATGCCTGCTATCCAGGGATGCCATCAAGCAAGACAAGTCCGGGCTCTATGGAAGTATAAGCAGATCAGTGAAGTTGATCAACAGATTACAAAGTCCTAACCATGGGGGTTTAGAGAAAAATTCAAGATTCTCCAGCTGCGAGAAAATTCTAGTATAGAGGCTTAGACACAATGGAGCAAAAGAGAAGAAAGAAAATGAGATGAAGGATATAGTGAGAAAGCCACGTGTTGTTAAGTTAGAGATATCTGAGATTAAAATTTGGCTCTACAACTTAATAAATATTGAGACATAGAGGAAAATCATTAAGTTCAGATAAACCTGTTTTCTTAGTTTTAAATGGGATTATATCTACCATGTTGGATTCTTCCATGAAGATTAAGTGAAACATTAGAAAGCATAGATTAAGTACAGTATTTGTTTCGTAGTAGATAAATGCTTGTATGAGATTTTTTAGGAAGGAAGGCACAAATACAGTGGTGAAGTGGCAATAAAGGTAGTTTAGTGTCGTGTTACAGAATCATGGGATGATAGATCTTAAGTTCCATCAGCCAATGATCAGATGGATATCAAGTGGTCCCAAATATAGGATGAGAAATAACGCAGATAAAAAATCCACAAGGGATTGTCATTGACCTAATCACTAGTGATTAAGAAGACTAGTTAATTGACCGATAGTTACCATTGAAATTAAAATTTGCCAAGAATTCTTTGAATGCTTTCATATATACATTTAATAATCAATCTTCACAACTGTATCATACCCATTTTACATATGAGAAAATAGAGGCAACAAAAATGAGTTAACTTGTCCTAGGTACATAGACAATAGTTCCTAAATTTGGATTCTGACTCAAATTGGTTAATCCAAGACATTTCTAAAAGTAGGAGAAAATAACGGTGACATCCTTTTTTGTCAAAATCATATACTGTGCTCCTAGCTTACTTATTGAATAAACATATCTGAGTGTTTACCGTGAGCCAGGGAAATGGTCTTTAATAACCATGACTCAGACCTTTTATTTATGACAGACAGCACCAGTTTCTAGAATTCCCTACAATGAATGTGTATCTTTTCTTTTAAAGCATACGTGTATGTAGTTATTTATACCTATGAAGGATACCCAAACTGTGGACTGCCAGATGAGACTCTAACGAATATTTCTTGTCATTTGACATGTGGCTCTGCATTCCACAATGATCATTCCTTCATCTGAATTACTCATGGGCTGTCGTCTCTAGACTGCCTTACTCATCTCCATCTGGAAATCAGTTCTTAGAGGTTAGACAGAAATATATTTTAAAATAGTTGGCTTTAAATATGAATATATTCTGCAAGATCATTTGGACCTATAAAATCTTCCATTAGAAAAAATAAAATAAAATAAAATCTTCCATTAGAAACCATCACCTTGGAATGGAATCAGCATTCTTCCAGTTAACTTCTGCCACAGCAAAATACTCAGTGCCCACAACTCCTTGGGCATGATGGAATTCTCCCTACTCACCAGGGCCATTTATATCAGCAACAATTTTGTGAATGGCATCTTGGTGATCCAAGAAAAGTTAAAATGTGGTTGTAAGTTTCTTTTAAGCAAATGTAATAGTCCACTGAATTACTATATTAATTCAATATAATATTACTATGTTAATTCAATATAATCACAAGTATACACATTACTGTGATCATATTAATGAAATAAATTACAATTTATGTAGAAAAAAACCAAGATTAATTAAAAGGTGAACATTAACTAACATGTAAGAGCTTATACCTTAAAACCAAAGTAAGTACTTATTGCCAGATTAAGAATTAAAGGGTTTGCTCTTCAGTTCCATAAAACTGGTGCATTTTCCTTAAGAAAACCATCTGATAAAATGAACAGAGGGAAAAACTAGGAATAAAAATTACCTTAGCTTTATGAATTAAAATCATTTAAATAAGGTGATAACTATAAAGTTATGAAAAGTGGGGATCAAAACCAATTCATTGACACTTTAAAAATGAATAAGATAGCGTTAGATAGCGTATTTATATAGAATGATTTTGGGGGGGCACCTGGGTGGCTCAGTGGGTTAAACATCTGCCTTCAGCTCAGGGCATGATCCCAGAGTCCTGGGATCGAGCCCCATGTCGGGCTCCCTGCTTGTATTCTCTCTTGCTATCTCTCTCAAATAAATGAAGAAAAATCTTTAAAAAGAAGAACGATTTTGGAAATATATGTTCTCTGTGACTATATATGCTATGGTTTTCTGTATTTCCATTTGACGAGTAAATCATCTACATGTAGAGTTCCAAGGCTTTCCAAAAGACTTCATACTCCTAAAACCTGTTCAAATACCATATGAATCCTTTAAAGGAGGAAAAAAGAGAGAGAGAGAGAGAGACAATAGAGTGTGATCTAGCTTCTCTCACTACCAACATTTTTATCTCCCCCAGCTTCACCAGTACTCACTAGCTTTTTATTTTTTCTTATTTTTATTTTTTACCAGTTTTTCAGTCTCAGATATTTGTTGACATGTCTATAACCATCACAGGGTACTAGTGCCTTGGATATATTCAGTCTTTTCTTATATGAGTTCAGATATTTTGATAAGAATTTAAATTCCTAAATAGCCATCATATATAACCATGACTGATATGAAATGTGACATATAGAAAACATATCTATCTACATATGTGAATAGTTATAAAACCACATCTATTTTCACTGAACTACCTGGAAATAAAAGCAGGTATTATTCTACCTGGATGAGGAAACCAAGCAGTGAAATGGACTCTTTCATTCATATTGACACAGAAAAAATACGAAAAGAAGAACTAAAGCTCATTTAAGTCTTGAACAGTTGAAGCTCCGTTTTCTCTTTCTTGAGAAATACTTACTTTCCAAAATATATTTGGTCTATTCAGGGAATATATTCAGGTACTAATCTCTAACCCAGCCTTTGAGAAATTTATTTTAAACTTCAGCCAAATTCACTGTTTTAATTATGCAAGACTCATAGTTTAATAAGCCCACTCTACAGCCCACTGCTCAAAGTCTTTAACAGCGGGATTCTAATAGAGTCAGGTCCAAAATGCAAATGGTGCCATCTGCATCACCACATCCACTCCAGCAGCACTGCTATTAAATTAATAGTACAGTCTGCAAGATAAAACAGCAGAGACTCTGATCATGTGGAACCAGTTGAGTTTCTGTTTAACGTCCAGCAGATTGAAACCCATAGCCAGTTCAGTCATGGCTAGCTTAGTTAATCCATACCCAAGAGCTGTGTTCAATTTCCCTGACCAAAGGAATTAGGGACCAAAAAAGGAAAGGGAACAGTAAGAAGACATTAGTTCCCGAAGTACAAATATAAATAGGTTTCAACTGAGTAAGCTTCACTGTCCCTGATTGTGTAAGGATTGGCTGATCAATCTGGAACGAACTCAAACATTAGGATTAAAGACATAATATCTGCAGAATGACTTAAACTCTTCACAAAAAGGAAGTACATAAAATATATTAAAAATGGCATTTTAATATATTCACATATTGGTGTAATTTAGGGTTAAGTAGAATTTCTATTATTTGAAACCTTACTATTTGCAACTTTGGTCTTCATTGCGGGTAATTTTACATTAGCGATTTTTGATATAGTAAGTATTAGAAAAGATTCGATTTCTATCCAGAAAAATTATTTCAAATTCTGTCCAGAACACATATTTATGTGATATGGAATTATTAGATTTTAATTTTTGCCCTGACTCACTTAAAAACATTTGAGACTATTCGTTTGGGGAATCCTGAGCATATTTAGAAATATATCCTTTTGAAAGCTCTTCTTTCCTGTACGTTTCTTTAAAGTTTTATGACTACAAGGGCCACTCCTAGAAAAGAGATGCTTGTAAAATGAGCGAGACAATGCTGGCCATTATTAATATGCCTCTAATGCAAGATTGCAGTTACTGGATTCGGTTGAGTTGAAAGGGATATTAATCATCATGTTGTCACTGTCCATGTTCCCCTTGAGGCTATATACAAAAGCTGCAGGGCCCTAGCAGTCTGTTGGGAGGCAATATAATGACTGCACTCTTGTGCCAATGATTTTAAAGGTACTGCATGGCATAAAAAATTCACGGTTAAAAAAATTGAGCTCTGACTTATTACAGTAACATATTCAAAGAAGAAAAATATTTACTAGTAAGTCAATAATTATATTTACGGTACTATCTTAGAAGGAAAAACCAGTTGTAAATAATTTAAACATTGTCATAGATTTTGAAGTTACTTTGATTCTAACAATTAAATATTACTTATATATTTACACCTGAAATTAACTGAGAAGTAAAGGAACTCATTTAAACACAATCAAAAATGTTAAAACAAGGGAACACTCCACATGAAAATTTTTCTTTCTTCCATATGAGTACACGAAATATATATCCTAAATAAAAATAAGAATAACACAAAATTAAACAGTTACCTTTAGTTAGTATTTTCCTTTCAGTTTTCTCCTGCTTTTCAGTCTTTTCTTTGTGTATTTCTAGGAAAAATACAGAATTTGTAATTTAAAAACCTTTTTTGAAAGTGTACAAAATGTAAACTATAGCTATGATCTAAACTTTAAAATTCTACCATGAAGTCTAAATTTTTCCTAAATGGAAAAGCCATTGTAACATATTGCTACATAAATCACGCATTTGTTGAAATAAGGAAAAAGTTGGATTTACCTCAAATTAGTGTTATTTGAAAAAGCTTAAAAACTTACATAAATGGGGATATGTTGTCACCATTTTAGTGCTAAAATTGATCACAAACTATAATTATGTTTTATTTCAATTACTCTTAATACAATTAAGAATCCTTAGTAAGAATGTCATTTCGATTGAGGAAGATTTCATTTTTACATATTAAATTAAGAATTTGTGAAATGAACTGTAACTATCTAATAGGAAATACATCTCAGAAGTATTGACTCTAAGCTATGTTTATAATCAGAATTTGGCATTGCATTTAACCAATAATTACTGCATGCAGATATGACACATTTCATGGAATAAGTCAGTTGTTACATTTTTTATAAATATCAGGTTTTAACAAATATATTTAATTTGCTGCTAGCTTTAGTATACATACATCCCCAAGGCTTGGAAAATGAAGCTAATTCTGAATTTGTAGTTAATTTGGATAGACCTAAATTAGATATTACGGTTTACAAATATGATTACTACCTCTGAAAAGTGACTTAATCTTAATAGCGTGCTTTTTCTTAGAAAAATGCTAATGAATTTTACTTATTTATTTATCACGACTTTATTTCGCAGATGATCTGAGATGGTGCTAATCACTGTAGACATTTTAAATTCTCCATTTGTAAATATGAATTTGCATTTTTGTAATTTTTCCGAAGTCTAAAATCAAGACCAACCATTGGAAATTCCTAAGTAAGTAATTCTTAAGAAAGACAGTGACTTTCACCTGGTAAGGAGAAAATCACCCCCATGTCTGCCCCATGAATCCCCCATCACACTATTTATAGGGCACTCCTTCACCCTTATCCCATCCTTGACTTTGATATGGCAATAGAGATACAAAAGAGTTAAGATGCTTAATCAAATCTCTGATATAATTTCTCCGAATTTCAAAGAAAGATCTTCAAAACCCATAGGAATCCGTTTTTTTGCTTCTCTCACCATTTTTTTTTTAAATCTCTTCTCCATAGGTCTCCAAATCCTGCTCAGTGTGTGTGTGTGTGTGTGTGTGTGTGTGTGTGTGTGTGTTCCAGATATCTGATGGTAACATCAATCCTTTCTGAGTTGGGTGAAGCATTATTTGGGGGTAGGTTGGGGTTGTTTTGTGCAAGCTCTGGTATTTAGCAGCATCCCTGGCCTCTACCTGTTAAATGCACGTAGCTCCTCCCCTTGTCATGACTATGAGAAGTGTCTTTAGACATTGCCAAATGCCCCCTGTATGGCAAAAATGAGCCCCCAAGAAAATGCTCAGATGGCTCACGACAGTATTTCTTTTGCTTATCCTGTGTTCTTGGTTTCTACTGTACTTCTATAATTATGAAACAAGAATAGTGTTGCACTGTAAATTATCATATAGAAGTATATGTATGGAAAATTTTGATGTTTTTAAAGAAACATGCCCTGTTTGCAAAGGCACTGTAAAGTTGTATCTTAGAGGCTATAGACAATAAAGCTAACATAAGCTTTATTTAACACACGCACACACACACACACACACACAGAATTTATATCTTTAGAACTGTCTAAGGATATGAGATAACCAGCCTAATCCCTTTCACTAGTGAAAGCTATACTTCCCTAGGCAGTAGCCACAGGATTTACGTGCATATTAAGGACATGATATGCAGTTCGTCCAAATTTAGACGTGCCGTAAGTGTAAGTATATACTGGATTATGAGGACTCAGTATAAAAAATAATATAAAATATTTCATTAATGATATTATATTAATAACATATTGGAATGATATGATTTTAGACATATTTAGTGTGATCATTTTATTTGTGTGTCAACTTGGTTAGACTACCATCCCAAGTCATTCAAATGAACACTAATCTAGGATTTGCTGTGAAGGTATTTTACAGAAATAATTAAACTCCCTAATCCACAGACTTTAAATAAGCAGATGATTCTGGATCATGAGGTTTCCCAGAGAGAGGGAAGAAATTCTATCTGGGGATGACAGCTTTCATCCGTGCCCATGGATTCAAGTTTGCCTCTGGTTCTCCCTATCTGACTGCTGTCCTATGCGTTTTGACTTGCTTAGCCAGTCCCCACAATCACATAGGCCAATTCCTTATAATGAATTTCTTAATACATAAATATATCTGCATAATCTTCTACCAGTACTGCTTTTCTGGTTGAGCCCTCACTGAGACCCTGATTAAGTTAAATAAGACACAGGATTAAAATTAATTTCATATTATTCTTTTTACATTTTAAATGTGTGGCTACTTGAAAATTCTAAGTTTCATATGTGGTCACATTATATTACTATCAGACAGTGCTGGTTCAGTCCTAGGAGTGGGCAGATGACCTTTTAAAAGCCTTAGGTCATCCACAGGGCTATATCTTTTACAAGTGAAAAAGCAAAATCAAAATTTTCCTGTTGGTACTGTCTTACTTTCTCCCTTCTATTCAGACCAACAGAGGCTGTGGAGAAGATTGGTGTCATGTATAACTCAGGCCAATAAAGCAAGTAAAACGCCAGAGATTTAGAGGAATCCTTTAGGAGGTGAATTTCTTACTCCTAATAAGGGTTGATTTGAATGCAGAAATGGGTTGAAATTTTCTAAATTAAAAGCTTACATTATATGCTATATTCATTGTGAGACAAGAAGGCCTTGAAATTGTCATTTAGAATATTTTTTCCTTTAGAGGTAGGCTTATGTGTGTGTGTGTGTGTGTGTCTGTGTGTCTGTGTGTATGCGTGTGTTCTGCAGACATCTGTTGGCCATTCAGAAGAGCAAAGCAGAGATTCTACAACTCTCACAGGAGGATCAGACCTGAGTTAGAACTTTCTGCAAGGTCAGGTGTGAAAGACCATTCTGGCTCGGTAATCCTATCAGAGCTTCCTAGCCTAACTTCTTGGGAAATACACTGGATGGGGTGGCGGTTTGTGGGACTACACAACCCATGTTGGTCAATGGCTATGTTTCCTGCAAAGTAGATGGAAGTTTGCAGATCAGAGAACAGACATAAGGAGCAGCAGAAAGAGCCACGTGGACACCCCTTAGCTCTAGCTTTTTTTTTAAATTTATTTATTTGACAGAAAGAGAGCACAAACGGGGGAGTGGCAGACAGAGGCAAAGGGAGAGAGAGAGGAAAAAGCAGGCTGCCTGGTGAGCAGTGAGCCCAATGTGGGACTCCAGCCTAGGATCTTGAGATCATGACCTGAGCCGAAGGCAGATGCTTAACCAACGGAGCCACCCAGGAGCCCCACTCTAGCTCTTTTGTACACAGAAACATCTCATCAGAAGGGAATGAGCTCTAGATTGTGACCAGAATTGAAATGAGCAGGCATTCATCCTGGAGGGAAAAAAATAAAGTGAAAGAAGAAAAATCTCAGCAAGACTGAAATAAAGAACACCATTCATGAAAAGGTGGGGGCGGGGGAGGGGATATGCATTGCCTCCACCATTTTCCAAACACATGGGAGGCAGGTAACTCTAAGGAGGAAGGTAAATCCCAGCATGTTGGCTACACTTCATCATAAGTTTGCAACATCGCCTTTTCTTTGGGGACTGGATTCTATGACTAGCGTTACTGCCTGTGGCCATCAGATGCTTGAAGAATCCAATGAAGCCGCTGCACATAAGTCACTTCTGTCTGCTTACACTTGAGCCAGGAAATGATAACCATTAGGGCTCCTGTCCAACTGAGTAACAACGTGCTACCAATTTAGACTTCAGAAAGATATTTTTCTCATAAGCAGATGATGTTTGATTTGTTCCTCTCAACTGCTCTTTCCAGCTAAGAACCATTTGTATAAGAATGTAAAATTAAATTTTAAAAGATTTAAGTCACTAAAAGATTCAAGTCACTAAAAGATTCAAGTCACTAGAGCTTTATTGCCCCATGGTTTTCAACAAACTTCCAAGAAAAATAAAATTTCCTGTACTATATTAAAACTAGCTTGTTTAATGTTTTCCATAGACTGGTAAATTTTTCGGTAATATGACAAAAATGTATAATTGCATAAAATTGCTTTTAACAACATGACACTCTAAGAATAGTTCACTTAAACCTGCACAAGTCCTGGATACAAGGGACAAAGAAGGTCAAAGCAAGCATCGTTTACCTGCAAATTAGATTAGTGTCCAATGTATCTGAAAACATAGTAAGTCTCAGCATCAGATGCCGGTTGGAATCACAAGCCATTTTGGTAACTGGTAAACCTTAAAGATCATTTTGTGGCTTAGAAGGCGCAGAGGTCAAAGCATCTCCGTCCTGGCGTGAGAATACTCACAAGGCCTTACGGATACAAGTTTATATTTGAATTTTAAGAATTGGAGATGGGAAAAATATCATGGAGAAAGAGTGACAACTACCTCAATGGGTCAGGAGGCAAAAGGAGATTCCTTTTTCTACTGAGTCATTGGTAACTTTGCCTGAGAAGAGTGAAGCATTACTCCACTGATGTTTACTGTGCTGGAAATGGGGTAAGGGCACTAAAAGATTCACAAAACAAGCAAGTTATTTCCACAGTCTGTGGGAAGCATATTCCAACTTTTTTCACTACTCCTGATTTTCCTCTACTGCTTTTCTCCAGATATACAGGGAAGTACAAATGAATATGAGACGTGGAAAAAAAATTAATGTCTCCCTTTTTAGATTCTTACTTTTATTCATCTCCCACTCTAAAACTAAAAACATTTGAAGTCATTAGAAAACTTGATCGCACTAGGCTTTAAATGCATTTAAAAATTTCTTTCATTTAAGGAACTCAGAGAATTTCAACCTTGGATTTTATGCTTTGTAATTCAATGACGATAACAAAGAAGTATACCCTCCTCAGCCAGCCTGTTTTTCTAAAGTCCAAAGCCAAATAAGCAATGACGTTAGAGACCAATGTCTCTGAAGATTTGTGAAGTGCTGGGAAACAAGAAGTTCAGATATAATAATTTATTATGATGCCAAAAATAAGTAAAAATTAGTAATATGTAGATTTTTCATTATTTCTGCATTGTAATGATCATTAAATGATTATTTTAATAATCATATGAGAGATGGCATAAACTATGATATTGTAATAAAACTAAAATATGCATTTTGCTAGGAGAATTAGACATAGATAACTTGTTAACAGATCTATACAAAAATCTAGTTATCTCTGACATGTATTAAAATACAGCTTAGTATTTAAGATAATCGATGCTGGAATCCACCTGCCCAATTGAAACCTGATTCCTTTACTTACTAGCTGTGCAACTTTCATTTCTTCAAAATGAGGTTCTTAATAGTACCTTCCACATAGATTTACAGAAGGATTAAAATAAGTTAAAATGTAAAGAATTTAGAACAGCACCTGATTATCAAGTAGCATCCTGTAAGTATTGGCTATTATTATTATTACTTGTCTCTCTTACTAAATTCTAAAGTTGATGAGGTCAAGAGTTACGTCTTTTTTGTTCCACATTAAATGTTGAGTGCACAACAATGATGTTATCATATACTAAACATTTGATAAATATATAATAAATTTTAAAAATAAATATTTAGGTAGGATTAAACTTATAAACTCTGTATAATATAGAAAGTGACGGTGGATCATATCTCACCTGTTCTTTATGAACCTACTCTCAATTTAAGTACTAAAATTAGTATAGTTGAAAATTTTGAGAAAGTAAAATGTTTCATTTCTAATCATTTTTACCTCTTATTAGAAATCCCGGGAAAAGTTGCAGAATTTTACTATTTGTGAAAATAAAATAATGTCTGTGAAAGTTATTCTTAAACTGCAACACTCGTACAAATATTAGAGTTTTTTTAATAATGTCTTTCTGGAACACTAAAAAGCTATATAATAATCAAAGTAAGGATATTGAGTATTTTTTAAAAATTACCAGTAGTAATTAATACTAGTACTAACACTAATTTTTAATACTAAAATAGTTTTTTAACACTTTGCCTTATTTCAAAACTTACTCAT
The DNA here is from genome assembly GCA_028534135.1 of Potos flavus. Lineage (NCBI taxonomy): Eukaryota > Metazoa > Chordata > Mammalia > Carnivora > Procyonidae > Potos > Potos flavus. The sequence continues at coordinate 35,360,918 of CM052886.1, read as the reverse complement.
AGATGTTTATACAAAAAGTAAGCCAACTCTGAATTGAATACATTATACTTGTAATAAAATGTTGACAATCAAATATCATGTCTATTTCATTAGAAATAGTTGGGAGCAAGATTTAAAAATAGGACATGCAACTTAACGTAGCTTAAAGGAAGGGTTCCAAAATTTCTATCCCCTTTGTTCTACATATTAGATACTATTGCAGCTCCCTAGCATTCCCTATTGATGCTTATGATATTTCAATGATAATCTGCATTCTCCTTTGTCTGATGGCACTTGACTATATTCTTATGGTATTTTATATACAGAAATAATGAAATTTTGGCATCTGTTATACATATTTATGCTGGACACCTGAGAAGATAAGTATAGATTTAGTGATTCTTTTGGTAGCTTAAAATGGAACTTTTAGGGGCGCCTGGGTGGCTCAGTGGGTTAAAGCCTCTGCCTTTGGCTCAAGTCATGATCTCGGGGTCCTGGGATCAAGCCCCGCATCAGGCTCTCTGCTCAGCAGGGAGCCTGCTTCCCCTTCTCTCTCTGCCTGCCTCTCTGCCTACTTGTGATCTCTCTCTCTCTCTGTCAAATAAATAAATAAAATCTTAAAAATAAATAAATAGATAAATACAATAAATAAAATGGAACTTTTAGGTGTAAGAGAGAATTTTCTGGTTCTCACAGTGTGTTCTGCATGTCCCACAGGATTATATAATTATTGAATAGACAAAAATCTTTAATACTTCTCCAAATTAACAGTGAAGATTCATTTCATTGGCTTGATTCTCCTTCTTCATCTTTAGACTTTAATTTTATCAATATGTAATCATCTTAACTCTATGTCTCCCACAGTGCCAGTGGTAATCATAGATCAACAGATTTCCTCAAGACTTTGAGATCAACTTCCAAATACAATTTGGGAAGACAGGCCAAGGCACTTAAAAATGGGAGGGTCGCTAGAAACAGCAATCAGTGGGACATAGTGAAAATAGATTGTGCTAAGTGATTCCTAAGAATGAACTTATTTTGTAGTGAAGTCTTTCTGAGTTATTTTGTATGTTGCATGTATTTTGCTTATGATAAATAGTTTTTATCTACTTATAACAAAGCTTATTGTTGATAGTTTATAATTTCATTTAAGATTTACATGGCCAATTTAAAGCATACGATTTTTCACTATTAACATAAGACGTTGTTCACAAATTAAAAATATTATCAATGCAAGATTTTAAAATGACAGACTCAAGAAGTTAAAAAGATAATCTCTGTCACCAAGGCAACCATTCTGATTCTTTTAGATAACAACCAAGTTTATTAAATTATTACGAGTGTTGTGGATTTCAGTGAATGCTTTTTATCATTATATTTTCTCCACATATCTCAAAGCAGTAGACAAAATGAAATGCCTTCTTACAATTTTTCTTATTTTATATTGAAAATTCAAATCATTCATTTGAACATAGAATCTCGATTTGTAAGATTTCGCCAGTTGTGATTAGGACACAAAAGACTAATTATGATGAATAACCAAGCAAGTCTAGTTATCTATTTAGTGGCTAATTAAGGATCATTAAGGGAAAATATTATATTGAATTCTCAATATTTTAGAGAAACAGTCCAAATGATGTGTAGGTATTTGTATTTTCTATGATTTTTCTGATAATTTTTCTGTTATACTGATAAAATTTTGAGGAAAGCACACTACTGACCATTAATGAAGAGTATAAAGAGGAATACTTTCTTTCCCTCAAAGCTACCTAGTGTTTGTGATTAAGTTGGCAAACACTTCAGATATATAGACATGTCTATGATAGACAAATAATCAAGAACAGTTTCCTTCAAGGATGTCGAATCCCATAAATATAAAAATGTTTTGGACCTTAATTTTGTTAGATTTGATTACTTGGTAGAATTTTGTAAAATAAGCTCAACTTTTTCAAGAAAAATAGTAGTCGCAACACCAGATAGTCTTGACCCCTACAAAAAAATTTCAAAATAAATATGGTGATACCTGTCCAACCTCATTTTTGCCACTAACTCAGCAATCTTAGATTAGTCCATTTTTCTTCTTTGAATTGTATTTTATCCATCTATAAAATGAGATACTATTTCCCATGTATTCATAATCCAGGCAGAGGTGGAAATGATAACAAACAATACTTTTTGTAAGATAATCACTGGTGGACTTTATGGATAGATGATGTTTTGGCTGTGTTCAAATATGTGTTTCATATTTGATGATATACTAGACAAAATCAATGTGGCTGTACATCAGAGCCATCTGGGGAGATATTAAAATGTATTCCTGAGCTACAGCCCAAACTTAATCAGTCTCGCGTGGTGAGGAAACTTTTAGGGATATCCAATTTAAATAAGCTCTCAGGTGGTTTCAGAACCACAGTCAGAAGTAGGAACCACTGTCTAGACCAACATTTCTCAAATTTTAATGTGCAAATGAGTCGCCTGGGGATCTTCCTAAAATGCAGATTTTGATTCATGTGGTCTAGATGAAGCCTGGTTCTGCATTCCTAAGTCACTCCCAGATGATGCTGATGCTGCTGTTCCTTGGAGCATACTTTGAGTTGCAAGCTCTAGCCCAGACAAAATTCTTGGTAAAAGTATTAATATATGACATCACAATTTAATCATAGAATCATAAAATATTATAGCTAGAAACAACCTGGACATTAGTAAAATCCAGCCTCTTTGCTTTATGGATGTGAGAACTGACAGCCACTGGGGTTAAGTGACTTAACCGTAGCAGGTTAACAACAGAAGGGGAACCAATGCAAATATCTTCTCATCATATTTCTTCGAGTCTATCTCAATCGTGTTTAAAATGTTGATGCGTTCAACTGATGAGCATCAATTGTCAATAGTTATTCCAGTAGTCTAGGGCAATGTGACAGTGATATAAATTTAGTTTGCATTTTATCATTCATGGTTTGGTATTTTTTTAATGGTAAATTTATATAGAAGAGCAGTCACTATGTATAAACAATATGTGCAATTATCCACTTATCTTTGACTCTCTCCTTTCCTGATGTCACAATGCATAAAATCACTCATTTCTAGAATTAATCATTTGGGTTGCAATGGTTCTCACCCAGGTTGTGAGTTAGAAACACATTGGGGAGGTTTTGAAAATACAACTGCTTAAAGCTTGGCCCCTGGAGATTCTGGCTGGGTAAATCTGAAGTGGGAAGGCATCTGGGATTCCAAATTGAAAAGATATCCATGGCTTTCCTGCTGGAATTCATTATTGTAACTGCGTACCTCCTCTAGTTCCAGGAACCAATCCTTTTCCAATCTCAGTATAAAGAGTTTGGGTGATGCCAACCTCACTCTTTAATCCCAAGGGTAGGTCTATTCCCTAGATCTTGACAAAGTGCATGCTGCAGGTCCCTGGCCACCTGATTGGTTCTAAGAAGGGTGTGTTAGTCGATACAAATTGGTGAGAGTCAACTACATTACTTTTGCTGAAATAGTTGAGGAAAAGCACAGCCTCCTCTCCTGCGTTGCTAAAGTAAAATACTTTGGGCCTGACGCTTCTGGTCATCATAATTGCCAGTAGGAGAGGAAAGTCTGCCTTTGAATTAAGCAGATGAAGGAAAGCAGGGTCAGGAGCAAAGAGAGAGGATTTACAAATCACGTTATTAAAAAACCTGTATCCAGCCATCCCTGAAGCCAGTTTTACTCTTGCATCTTTCAGTCACTCAAGCTGTTAAAGTATCCTTTCCACTAAGTCAGTTTGAAATCAATTTTGGTCTCGTATCATTTGAATCTCATGCACAGAGTTGAGAAACACTGGGATGTTTTTCGTTTTGTCTTTTTTTTTTTTAATTTTGTTTTATTTTTCAACAAACCATTCTAAATGAAAATACATAATGTGGACTATGTAATACTTTAAACCATCTATATTCAACCAACTTCGCATTTTTTATGATTTTAAGAAAGGAAACCTACATAACTGGAGAGAAAGGAGTCTGGAATTACAGCTTCTCACTCATATACTTCTCCACTACCTATCCAATCTGATTTACAGTTAAGACTGAAGCAATCCTGAGATCAGATTTTGGTGCCAACGTCATGGCAAATAAGAAGGGTCTTTGAGACAACTCAACTCCGGCCCAACCATTTTATGTGTTTCTTGCCAGAAGAGGAATAATCTCAATGCTTTCTTTGGCATGTTCCTTGAGGCTCTGGTTTTACCCATTATTATCTGTACCTACTATTATTTACCACCTATCATCCTGGTTCTAGTTTGCTTG
>CM052886.1:35250737-35356556 GCA_028534135.1 Potos flavus | reverse complement strand
AAAAAAAAAAAAGATACAAAAGTTGCCTAACCCAGTGGATCCAGAGTTCACTACAGCTGCAACCCAGGGAGAAGTGATTCTCTGAATCACTGACCAGATCTTCCTTCAACTCAGCCACCTCAGACTTCTTTATTGGGAGTTCACTTCCAAGCCTGCTGCCTGTTCTCTCTGGGCTTTGTCCGCCTGCCATTGTGGGTCTGATCGATAATCAGAAAAACAGGCAGAAGATAAAGCAGTAGGTTCCTTGTGTAGCCCAAGGGTAAAATACAGCACTGCAGTTGCAGAGCTGAGTTTGGAACCACACTTCCTAAGTGAAGAGATCCAAAGATAAATGTATCTACTTAACAAGGTTACTAGGGCCTACCTAGTAACCAATATTCTGAGCCTATGAATTTCAACAAGTTGAGTCACCTTTTCATTTCCTCTCCTTTTTTCACTCACCATATTTTTCAGATACTTAATGTTCAGCCTGTAAGCCACTGAAGCTGCCAACAAAGATGGATGCAATGAAATCTCTGGCACGGAAACTTGTCCATCTATCTTACTCCCTATGACGTGATACAACCTTCTCAATGGCCTACTCCTAAAGTCTTGAATATTTATGATGCGCAAATTTCCTGGCTCTTCCTTATTCATCCTGACTGCAAAGAGCTATTGTGGATTTCAATCAAGTGAGAAAAATACGCAATGAAAGACCTGAGTTTAAATTTACTGAGTTCTTTTCAAGCCAAGGAGCTTTAAGGAAATTTAAAAACACGACTATAAGGAGAATGTAATTTGTTTTGCTCTAAGTAGAGAAGAGCCTCTTCTGCTACTGAAATGCATCAGAGGTACAATCTCACAGAATATCAGCCTTCATACTTGGGTCCTGTTCAAACTTGAGGACAGTTCCTTGTTTCAAAGAGCACGTAATTAGGAAGAAAGGAAATTCAACATGATGTAGTGAGGCGTCTAGTTCTTTCCTCTAAGTCAAACCAGGATTTAACATGTAAGGCCACTATTCTCCTGAAATCGAAAAACAGTTCTTTCTCCCCAAAAAACTGAGTGTGGGTAGATCTGAATGACTAAAACTATTTTTTCTGAACTTTAAAACTAGATGTCTGAAAATGACATTATAAAATGTAACTTCTTGTTAGGAGACTATTATTTTCTTCTAAAATTACATATTGCTGGGGCGCCTGGGTGGCTCAGTGGGTTAAAGGCTCTGCCTTCAGCTCAGGTCATGTTCTCAGGGTCCTGGGATCGAGCCCCGCATCGGGCTCTCTGCTCAGCAGGGAGTCTGCTTCCCCCTCTCTCTCTGCCTGCCTCTCTGCCTGCTTGTGATCTCTCTCTCTGTCAAGTGGATAGATAAAATCTTTAAAAAATAAAAAAATAAAAAAAATAAAATTACATATTGCAAGGGACATAGCTGCTGTAATGATTATTTTTATATATAGAGTTACTACAGACTGAGGTTTAACTAAGAATAAATGGTAAAAAGGAGATAAGTATATTCATTATGTTGCATTTGGAAATGTTAGCTCAAAAAATTTAAAAAGCTATATATCAACTAAAGAATTATACTCTCTGTAAATGTTTACCCATTCTGAAAAGTTAGCATCACATAAACACCAACATAGGAATATGAAAGCAAAATCATACTAGGTTTGTGACAAACCAATACTTTATGTTTGAAAGAGAAATAGAAAAATACCAACACCTGTTATGAATGGAACTATATGTCTAACTTTGCTTTAAGAACACTGGATTTTCTCTCTCTCTCTCTCTCTCCCTCCTCTTCTCCCTCCATCACTGCCTCCCTCACTTTATCTCTCCTTCTCTGTATTTGTGTTGGGAAGTCTGTGATTAGCTTCGACTTGGGAGTAGTTATGAATAATTAAAAGAACTAAATTTATGTATTTTTATTTTTTCTATTTTTGCCTAAAATAGTTTATTCATTTGCAATATAGTTATCATTATTCATATTTTCATCCTCTTTAAGTTCGGTTGTATATGATCACCTCATCATTATCGAATATGCAATGCTCAAATTATTTTATCTTATTTACTATCTGAATTGCTCATCTATTCATTAAACTCTTCAATAAGGTCTTCTCAGTACATTGTGCTAAATAAGATGATCTTTGACTCATGTGCGATTGTTTTGGCTATAGAATACAATGTTACATGGATCCTGCTATTAGTAAGGAATAATTAACTTTATTAGGCATATTACATAAAAACTCGATTACGGTAATTTTTTATCTTATTTTTTTAAGATTTTATCTATTTGCTTGAGAGTGAGAGAGACAGAGAGCAAGTATGAATGCGGGGGAGGGGCAGAGGGAGAAAAAGAAGCAGGCTCCCCGCTGAGCAGAGCGCCTGATGTGGGGCACGATCCCAGGACCCTGGGATCATGACCTGAGCGGAAGGCAGATGCTTAACCAACTGAGCCACCCAGGTGCCCCTATTTATTATCTTATTTAACAAAAATTCATCATCAACTTTTGGGAATGCTGTACGCAAAGACTTATATGTTCTCCTGTGCCTAGCATATTGCTTGACACGTAGAAAACACTTGAAAAAGGTTTATTGAAAAACAAATTTACTGAAGGGATAAAACAGGTCAGTGTTCTGAAATAGCGATTATTTAAGGACACATATTGTTGACTATGGTGGAACCTGGGGCCTTCATGCTCTGTTCTCACTCAGAATCCTCAGGTAATACAGAACACAAAATTTTCATTTTCATTACAGAGACTTTAATTATTTTTCCTTTGACATTATCTTAGAAAACTTTGGGAAACTGCATCTCCTTCTATATTTTGAATATAACTTCTAAATTTTTTATCATAAGTTTAAAAAGTACAATTAATAGATTATTATAAATTTTGACTTTTAAAAATAAAATTGTTTCTTCTGGTTAAAAATCAGGTCGATTGGGGCGCCTGGGTGGCTCAGTGGGTTAAAGCCCCTGCCTTCAGCTCAGGTCATGATCTCGGGGTCCTGGGATCGAGCCCCACATCAGGCTCTCTGCTCAGTGGGGAGCCTGCTTCCCCCTCTCTCTCTGCCTGCCTCTCTGCCTACTCGTGATCTTTCTCTCTCTGCCAAATAAATAAATAAAATCTTAAAAAAAAAAATCAGGCCAATGGATCTGATGATGGTCCATCCATCATGGAAGATACCATAATATCTGAGATTCTTTATTATGGATTTAAAATAACAAATAATCTTTTTTAACATCTGGAAATTGTATATTTTTTTTGAATTCATATTTTCATTCCATTTCCCTCACAAAATTTCATTCAAGAATGGTATATTTTTATGATTGGAATTTTTTTTCTTGATCATACTACCACACTTCTCTAGAAAAAAAATATATATATCGAAATTTAGAATTTCTTTCAGATCCTATGATTATAAGAATACAAAGGTTAATATCTTACAAATTTTCATGAAAGTATTATTAAACCTGAAAAGCAAAATTTAAATTTTATTAGAAAGTTAGAAAGTCATTGATCTCTTTATGAGATACACACTTTAATTGATTCATGTATTCGTGGATATGATTTACAAATGGAATACATAAGATGACAAATTTAACCTTGTTGTTTACTTTTAAAGCCTTATGAACATGTATGCACACACGTGTGCATATGCCTTACGCATATACATGTATATAGAGCCACACACACGTGCACCCACACAAACACAGAGATAACAATTTTATTGTAGTAATGTTATTTATTTTTTTTAAATCTTCTTCCAAGTAATGGTAAAATGACCTAGGGAATCAACAAGGAATTTATTCTCAATGATCCCTCAGCTGAGTAGTAGACTTCTTTAGTTACATTGGAAATAAAAATTTGAAAAACATATGACTTGCAAAAGGTTTGTTACTCTATTCTGAGAGTCATTCATTCACTTTCTGAATTTCGTGGAAGTAAAATGATTTTATCAGACTCATCAAATGACTACTAGATATTTCTACTACTTTCATTCAGTAGTACCTTGTATAACCACCCAATATATTCAGGAAGGGTGAAGAAAAATCAAAATATTATAAATGGTAATGATTTTGGATAAAATGATATTGTCTTATGTACCTTTACATGTACATCTTGCTTTAGTTATATTTCATCTAGATCTTGGATGCTGCTCACTGTGTTTATAAAAAATGTTTGTCATGTTAGTTAACGGGCAAACCAGCCTTTGTTTTCAAACCTCTTACTCAAATCAAATTTACCTCTCTCAAAAAATGTAATTTTGTTTTGCAATTCAAAAAATTTTAGTTTGCTTCTTGAGGAAATTATTATTTTATTATTATTATTATTTATTATGTTATGTTAATTTTTAACGTAGTGTTCCAAGATTCATTGTTTACATATAACACCCAGTGCTCCATGCAATGTGTGACCTTCTTAATACCCATCATTGGGCTAACCCATCCCCCCTTCCCCTCTAAAACAGTCAGTTTGTTTCTCAGAGTCCACAGTTTCTCATGGTTTGTCTCCCTCTCTGATTTCCCCCCTTCATTTTTCCCTTCCTTCTCCTATTGTCCTCCATGCTATTCCTTATGTTCCACAGGTAAGTGAAGCCATGTGATGATTGACTTTCTCTGCTTGACTTATTTCACTCAGCATAATCTTTGAGGAGATTATTAAGAAAAAATAAGTTTTGCAATACCTGGAAGATCTGTTATTAAAAGTAGATGAAAAGACTAAAATGAGGTGGCTTTACCATAATGCATTTATTTTGAAAATAAGTTATAAAAACAAGACAAACCAGTATTCTATTGTACATTATTTTATTTGTACTAATATCAGGTAATAAATAGGTAAAATTTTAAACTCTTCGTGAAACTAAGGTATGATAAAGAGTTTGACATTTCAGCAATACATGTGTGAGGGGGATATCAAATTCTAATGTTTTACTTTTGGGGCTAAATAAGCAAGTTTCAAATATAAAATAAATAACTTTAATAATTTTGTTAGCTACCTTAAAATTGTATAATTATCAAGCAAAAGAGAATATACACTAAATATATACATTTACATATATACACATACATATAAAACCAATAGCTAGCATATGGTTTTATATTTTTTATTAATAGGAGGTAAAATACATATAAATAACACATGGTGCATAATGTATTATGGTTATATACATACCTATTTTAATTTATGTATATAGAGAGAGTAAATTGGTTCTGCAAATAGCATATGACTTTTTTGTCAATAGGAGATACAAAATATTAAACATCTTACATTAGATGAAATAGGATAAGGTTTGACTACAATTAGATTAAATGTTTTATAGTATAATTACATAAAGTATGTTTTAAATTCCTTTTTGAACAATGCAGAATGAATCTGAAAGGTATCACAGAAAGGTGGCGTCTATAGGTTTAGTCGATGCATCTGTAAAAGTTTGATTGTCTCAGAAAATATACCAGTTATACTTAAAAAAATCAGTGTCACTAACCTACACTGCTTTGGTTGTTTCAAAGTGCTCTTTCAAGCCAATGGCACTTGCTAAAAGCAAGTATTGAGAATAAATGAAAAGAATTACTTACACTTAAATTTTTAAAAGGCATTTTTAGCTTTTAGTATCTCTTATCTATATTCTTTTTGCTTTGTTCTCATGGGAATCTTCCTCAAGAGGAATGCAATCTTTCATATTACTCAGCTAAATAAAAGGCAAAGTCATTAAATGAAACTGATCATTGCTCCAGTATCCTCCACTCCACCATATCTTTGACGTCAGACCCTCCCATCATGAAAAAGAGCACTTGTGTATCAGCACCATGATTCTTCTTTAGCAGATGTATGCAGGACAGGGCAGAAAGGCCTATTGGTCTTTCGGGTAAGCATTCCAGCAATTTTAGGATGGGTGAAGGCCATTTCTTTATATTGTAAAGTAGAAGTACCATTATGAACTTAGACGTGTTTCAGGCAAATCTATTTTAGGAAAGCCTACAAATATAATTTCATTCCTTTACAGTTACCTGCACTTGTGTACCCCTTGGAAAGCGAGGAGTTAGCATCTGTGATGTGCACCCTCCTGTGAAGAAGCTACACAACAGGAGACTCCAAATAAACTAAGCACACCTACCATACACAACACAACTATGATTTACAGTGGTAGCTGATTTTAATAATTGTAAGTTTTAAATAATTATATAATCAAAATATAATGTTTTATAATGATTTAGTGCCTTGGACTCTCATCGTGTAGTGTTTGGTAATAGAATTGATTATTTTAAAATTATGACAAGGTGAAAAATAAAGATTCATAAAGACACTAGGTACTACATCTCACACCCTAAAGCAGTATATATATATATAACAACATAAGCCGCAGAATTGCAGACTCAAAAATTTCATCCATATTAATAATCTATTTAATAATCAATCCTGTAACCAACCATGAGATTATTTGACGAGACCATTATTCCATATCAGCTTAGAAGTGCAAACTCCACCCATAAATAACTGGGTGGTTGAGTTTTTATTTCGATGAAAATAGCAATTGGACAAATAAAGCTAACATTTTAAGTGCATTTAAATAAAATGCTTCATAAAGACACAGGACAGTTAAATAAACAATACCACAGATAGATAATTTAGGTAATATAAAATGGCTAAATATTATTGAATATGTCTGAATGAGAAAGAAAGTATTCATGAGGAGATCAATAAAAAGTAGTTTAAATGGATGAAAATGAAATGGTTTAGGAGACTGTCATTCTAGATTACCAAAAAATGTATACTTCTTAAAGCACAATTTTTAAATATGAAGATGTATTTAAAAAATCCATCATAAAATAGGGATAAGCTCATAGCATCTCTTCTAATAATAATACTTAAAATACACTTTTAAAAATAGAATATAATTGGAAATGTTCTGAGAAATATTACATACTGCTTTAAAATTCTCATTGGTACTACAATGGAAAAGCTTATAAATAAAAAAACAGTAATTATAATGAAACATATTTCCTTAAGTCCACTTCAACCAATGTTCATTATTACATAGCCTCTATACCCAATGTAGGATACATAAGATGTTTCCTTAGATGCCCATATTCTCAAGCAACTTTGTGAATAATATTATTAAAAATATATATTCAGATGATCTTAAGTCAATTCTTTTAGTAATCCTTCAAGACATTAGTGTACACGGTTTTAAACACATATATCATTTAGACTGTTTTAACTAACGAGCATTACTGACATCTTTTTCAAAAGTATCCCTAACACCTATTTAATAGTTTTTCTGTTGATTTTATAAAACAAGGCAATAATTTAAAGAATAATAATCAGCTTTGTGTGGATTTGCAATTTATGCTAATCATTACATGAAATAATTTTGAAATAATCCCACAGGGAAATTCAAATCAAAAGGAAAGAACAGATTCTTTACTAAATTCTAGGTACTGTTTTATGGAGGATATGATCTTATGATATTCCTGTAGAATTCAATTTATCAGTAAGAAAATATTTGCTTTTCTCTATTGGAACACATTATACATAAACTCTTGTTTCCTGATAATGGTTAGTAACTCATTAGTTTAAACTTTTACTATGTTCTAGGCACTAACAATTGGGGGTCAGCTGTAAAAATAATTGTTTCTAACCTCAAGAAGTTTATAAAGTAATCTAGAATCTCTAAACCTGGATTTGAGGGCTGAACTATGGCTTGAGTTCTCATCCTGGATTTGTGATCAAGAAACCTGTCTTCTCCTGTTTTTAACTCCATAAATACTTTCGTTTCTGGCTTTCCCATGTTTGGGTTTCACTAGTTTAGCTCTCATTTGTTGGACAAGTTACAAATTCACATTTTCCAAATTAACACACACTAAGTGGATTTTACCCCAGATAATGAGATAATCATCATCTGCTCAGACAAGGCTGAAGCTCCCAATTTGGATCCCACTGTTTGCATCTACAGTAGGTCTAGGCAGATAGCAACAAAAGCCAACAAATTCTCCCCTGGAGTAAACACTCCCAAAAGCCTGCTGCTGAACATGTGCAGCAATAACTAAAACATCACCACAGTATCAAGTCTGGCTATGTGCTGGCTGTTTCTTTCTGACACCAACTATACCTCAGGGATGGTATCCCTTCTCCCAATTGTCTCTTCTAGACAATTCTTACTTTTTCTTATGAAAATAATTGCCCCTGTGAGGCTCTTGCCCCATAGCTATACCCCTTTTTTCTAGTCATGTTGCTTCCATCTTTTGGATTTGTGATCATCCCAGTCACATATGGTTATGGAATAGCCTAGCAAATATATTTCTACAAGAAATCCGTCTATTTCACATCCAAGTACACCCAGGTAACTTTATTCCTTTGGGATGATACATGATACATACTGACTGGATAGGTCTTTGGCTCCAAGATTATTATTTTCCACACTGTTTCACACACCCTGTCCCCTACTTATCACCTAAAGCTGAAGGATATTAATAGTGACAATAAAATAAGAAGGAAAAGAATAAAAATTTAAAATCAATAAATCTGGCCACAGTGAGAATAAAAATCACTGGCATCATCATCTTCTGAGCCATTTCTGAGGCTACAGAATTCAGTCCTCATTCCTGCAATTCTAAGTCACATGAATCTGTGTGTAGATGGATTTGCACATCTACTGAAGAAGGCATCAATTAAATAATCAACTGAAAAATAGTGGGGTCAGTTTCATTGGAAAGAGTCAAGTATTTCTCTACTTAACTATAAATCTCAATCTAATCATTAAACAAAAACTGTACATTAAAAATAAATTAAGGCTACAACTCATGTAAAATATATTTGAATCATGCTGAAGATCAACATTACCACATTTTTTAAAGGTGAAAACAACCAACCTTTTTGTTTCAAGGGAGGCTCCTCTATTTCTCCTAAACCAAGACAAAAACAGTAAATTAGAAAAACTTTTAGCATAGAATAATACTGCCTCTCTCTTTTCCCCTTTTCTTTTGTTCATTTAAAAAGCCATCTATTAGTTTTGACATTAGTAGTCCTTATATTGCTTTGCCTCCCAAATTCCAGTTTTTAAGTATAAACTTTGTTTATGTACATTTATGAGATAGTTTTGCTTTTATAAGTTCAATAAAATCATGGCAGCAATCCAAATTATACATTATAGTTCGTATATCATGTTCATTTCAGCTCTCTATTGTTCATCTCGACCTCTCACTGGGCCAAACAAATACAAATTCAGACAAAATCATAGAGAGGGCTACAATAATAAGAGCTTTACTGGTAGTCAGGGCTGAATACATGATTTCTGATGACTAAGGCTGACCCTCAAAAATGTCATGTAAAAGAATCATAATGTTTTGTTCTTTTTAATCCATTCAATAGTAGTTTATGTATGATTGGGGTTTATTTCCTTTTGTTTATTAATATATACGAGAGAGTACATAGGTTAGTTGCATAATTATTGTGACATTTAGAATATGTCCCTCCATTCTACACCTCCGTTTGGTTTAGTAAATTTACTTCTGATTATGATTTTAGTGGAATTGCTTTCTATTTGATCATTAATATGTACATGTACAAAACATATGTCTACCAATTATTGCTATTATTTCAGTCTTCCTAAGGATAAACTTGAGAAAAAGCAACTATTTTTTCCCCAAAGAAACATATAAATGTGAGGTCCTATTGTGAGTTTGTAATAGTGCATAGTAAGACCCTTTCTACTATAATGCTACCCAAATGGTAGCATTTAATTTTGATATCTTTGCCATAATGGCAGAAAAGCTGTAAGATGAAAGCCAAATAGGGACCATTTTACTGAGTTTGGCAGCCTGTTGCTAATGCTGTTAGAACTCAGAAGCGTATTCATTTTGGTTTAGCCTGACCCAAGCGCTCATATGTGTTTAAATTTAAGCAAACCGCTATAATGGATATCTAATTTTGTTCTGAGAAGTTAGATGCTTCTCTATGCTCTTTGTACCTTTATCAGTGTCCTCATCCCCATCATCATCATCTTCTTCATCACCCTCGGACGAGATGATGTCAGACAACAAAGAAAAGAAGCCATAGACCCAGTCCGTGGTTTCTTCTACGGCATCATGTACAAGTTTTAGAGGATCTGAGCCAATCTTGGAAATAGAGCTCGCTAAAAGTAATTAAAAACAAGAGAAAAATTTTATAATCATTCCCCCAAAAAGCAAGAAAACCATTTATCCTGATGTATGCCTTTGATACAAAATATGTCATTTTGTAAATGTAAATGTCTCTTGGCTATAATTTTTTGGGGGGCTCAGAAATAGAAACTATATTTTGTCATAGTATGCACGTGTATTCAATTAAAAAGAAAAATTACCGAATACTTATGGTGCAAAACACTATGGGGTTACCAAGAAAGAAATTGTCCTTGAGAAGTTTATAATTTAAATAAGAGTTTAATAAAGGGCAAAATTAGAAGTGGATTGAAATAATGTACATCTATGTTATTTAAATTGCAATATACAGCCTATGTTATGGATGCTCAGACACAGAAGATATCGCTGTTGGCCCATATTATACTGGAAAGCATCGTGGAGAAGATGGCTCTGTAAATTTTTTAGGCGAACAATAAGTGCCAAGTAGATGGTAAGTAACTGACTAAAGTAAGACTGATAGGTCCATTTATTATAACTTGTGGTGCATCAGTAAAAATCTGGAATTGTCAAGATAGTATTCATATCAGGTTCCACCTAGATTAAATTTGTTTTATCCTTGTTAGGCATCCCAGTACCTGAAAATAAAAAGTATTTAAATTTCTAGTAACTTTAGTAGTTAGAATTAGGAAAAACTGAAGTCTATAAATCTTCCACTTTTTATATCCTCAGAGATAGAAACTATTTGAGAAGCGAAAGATTAAAAAATAAAAATGCAAGCAAATAGACATAATAATTTCCAAAATGTTGTCCTTCTCATTTTAATTACATGAAAATTACTCTGAGGGGACAAAGATAGCCTCTAATATCTGATTGAAGAGGCGATCTATCTAAAAATATGGTATAAGTTGCAACTGATTTTTCATCAATCTAAATTAAATTTTAGATTTATGTTTTCCTTAATTTTAAAAACTATTTTAATTTTTCAGAGATTTTTCTCCTTTTGATATCTTAAAAGAATAGAATTATATCAACATATGATATCATTTAAAGGTTAAGGACGCTAAAATTAGGCTTTTATTCTGATGGAGATAGGAAGTCACTGGAAGGTTAAAGCAAAGAATGAAGTGATTTGACTTATGTAACTTCATTCTCTGTGTTGAGGATTGAAAGAATGCCAGGTTGGAAACAGGGATATCAGTAAGAACCAAATGAAATAAGCAAGGGGAAAGAAGATGGTGATTTCTATCAGGATGACAATGTGTGTGTGTGTGTGTGTGTGTGTGTGTGAAATGTGGTCATTTTCTGAATGTATTTAAAAGATACAGTTAATCATATAGGCTTATAGTTTGGCTCCTGGGTGTGAAAGAAAGAGAGGGGTACAGGATAACTTCAAAGTTTTTGGCATGAAAAACTGGCACAATGGAAATGCCATTTGTTGAAATGGAGAGGTCTGGAGAGAAACAGGGTTTTTTAGGGGTCTCATATAAGTACATGAGTTTTAGACTTGTCGAACTTGAGTTTCCTATTAGACATCTATGTGGAGATGTAGATGTTTGTACAACCCTATATGACCTACAGAAGAGAAGTCTTAACTGAAGGTAGAAACATAGGAGTTCAGTAGAGGATAGAAGGTATCCAAAATCATGATACTGAATGATATCACCAAGGAAGTGGACCCAGGAGCACATGAATATTTAGAATACAGAGAGATCAGTCAGAGGGATGAACCAGCAGTTGATTATGACAGGAGAGATGAGAGAGACAGAGAGAGAGGTATAGATACACACATCCAGAGAGAGAGAGAAGAGCATAAAAAGAGAATGTAATGTCTTAGATGTCAAGTGAGGAAATCGTCTTGAGGATGGGTATAGGGATCAACTGGCAAATGCTGCTGATAGGTCAAGTAAGAAGAAGACTGAGAATAGACCTTTAGATTTAATGATGAGGTGGTCATTGGTCACCTTCAAAGGGCTCTTTCAGTGGAATGCATTCAAGACCAAATCAGAAGAATTTAAAGGTGTTAAGTACCTTTTACTATAAAGTAAATGACAGAGTTTGGGCAATATTTGGAGAGCACTAGAATCATAGTGGGTTTTCTGTTGTTTAACACTGTTAAAATGGAAAGAATATTCCATTTTTACACTGATGAGTAAGATCCTACAGAGAGGGGAAAAGTGTGTGCTCACCTAGACAGCACATATACTAGGAAGGGGAAAAGCGATATGAGAGAAAGGATTTCTGGGGAAATTTTAACTTTTATGTTCTATTTCAGGGGATTCACAGCCTATCCAAGGATGCCAAGTTACAAAATGTTGGTTTCAGGAAAACTTATCTGCATGATTCAGTGACAATGTAACTTTATTCTTTGGACCTCATTTTACTACATTCTGGAGAGTTTCATATGAGCAAGATATGGTAGTTTGAATGATGAGATTAAACCTTAGAGAACAGAAATGAAATAGAATTTTATAATTACAATTGAAAAATTTTAAAGAACTGTATGTAAGGAACAGGATTGTAATGGCACCATTAAATGTATTTTTTAGCACTAGTATATTTTATATCTAATGGAAGAATACGGCAAATGGGATTTTTATGATCTGAATAGATTGAGACCATTTCCCCATTTCCCTTTTTTTCTAAATGTTCACTGAGGAACTTAACAATAAAATTCAACAAAATAGATATCAGTTTAATTATCCTTATGCTTAAATGCACTATATATACACTCTGCAGACGTGTATATTGCCTGGTTCTAAAATAGTCAAGCCAGGATGTTTTTATGAAGTCAATGTTGCTGGTTTGAGATCAGCCTCTGATTTTTAGTTATGTGGACAACAACCTTCAAAACATCGATATGAATGTATATACAGATAATAATACAGATTATAGGTATATCATAAATAAGACAGTAGTCCTCAAGTTGATTCTAACTCCCTCTCTCTGATATCATATTCAAATTATATCAATGGGAATAATACTATACAATGCAACTAAACCTTTTACCGATGTAGAATTTTTTAAATTATATTTTCTTACCTCTCATGTTTCCATGAGTTAAATTAAATATATTACATTGAGGATCATCATAAAAATAATAGTAGCTAATACAGAGAGTCTATATTACCTGCCAGATACTACTCTAAGAACTTTATTTATGTTAACCCACATTTCCCTTTCAATAACCCAATAAGGGAGCTATATTATTTTATCTCTCTTTTAAATATAAGAAAACTGAGGTTTTGCTATATTGTTATCAACAAACAAAAATGAGAATTCACAATTGGTTCTAGAGTC
Organism: Potos flavus; assembly: GCA_028534135.1. Lineage (NCBI taxonomy): Eukaryota > Metazoa > Chordata > Mammalia > Carnivora > Procyonidae > Potos > Potos flavus. The sequence goes on along the minus strand of CM052886.1, from coordinate 35,343,160 downwards.
AGATATTCAATGAGAGATTCTGGGAGGCGTTTTCTCGCTGTTAAAAGGGGAAACAAGGACTTCGTTGCATGGGAACATAAAGCCTCGATTTGCCGTAGCCACCTTATAACCATAAAGACAGCAGCTGATTCACTGAGGAAGGCAAAGGTTAAAAATGAAAGAATTTGAGTCCATATGACATTGCTGAAGCATTGAATTATCCAATCTTGGAATAATCGCCCTACTTCTAGAGCTTCTGTTATGTGAGATAAGAAATGTTTCTCGGTGTTCAAATCACTCTTAATTGTATCTTATATTTCTTGTATTTCTTATATTTCAGAAAAATATACCACCAGATGCAGGGAAAACTGCTCTAGGCTCCTTATGATCAGTAATTGGATTCTTGGCACTGACAAAAGAGTGCCAAGAGAGGCAAGAGAGGCAAGGAAAAGTTTAAAATTAAATACAATTTTTATTGGTCCTCTGTCTTTGAAGCCAAACTATACAGATACTTAAGTTTCTAAATGGGAACATACATGGGAAATAAATCAGTCATTTTCTCTGCTTTCCTCCTAAAGAACCAAGTCCATGTTTTCGCCATTATCCTTGGCCATCAGTCTTACGTTCTTTAAGGCATATTAAACTCTTCTTTATCTTTCAAATCCTGACAAACAGTAGCAAACAACAGTTACAAGCTTGGGTTCTGAGCTCAGACTGACAGCATTCAAGTTTAGGCCTCCCACCTAGTGCCATGTCAGGCCATATTGGAGGCAGAGACAGAAGGAAACATGGTAATAATAATCCTGTCTTTATTTAAAATCTTGATATTTTGTTCATTGCAGATTTCTGCATTAATTTTGAAATTTTAAATATTGGATTCAAATATCATGCATCTTAGTTACTGAGTTTTTCTGAGTCCTTACATTTTGCACCCAACGTGAATGCATCACTCATTCTAGTCCTAATCCTTTCCCCATGGATAGCTGATGTTGTTGAGAAGATCAGCTTTTCCATGTCTATTAAATTCATTGATGCCGATGTTTTTCCTAAGTCACTATTCTATAGTCACCCCTTCATACCTGTTATCTTTATATTCAGCCTTCCTATATTCCAATTTATAATATACCCAGTTCTGGCAAACACTATTATACAGTGGGAAAAGATGTTTTTTTTCTGTGCTTCAGTTTGCTGAATGGTAAAATGACAATAAGAGTAATAATACTTACTTCACAAGGTTGTTGTGATTATTATATGAGATAATACATTTGAAGCACACAGTATGGTGCCTGATAATTAATAAATGTCAATGTGGAGAAACAAGCAAGATCGTCTTTGAATCTTGAATGAGCCAGATGTTCTTTTCACTTTTCTAGCTGGGGCAGAGGCTTTCCCTCCCTTTAGCAACAAGCTCTGTGTATGACCTCAGCTTCAACTCAGGTCTCCAAATAGCGCACAACACTCATTTCCATATCCCCCTACATCTCTGGGCCCTAAATTCCCACTGCAAGGTACCCATTCCCAAATGAATTACCCTCTCAACTATAGGCTGCCCCATGCATATAATCAGAGGAAAAAACATCTCAGAGGTGGGGTAGATTTGCTCATCTACATTTGTCTAAGCCACTCCAAAGGATGGTAATTGAACAGGAATTCCAGCTATCTTCTGATCCTTTTGCCCACGAGTCTCTGCCTGCACCAGATGGTATTTACTGAACTTCACTCAAACTCACTGTATATAAACTCCTTGGTATAAAACACCTAAAGCAGAGTAAAGGAAATAGTAAATTTTATTAACGCAACTTTTTGAGCCATTTAATTCAAACATTATGGTGGGGCTCCATGAATGTAGACTGTTATAAATATTGTCTTGTGATCATTCAGTCACTACATCATCACAGGCCACCTTAGTAGGGTCTGTGAAATCCAAACAATGCTTTTCCAGGACTCATGAAAGAACTAGTGACTGTCCCTTACCTCCCATAAAATATTCACATTTAAATATTTGGCTCTAAACTAAGGTAAGGGCTTTTAAAAGTGTCACAAACGCTACCCCAGTTAGAAAAAATTCAATTTGTATGTTTGGTGATGTTGTACCTTGCACATAGGAGCACCCAAATGAAATTGACTAGGAAATAGAGATTCTTCTCTCAAGACAATTATTCAGGACTTACTGTGTGCAATATCCTATCTTAATATAATCAACCTAGTGCTGCCACTTATGGGCTTGCTATACAGGTGTTTCTAATTTTGATATGTGAAGAATACAGTCTGAAAATATATAGTGGTAATTTTCCAGACCTAAAAAAATTGTAATTTTAAGTGACTGGTTTCTCCATTCATATTGCAGATAAGTGCTGTAATACTTTTGTTTCAGTTAGTGAAAATTTGATCAAGTTAAGAAAAATATTAGCAAATCATGCATCATTTAATATGCTCTGAGTTACATGACAATTCTTGCTTGAAGTACTGTGAAATTACTCGGTCTTTGTTCAGGGTAAACAGAATTCCCTAGAACTTAACCAGTGCCAAATAGAGCTTCAGATGTGTTTCTCATTCCCATGCCACCCCCAAGGATGGGAAGAAGGGAAACATAAGTAGGTAAAACAAGTAAAAAGATAAAAAGATATAAATGTTGTGTTAGTATATGCAGAAAGCAATGGTTGTCTCCTCTATGTTCATACGTTTCTTATAGTCAGAAATGTAACCGAGGGAATGAAAATTCTTATTAAACATTTTGGACTTGAGGTTTGACATCATTTATAACAGTCAACAATTTCCTAAGGATGTAAGGTTGAAATGCTGATTTAATTTAGCTTATTTTTAACCAAAACACATTTGAAATGAAAAGCACTCAAAATGAACTTGATAGCCCTCTGAGTCTTCAGGCCCCGGAGTTTCCAGCATTGACAATGCTAAGTACAGACACTTAAGAAGTAACAAACAAGAATACGTGCTTTTATATCCACTTATTAAGGTCAATGTCTCTATCAAAGGGACATTTACTCAAGACATTGTACTTTAAAGCATTTCAGGATCAGTCTGAAGTAACTTTCAAACAATTTCTCATGAGTTAGACCATTTAACTTGAACAAACTTGGTTGAACTCAATGATGTCAGAACTGCCATCTTTAATTTTTATCATCATAGTAGAAGAGCTTTCAAGTTCTTATACTCCCTTATATGCCTTTTTCTCCCATGAGTTTATTGTTTTCTTATTCTCTATTCCACTTCAAATTGAAAGTAAAGCCAATATGTGAAAAATATAACACATAAAAGAAAGTCAAGAATTCAGGAAATGTTTGAAGCAGACATTTATTCCTCCATAGTTAATCTCTAAGGTGTATTTATATCTTGCCAATGGAAGTTTGTAAAAGACACACTAACTGGAATCCCAAGTCTTCCCATTATTTCCTCTTGAAAAATTCCTGGAGGATAGCTATATTTTTGTAAGATTCCTTCAGTTCCAGAGACAACACTTGATATTTTGTTGTACCAGAATAATAATAATCTGTAACACTAACATAGCTTTTGCTTTTTTTTTTTTTAGAGAGAGAGCGGGTTGAGGGGGTGCGGGGGCGCAGGCAGAGGGATTGAGAGTCTGAAGCAGACTCCACTCTGAAGCATGGAGCCTGATGTGGGGCTCGATACCACAACCCTGAGATCATGACCTGAGCCAAAATAAAGAGTCTGTCGCTCAACCAACTATGCCACCGATATGCATTGCTAACATAGCTTTTTTAAAGATAGCTTTTCCACCCAAGAAATATTTTAAGAAAGGCTCATTCCTTAATATCCTCTCTTTAAATCCACATATAGTATTCCTTTAAAATGATTTCCACCGTTAAGTGTTTGCCTTCTGCTCAGGTCATGATCCCAGGTCCTGGGATTGAGCCCTGCAGTCTCCTTGCTCAGTGGGGAGCCTGCTTCTCCCTCTCCCTCTTCCTGCTTATGCTCTTTTGCTCTCTGTCAAATAAATAAATAAAATCTTAAAAAATAAAAAATAAAAAAATAAAATGACTTCCACTAAAGAGTTCATTGGAGTGGAACTGCCTAACTAATAGAGATTTGGGAAGAACAAAGGTAAAATAGTAAAATGGAGAGGTAGAGGCCACTGAAAATTAAATTCAGCTGTTATAGTCTAGGCCTTGCATTGGATAACTTCTGTTGCAGTGTATAATAACATTTCAAGGATCTCTGCATGGACAAAAATGTGGAATTCAAGCTATGTTGCAAAATTTCTTGGAAATTGAATATATAGGTTAAAATAATTTTTTGTACTTATTTAATTAACACTTTGTGATTTAGCAAGAAATGTAAATATTAAGTCAGCTCATTTGAGACTGGATAATTAAGTTATGAAGTAACATGATATTTCTATAGAGCATCTCTTAGATGCTTCTATAAAGAAAAGAATATGATGAAAACTGATTTTGCTCTATTTAAATGAGTGCTTTCACAAATGAGTGATAACTATGCTATTGCCGTATTCAATAATACATATTTTTAAAGTAGGATCACCTTCCCTGAATTTCGTAAATGATGTATCCTCAAAACCAACTTTCTCTGAGTAGCTTTCCTCTAATTGGCTCTTTAACATAGAGGTGATGTACAGAGGTTGAAATTCCCTTGAACTCGTTATCCTTACCCTCAGTGAACAGTCCTCAAAAATGGTGAAATGGAAAGTTGGATTCATGAAATACCCTGGTACTTCCTTTTTTAAAATATTTTATATATTTATTTGAGAGAGAGAGCGAGCACAGGCAAAGGGGATGGGCAGAGAAAGAGGGAGAAGCACACTCCCTGCTGAGCAGGGAGCTGGATGCTGGGCTCAATTCCAGGACTCTGGGGTCATGTCCTGAGCCAAAGGCAGGTGCTTAACTGGCTGAGCCACCCAGGCACCCCTTCCTTTGGTACTTCTAATATTAACCACGCTATGAGACACTTTTACTTATGCAGGTGGAGTTGGGTTCTGAAGGCAGAAGAAGAGGCTCTTGGGATGAAAATATGGACATAAAGTAGAGGGAGCAAGGAAATCTGGAGCCTGGGAGGGGCAGGATGAGATTCATGAGAACAAACTGGAATTGCATCAGTCCTATGATCTCCAAAACTTCCTCTCCAAAGAGAAGAAGCTGTCAGATCTTGTCATGCTAAATATGCACCTAGGCCAGAAGTGAAGAAGCTGAAGAAGGATTTGTCAGGAACTGGAGTTGCTGTAGAATCAGCTGCTGTCCCATGCCAGCAAGGTGAGCCAAGGGATCAGGACAACATGCATACTCATATTTGAAGGAAGACATTTAAATGTTTAAATAGGGAAATAATAATAAAAAAGATTTGCAATTTTCATTCTGGTCTCAGAATGAAAAGGGAGCAAAGGCAAGATTATAGGCAAAAACAAAATACATGGTTACTGCAATAATCTTGAAGAAACTAAGGCAGGAATTCTAGAAATAAGACACAGAGTACAGAACAGAACTAAGAGATGTTTAAAAGTTCAATGAGTGATTTTTGATCACTGAGTGTTTATGGATAGTGGGGAAGGACGAAAGCTTACAAAGAGTCCCATTTTTCTGCCTTAAAAAACTGGAAAATGAACTGGACTTAGAATCTAGGAGGCAGACCTCGAAAGAAATATAACTAGCTTAAGTAGGAATCTTGAGTTTACAGCTCCAACTGAATGTCCTTATGCAATTAGAAAAATCAAAGAGAAATTGAGGTTAAGCATGGGGAAAATAAAAATGCTTATAAGATAAATTTTTCCTTCAAAATAAAAATAGTTTTACTGACCCTCATGGTGGGAAGAATGTATTTTCTTAAAACTTATCTTATATGCTTTGATCGTTTAAAACTATGTGACTACTTTTACCCTCTAAATCTTACTATCTTGCAATTTTAGAAGATTGATCCTATTATTAGATTGAGAGTCATATATTAAAGATAAGTAGACTAAATATGATGGCAACTTGCTTATCACTTGTTTGGATAATGCAAAGTCATTGCAACTAAAGCAATGGAACAAGGTGATAATGTCTGACAGGGGGAAGAAACAAATGGTGCCAAAGAAGAGAGTTATAAAAGTCATCTCTCCATATGTATATACACACTGATATATATATATATATATACATATATGTTTTGGGGTGGGGGGATTTTTCGTCATTGTTGTTAATAAATATAAATTCTCTGTCCAAAAAAAAAAAGTCATAAGAAGATAAGGTTTTAATAAGGAAGTGGCTATGGCTATCAATAGCTCTAATGCTATAAGTTTTAACCAAGATGAAGATGTAGAGTGTGCAAGTTGTTCACACTTAAGTTCACTATTTGTTCATTTGTTCAATGTGTTCATTAAAAAGTCAAGTGTGTATTTGAGACATTTTAGCAGAGTGATAGAGTAGTGTGAGATCATCTCTTAACAGAGGGATTTGGCTAGAGAGAAACAAAGAGGGCTGTACCTAAATAGGGATATAGGGAAGTGAGGAAAATTTGTTTTTCCAAGTTTAGAAAACCCATAAACACTCATGGCAAAGGAGGGAATAGAGGAGATTTTGAAGATACAGGAAGGAGATGGCATTTACATCCGGCAACATTTAAATGTATTAACATGAAAAAGTACCTTTGAGATTCTTCCCTTCTATGCACACATTCCCTTAAAAGTAATGAGCCCGTTTGAAAAGCCAAATCATTCTAGGGTGCCTGGGTGGCTCACTGGGTTGGGTGTCTGCTCTTGGTTTGGCTCAGGTCATGATTTCATGGGTTTTGAGATTGAGCCCCGGAGTCTGCTTGAAGATTCTCTCTCTCTACCCCACACCCCCACACCACACTCTCTCTCTCTCAAATAAATAAATACATCTTTTTTTAAAAAGCCAAATCTTCCTGAAGCAATAACTCATACTTTGAATTAATTAAACAAGGAAGTCATTAGACTGAAGTGGTTCTAATGCTTTAGCAACCAATGTAAGCAAATCCAAACCTAAGAAGGTAAATGCCTCAAGGTTAAGAAATCAAAACCTAAGGACAGCCAATCACAGTCAACCAGCCTTTACCAAATAAGGCAATGGCTTAGCTATAGCCCATCAAATAACTGCTTGCTTTGCTTCCACTTCTTTTCTATAAAAGTCTTCTAACTCCTATAGGCAGCGCTCTCATGACCACTTTCTGTTTGGTGCTGTCTGATTCCACTCCATTTTTCTTCAAAATCGTAACATTTTGAATATGGCCCAGCTTATCTTTTAACATCCCAGATAAATATATTTTCCCAAACCATTGTCATTTTCTCTCTGCATCTTCTTTTCTCTTCCTCTCTGTCTGGTCATCGTTTCTCTCTCCCCTCCCTCAGATCTCTGGATACGACTAGAATGAGAGTACAATGATCAGACCCTCTCTCTTTTTTAGTGATAACCATGTAAGAAATAAAATAAAGGGCAGACACAAAGCTTTTGAAGTACATCAGATTCTAAAAGATAAAACTCATGTGATTTACCGTTTTGAAAAAATAAAATACTTGCAGATGTTAGATATTTAGATGCTTTTAAACCAAAGAAAAACTAGGATCCTGATTTAAAAGCACTTTTGGTGAGCTAATTGTTTTATTGACTGCACAAGGAAATGACTGTCACTTTTTCTAATCTACATTTGAATAGTCACAGTGTAGCGCCAATCCTTACCATTCAAAATCTGAGGCATGGGCATTTTCCTTCTGCTTTTTAACATTTTCTCAATTCAAATTTTCCCCTACTCATCTTTACTATTAACAGACTTCAGTATTTTAGAAATGTACACTTGTATGGAACCTTAATGAAATTAAAGATAAGCAACTTTAGTTAAAATTACGTGGCTATTTCAATATTTAATATGTTCATGGCAATGTTTCTAAGTCATTATTTGCTATTCCTCAACTGTAACTTTTTGAGGCAATGAGGAATGCTACTAAATGCAAATAGATGTACACTTCACCTCTCTTTTCCAATATGACCCCAATCGACCAGTTTTTTGCTGGCAAAATCCTGTTGCAAATGTTTAAGCCTGGAATATTTCCAGCCTACTGGAGCTAGACCTATGTCAAATAAAGGGCATTTTATATCCTGAAACAAAATTGCAAACAACTTCTGGCTCCTTTTACCCATGTCAAGTATCTAAATAAAATGAGAGAATCTTATTATACTTTTATTAATAAGCCTGGTGTAGATGTTATTATATTAACTGAAAAACTAGTTTGCTTTCCTCTTTTTAAAAAAAATACATCTTAAATATGATTTTATAATATTATCAAGTAATGGAAAAGCAAGTTTTCTGTAGATTTACAGATTTTGATAGATTTGTTTCTAAGCTAATATTCAATAGAATTAATTTTCTGGTAGCGAAAGAATAGTCAAGATATCACAGTACTCCAGTTGGATGTTTTACTTGGATCATTATATTACAAACTTAACAGAACAGTGGCGAAGAGACATATTAGATTTGGGATTAATATAGCCATTAGCATCTGTACTAATTATTTAATTAACATGCGTTTTGTCAGTCAAGGTTTAGTTTTGAAAATTCTTGTCTGTATTATACAGTCTCTTTAGCTATTCTGTTGCTCAGTGTTAGCTGAGGAAATAATTTTGAAGTTCTTTTTACCACATTAAAATGTAGTATGTAGCGCCATGAATTATGTGCTTATTATATCATATGAGTAACAAACCCTTTCAGAATGGCTAGAACATTTCCTCAATGTTAAAATAAAATAGAGTACTTTAATCATTGTATTTCTTTTGTGTAATTGCTAGAATCTATGTATATTCACATATTTAAAAATTGGAAATCAAGTATTCAATTCATCTTTTTGAAATATGCCTATTCGTCTTTTTGAAATATCGAAATATGCTTAAGGTCATGAGGAATAAATTAAAATAGTACTAACTACAATTTATTTAATAATGACCATGTGCCATTCAAAATTCCAAGTGTTTTGTACGTATTAACGTATTCGAGGTTCACAGGGCCATATGAAACAGGTACTATTATTACCTAGGGAGAATGAAATTGGGACCCACAGAAGGAATTTCCCCAAGATTACACAACTGATTGGTAAAGCCAGGATTCTAACCCCAAATTCTAGCCTGAGAGCTTGCCTTCAGCTGTTTTGGTTCTGGTCTTCAAGTTCATGTGTTCTTTTGTTATTACTGTTTTGTGTCTTTGCTTATTTGTTTTTTTCTTTTCTTCTCTGTTTGTTTTTCAGATATGCTTAGCAAGTAACTTCTGTTTAGATTGTACAAATTTTATTGAACAATATGAGTCAGGTGGTAAACAGAGCAACAGGATTGTTAAAATAATAACACAATCCTTTCCTTAGAGATTCTTAAAGCCCAATCAAGGAAACAGATGTTTTAAAAAGTATTTTAAATGTGAATACTAACATTATCAGTATCATCATAAACCAATATTTTATAAAGAAATACTATGCTTAATACTCAGCATTCAGAGTGTAAAAAAATGCTAAAATGCTATCACTCTTTCCTTTATTTATTTTGTTATTTATTCATTCATTCTTTCACCTAAGCGTCCATCCAATGTTTGTTGAGCTCATACTTTGTGCTAAACACTTCTTTTTTTTCTTCCTCCAAAGTTTTATTTTTTTTATTAACATATAATGTATTATTTGCTTCAGGGGTACAGGTCTCTGAATCATCAGTATGCTAACCACTTCTAAGCACTTGAAAAATCAAGTAAATGAAATAGAGCTATTTCCTTACAAACCTAACAAATCAGTGGAGAAAAGAGATTTTAAATAAATAATTGCATCCTGGGGCGCCTGGGTGGCTCAGTCAGTTAAGCCTCTGACTCTTCATTTTGGCTTCGGTCAAGATCTCCTGGTTGTGGAATGGAACCTCACCTCAGGCCCTGTGCTCAGTGCACAGTCTGCTTGTCTCTCTCTGCTCCTCCCCCTGCTCACTCTCTCTCTATCTCTAAAATAAATAAATAAAATCTTTAAAAAATAATCACATCCAATTAAATGTATACAACTTGTAAATAAGTAAAGAGTAAATAATATAATGAGGAAGTATGATAAGTGATTTGATTTACATTGAAAGTTTAGGCAAGGTTTTTCTAAGGAAGTGAATTTAAGCATAGCACTGAAAGATGTATAATAGCTGATCCATCAAAAATTTAGGTGTTAACAGATGGTATGATTTATAATTGTATCCATCTACATGGATAAATTTATAAATGCAACATAAGGCCTCATTTGGTAAGGTTCAAGTGAGTGGTATAGAGCACTGGTATCCGACTTCGGGGTTTTCTGAACTTGAAATTCACCACCAGCAAAAACCTGGAACCCAACATCAGATTGCCAACTTTTTATTTTACAGAAAAATGTCATTTAAAAACAGTGATGGAAATAATATCTGTAATTATCATCATTTCCAAAGAGAATTTTAAGACTAAAAATGTAGGCATCATAAAATTAAGACTACTTCTTTAAAATAAATGAATTTTTCTTTATCTTTCTCCTCATTTCATGAAGAAGCAACAAATTTCTGGGATGCCTGGGTGGCGCAGTGGGTTAAGCCTCTGCCTTCGGCTCAGGTCATGATCTCAGGGTCCTGGGATCGAGCCCCACATCAGGCTTTCTGCTCAGCGGGGATCCTGCTTCCCCCTCTCTCTCTCTGCCTGCCTCTCTGCCTACTTGTGATCTCTCTCTCTGTTAAATAAATAAATAGAATCTTAAAAAAAAAAAAAAGAAGCAACAAATTTCGATTAGGATTATGTAAACTTCTGCTTCCTGGCTGTGTTGATAAGCATACTGGATTTGGATAATGAAATGTGTCCTTTCAGATGTAGCAACCAAGAGGACCAAACAGGCCTGGGACATTGAACAGAAAAGTAGGATTTGAGATAAGACTTGAATCAGAAAAAGAATCACAGAAAATGTCAACTATACTTGAAAACTCAGTGCACGTGAGAACTGATAAAGTCTAAAATGCTGCATTTAGTGTCTCGGTCTTCCAAGTCTCCTAAAATGTGATAACATATTCATATACAGACAGTCACACAGACATTGCTCTACACTCACATACACGCGCGCGCACACGCACACACACACACAAATATACATATATACATAACCATTAAATGTTAAATTTATACATTCTGATTGGCTTTGGGTCTTCCCTGAATCATTTTACTCCTCTACACTCACAGCCTGACAAACAGTGCACCTGCTTAACTGGGCTAAGTGCCAGAAAAAAAAAAAATCAGGGAAATTAATTTCCAAGAGCAGTAGATAAATGGCACACCTCATTAGAAAATCTATTTAAAAGGCACATCAGGAGATGTCTGCAAGACTTTCATAAGAAATTGATGCTTCCTACCATCATGTCCTTGCTGGCTTTCTTCTCAGATTACTGATCTTCTTTCCCGGTAATAAGATTCAAATTCAAGTTATGCTTAATGAGTGCCTCCTATGTGCCAGGCACGTATGTTTTACATAGATTATCTTATCTAATTCTTACAAAATTGTTTTGAAATAAGTATGTGGAATGCATGCAAAAATTACCAAACGTGCTTCTTTGAGACTTCTTGGTACAGCCATATAATGATTTTTCTTTCTTACGGATAAGGATGCTAATAAATTATGACCTTGTTCTTAGGCAAGAAAAGCCAAGAGTTACTACAATTTATCCCTGTACCTTCTGACCTAGAGGAAAATCATTACTATCTACTAGTGCCTGAGTTTGTAGTGATCTCTTTAGAAATCCTATTTTTGCATTTACTGTTTAGAGAGAAAAAGTTCTCTTTTTATAAATAAGGCAAACAAGGTTGTAAGGAATTTCAACCAAAGCCCACAAATTCTGATCCTGTAAGAGTTATTAAATCATCAGGCAACCCCTCTGTTTTCCAAAAGAGCTTCCTGACTGAGTCTGCAAAAGCTTGGGGGCAAGGCCTCTAGCAGCCTTTATGCTCCTCTGACCTCGGTTAATAAAAGAGCAACACTCTCCTGCATTAACCACTTACCCCCCCAACTTGGCCTTTCCTCATCTTCCAGGAAAAAAGTAAAGACAAGATGGATAATATCTGGTTGATCAGAATCTTGGTTTCTGCTTGTTGTCCTGAGGGAAGTATTAACGGCTCTCATTGTCAGTCTCACAAGTGTCCTGTTTTAGATAAGTTATATACAGTCACCCTATGTGATGGCTTTGTATGCTTTTAAATCACTAAACTGGAAATACATTTCCCAGATTTCCCTTATGTGTAAGGTCCAGGTAACAGTTGGGCACAAGAGAAATTTGCATGAGCTTTAGAAAGCCAAACAGAAGTATTAGCCATTATTTATTCTCTGAAGGTTGGTGTAGGGCAGGTGCTGTTGCCGCTCATGCACATTATCACCCATATGCCGGCTGACCTTGACAGGTGGCGGCAGCCAGCCGCGTGTTCTCCAGTTCCCACTAGACCGCCTCCCTCAGCATCTCCAAATTCTGACCAGGTGCTTGTGCAGTTCCGTGGTGGAAGGCACCAGTTTATCTTGAGCTCACCCACGTCATTGTAATTTGAGGTGGTGAGAGTCAAATACGGGTTCCAGTTTGTCCTTGTCAATTCCAGTTTGCCCTTAGTCTCCCCTATTCTATTTCCATCTGCCCTTTTCAATGATGGGGTTCAGGACACGCTTCCCCAAATACGGCACCTTGGCATGTTGAATGTTTTTAGCTGGAAGAATTTGAGAAATGACATGTACAAGAAGGACTTTCTGACCTTCCCCTGAGGCAGGTCATAAAACTCTTTTAACAAAGGTGTCCTCCCTAAACCCAGAGGAAAGGACTATCCTTACTTCCAAGATGTCCAGAGGAATCTGAATGAGCAACCCTTCCTGTTTCCCTCAATTTATGACACTTAGCTCATACTCTTTTTGTCCTGTTGCATTTTCCCCCCACTTTCCCCTTTTCATTAAACCTGGCATAAAAATACTTGGGCTTAACTGCTTCTTAAGGTCTTCCTTTCTTTATGAAGGCTCCTGTGTCTCATAAAACTTACATTAAAAAAATCTGAATGCTTTTCTCTTGTTAATTTATCTTTTGTTAGAAGAGTCCTGACCAACATTTTAGAAAGGTAGAGGAAAAGGTATTTTTCCTCTCCTACACCAACTTCCACTTTACTTCCTCTCCTACACCAACTTCCACTTTACTGACCCATGCCAGATAAACTTCAATAGCCTTACCTAGACTGCTAATCAGCTCCCATGAATGCAGAAGCCATACACTAAATCTTCTATTCTATATCACTCGTAGTGACTCTACTCTGATCAAATCCTGACAGATAGACCATATTATTTTTGGATAGTGTTTGAAGTTTATTTTTAGGAAGAAATGAAAGGTAGGTGGAATGTCTTTTCTAGTATCTGGTTTTCGGGTTTCTTTTTGTTTGTTTGTTTGTTGATGTCCTAAAATTTGCCTCATTTGATAGGAAGAAGCAAAGTCACAAATTTTGCTGACCAGAAAGCAAAGTGCTATTCCCATTTGACAGGCAAGGACATCAAGTTTCTAGTCATGTTAGCTAGCTCATGTTATGGAGTTGTAGAGTGAACTCGTCTTCTGAAAGAAGCACATAAAAGACAATGCTACATATGCCTCACAGGTAGATTATTTTGGGTACAGCAAATCAAAATAAAAAAATTAGAAAGTGTGAAGTTTGTCTAGAAGAGAATCATTCTTTTCAATCCAGTACAGTATTTACTTATGAAAATAGACTTTCATTTCTCTATGAACAACTTCTTAATGCTGTAAAAGTGTTTACCTACTTTTCTAAAGTGCCGGAGAGTAATTTAGAGCCCAGGGACAGCTGCCCTGTCTGGTCTTCAGAGTTATTCTCAGTATACTTTCTTTTATCACTAGCCTTGTATTAACAATACATATTTCAGGGGTGCCTGGGTGGCTCAGTGGGTTAAGCCTCTGTCTTTGGCTCAGGTCATGATCTCAGGGTCTTGAAATCAAGCCCCGCATCAGGCTCTCTGCTCAGCAGGGAATCTGCTTCCCCCTCTCCCTCTGCCTGCTTCTCTGCCTACTTGTGATCTCTTTCTCTCTGTCAAATAAATAAATAAAATCTTTAAAAAAATACATATTTCAAAGACATTATTTAGTAAAAAAGATTCATTGTAATAATATTAATCCTTAGTAAATATTTGAAATGTATAATTAAAAATAATATCATAACATAAGAGTATTATTCACATTTTGACACTCTTATTGAAGCAAATGATTTTTTTTTCTGTGAAGAATCAACATAAAAAAGGTAGGTTAGAATTTACTAAACAGAGAAAAGAAATTAAAATTGTAATATGAATGTATATATCCCATGCAACCAAGGTTAATATGAGTTACAAGTTTTATGCTGTAATTATTCAGTCTTTGAATTTATATTATTTTGGTTTCAGAAATTGTACATTCAAACCTGAATGAACAAAGAGTATTTGAACTTCTTATTTGAAGAATTTATATATTTGTTCTTTAGAATTTCAGCTTTGTGATTTTCTTTTATTTCAAATTCATTGGAGATTTATCTTCCTAGATGTGGTCTCATGATGCCAATGATCCCAATGCATCATTTTCCTTTTTGCACCTATTGTAATTACAATAACTTTTTGTCAGCTAGAGTATTGGATGGTATTTCCTTGTATCTAAGTATTTATCTAAAGATGTATAGCTTGGCAAAATAATTTTCTGAGAGTAGAATAGGTGCTAGCCAGCCTTCAGATTGGCCCTCAATGATCATTGCCTGCTGGCATTCATCACACCATTATGTAGTCTCTTAGGACAACAAATAGGGCTGACCTGTGTAACCAAAAGGATTTTGCAGAACTGATGGCATGTGATTTTCAAGTCTAGGTCATAAGAGGCTTTGTGGCTTCTGCCTTGTTCTCTCTTGGATCTGAGAGCAGTCAATTGCCATGTTGTGAAGACACACCAGCACTAACTTGACAGCCAAATGAATGAGACATATTGCCAATGGTTCCACTACCACAGAAAATCTTTCAGATGTCTACAGCACCAGCCAACTTCTTTACTGCAACCTCAAGATCTACCCAAAGCCTTTCCTAAACTCCTGACCTGAAAAAACTGTTTGGCACAATAAATATATTGTTGTTTTAAACCACTTATTTTTGAAGTAATTTACTATGTAGCAATGGATGACCATTACAAAATATGACAAGTAACATTTTGTCTTATAAATATATTTTATTATTTTTAATTCTGATTTTATTAAATGTATTTATTAATTTTTAAAGTTGTAAAAAATGGATGAAATAAAAATTTTATGATATTTTTTCTTCATAATGTAAAAAAGTATTTCAAAATTAAAATGTCAACATTACGTATCCCGTTAGAAATGGTTAGCAGAAAACTTACTACATGACGGGCACTCATGTAGAGAGATGAATAAGAAAGTCCCTTCCTCAGATAAATTTAAGTTTCTGAGTGAAACAGATAAGTAAAGAGATATTGATAATACGGTGTGTTAACTGCTGTTAATACAGCTACCCAAAAAATACTAAGGGAATGAAAGCACAGTGCAATGAATTTTTCTTCGGAAATCTAAGAATGTTTCACGAAAAAAGGGAGTAAGTCTTGAAGGGTGTATTCATCCTTCAAGAAAATGGAGGAATGAATCTCTACTAGTGATATTAATATTTATACAGTGCTTGTAATAAAACAGGTTCTGTTCTAAGCACTTCAAATATATTCACTTCTATAATTCTCTTAACAATTTTATTACATAGGTACTATTATTGTCCCCACTTTATAGATGATGAAACTGAGGCAAAGAGAGGCTAAATGATTTACCCAATATCACACAAGTAGGAAGTTGTAAGATCTGGATTTAATACCAGGAAACCCAGCACCATAGTTCACATTTTTAACTATTTTATTACACTTTCTGGTTGGGAGGTGGGGTGGGGAGAGGATGGTATGAGCAGAGGCAAGAAAGGGTGAGAATATATGTGTTCTTAAGGAAAGAAAGCAGGGAAAAGCAATAGTAAGGATGACTGGAAAACAGGTTGCATGAGCTGAATTACAAGATGAAAAGAGAGATATAAGCCAAGGACTTGAGTTTCATGCCAGGGAATTTGTACTTTGGCAATAGGAAATACTTGATGAAATTTATGTTTTATGAAGATACCTTTGGAGCAAGAGTAAAGGGGAGAGACTGGATGAGGGAGACAAGAAGAAATTGCATTAGTGCCCTCAACAGAGAATCAAGGTCTGAAATGTAATAATGGAGACAGTGGTAACCAGAGAACGGAGGGGATTCATGAGACATATGAGAGTCAGCTGGCATCCAGCATGGGGATTGATCGTGTCTGCAGATTTAAAAGATGACTTGCAGGTTTCTTTTTGTGGGGAATGGATAGATGGTTAGGTCATTAGTAAATATAGGAAACTGGTAGAGGAGGCCTCACACAGAAGATGTGCCTAATAAACACTCCTTGAAAGAAGAAATGAAGGAGCAGTGATACAGAGGCTGATTTTTTTCCCCCTGTGAGATGAAATGCCAGTAGCATAGGCATTATCAATAACACCGAATTAAAGTAGTCCAAGGAAACCCTACCATGGATTGTAGGTGTGTCTTACATTTAAGTGATCTAATCTGAAAGTCTAATTACAGGTAACTGCTCATTTTATAAAATAATTAAGAACAAATTCCCTGCCACAGTAATTTCTGTGGTGTACTTATTAAATTATTAACTTTATAAATATGAGATTTACAAACAATACTTAAAATATATCTATTGTAAAGCTTAAAGAACTGTATTTTACAATCGTATTTGGCTCCAAAATGTAAAGGAATGAAATTCTAGAAAAGGAAAGAATAGATGAAATATCACCACTCATATAGGCTCAAAGGAAATAAAATCATCTAGAATCATGTAACCGAGTTTTCACATAAAATCTAGGTCGTAATTTTATATTATAGGCATTTCAATTGTATATCCTTTTAAAAGCCTCCATTATGCAGTATACCCAAAGTATTACTTATTTAGAGAAGAGGTTCACAGTTCCGGATAGTCTTTTTCTTTCATTGACATCATGGGACTTATCTCTACCTGACAGATAATGCTCACTTCAGCACAGCTACTAATGGTACTGTAGGAAGAATCATCTCAATCACACTGCCATGTCAATAAACATAGATGATCCTGTTCTATGAATTTGCAATATTAATACTTATATTTCTTTTAATGTAGCCAT
This sequence comes from Potos flavus, assembly GCA_028534135.1. NCBI lineage: Eukaryota > Metazoa > Chordata > Mammalia > Carnivora > Procyonidae > Potos > Potos flavus. The sequence goes on along the minus strand of CM052886.1, from coordinate 35,325,962 downwards.
TGCTTGGCACACATATTCTTGATAAATAATTGCTGAAGAACTATGATACCATAATAAGAATAGAGGATCCCTGACTGTACAGAATGCAATTTATGGTATTTATAGTTTCCGGGTCCTACTGACTCCACTCCCATTGGAGAAAGAAAATGGGAAATCAGGGTGGGGGTGAACGGTGCAAATATGTAGAAGCACATTAAAAGCTTAATGAAATGGTTTTGCTTGTGGTAAAAAGCGTAAATTTATTCATCTATTTATTTAATATTTATTATATACCTGACTGATTCCTTCCTTCAAGGAACTCACAGACAATAGAACATGTCAGATGTGGAAATAGACAAATATAATTTTAAAAGTGTTGAAATACCTTGAACAAAGAGATAAACAGTATACTCAAAGATTGAATATACCATAATGAAAATTTGTCTTTCCTCACTTGCATTATTCCTGTTTTACGCCAAACCCATAAGAACACATGGCCACTCAAGATGTAGTATCTCATTACAAGTAATTCTGGGAAAATCCTTTTCACACTCTTTATTTTCAGGAACTCAAAATAGGATGTTTTGATGGGAGGAGCAAAGAGAATGTCTGGAAGGGAAGCTTGGAGCCAGATGGTAGAGGGACTTAAAAATGCTTTACACAATTTCCCACTTGTCCAAAAGTTTTTTATTTGGTTTGGTTTGGTTTTAAACTGATAAAGTCCCTGTTCCCAAACCAAATCTCCACCAAACTTTTTAATCATTGTCTTCATGGAACTGTAACATGCAGCTTGTGTTCGGTGTTACAAATATGGAAATATATTTTGTTTGAAATCACTGACTATAATAGGCAAAGAAGAATAGAAGGAAATGGGGAAGAAGGAAACCAGACTTCACTGACACTCCGGCACGTTTGTGGGGAGCTTTATTTCTCACACGAAGACGAGATGAAAAGAAACAAAGACGAGAGAGAAGAACATTGTTTCTTTTCTTCTAAAACCCACATTTCATGGATCTTACCTGAAAAGTTTTTGTAATCCACTAGGTCAAACATAACAACAGCAACAGCTGACCATGTGATTATCAGAGCAATGACTAGAAGCCAGGCTGCTGGGGAGCTGAATGTTGTCACTATGTCCTCTGTGACCGTCCTCTTCAGCACTTTTCCAGGGGATTTGGGCACCGATCCATTTTTGCTGTCGATCACAGTTGTGGTAGTAGATGCATTTCCTATTTAAACATTCAGAAAGAGAAGTTACAATTTAGAACTTCAAGTCAAATGTTGATGGCCAAAAAACCACACAGATTATATGAGTATATTTAAGTCGTTTGTACCATTTTCTATAGTAGAGCATACCTCCTTAATGGCAGGGCCACACTTCCTGCCCACTACCCCAGTATTTACCTCCACTCTGAAATTCACATGCCCTAGTGATTAGCATTCCTCCTCTCCTAATCGCTGTAAGTAATACCATGGGAGCCACAAACTTTGTCATCACCTTCAATCATTTTTACTACTCCCTTATCACCTCCTATATCCACTACCATCAAAGGCAATGGGTTTTTTGGTCAAGTTTTTTAACACCTTGTTCCTTTATTTAGGTTCATATGTCAGTTCTGAATGCAAGCAAAAATGTTTCCTCTGGGAGAGAAACAAAATCAATGATAAAGTAGTTTAAATGGATGAAATCCTTTTTGGATATCCTGGTTTAACTGTGCAATTGACCCTTCTATTGACGCCATTCATTTTTATTTGTGAAGGGGCTTCTGTGGAAAAATGTTGGGAAATCTTACTATATCCAGTAAACATTTTTATTCCTGCTTTCAAGGGTCTACATGTTTATGGGAGAAGATTAAAAAAATATTTAAAAATAGCAAAATAAATAATCTCATGATCCAGAAACAACTATTAACATGTTGTTCCACTTATACCTACTTTCCTGTACATACATATAAGCATATAAATATGTTTCATTTGTTTTTGAAGTCATCATCACTCTTTCCTTTATGTTTTGTACTAGGCAATATATAATAAACACGCTCTCGTGCTGTATGTGTTCCATAAAATACCACTTAAGTGGTTGCATGGCATGTCACTTCATGACTATGCATAATTTAGTCCAAAAGCTTTCTACCTTGGGACATGGCAGAATTTTTCTCAGAACATTAATAATTTTTATGTTAGGAGAATTTCCTAAATATAGAATTTCTTGGACAAATAACATCACTTTCACATCTTATGAGAGTACATACATGTATTTGAGAATTAGCATATTTTTGTAATTTTTACATGCCCGGAGTCTCTACTTTCTTGTCCTTGACAATACTGGGTATTACCAGTGTTCAAACTATTTGCAATCACGTAGGAGGAAAATTCTGCTTCATCTGTAATTCTTTGATTACTAGATGTGAGCTTTTTGTATACTTGTTTTCCCTTTATATATTTTATCTTGTGACATTTTTTGTCTGCTTTTCTATAAACCACCTCCATTTGGTGGTTTAAAAACTGTATACCCATATACATGTACCCAATCATATGTACGTATATATATTTATATATATATGTATGTATATACAAATATCTATGTGTATGCCTGTATATATATGTATACATATTTATACATTTATACTCATTGCAAGAGTGTAGATATGTGTGTATATACACAAACACACACATATGATAGCAAAATTTTATGTGATCTTAAGTTGCAATTTTTCCCCTCAACTGTTTACCTCATTTTTTTTAAGATTTATTTTATTTATTTGAAAGAGAGAGAGATGGTGTGAGCCAGGGTGGGGAGGGGCGGGAGGAGAGGGAGAGAGAAACTTAAGCAGACTCCATGCTGAGTGTGGAGCCTGACACAGGGCTCAATCTCCCAACCCTGAAATCATGACTTTTGCTGAAACCAAGAGTAGATCCTTAACCCATTGTGGCACCCAGGAACCCCTACGTCTTTCTTTTTGTGGTATTTTTATATACAGAGGGACCACTTAAAAAATTTTGTAACTTTCATTTTATTCCTTCAAAGTTGCTGCCTTTGTTTGATTCGCAAGCCCCTCTCAGTAGAGAGTAGGCATATCTGATTATATTGACAATCCTGGACTCACAGAAAGTTAACTCTAGGGGTAATTTAGAAATCATCTGAAACAACTCTATCATGTTACATTTAAGAACAATTCAAACTCAACCAGAATATTCAAGTGATTCTCATAGTATTTTCAATCCCAAATGTACTGAATCCTAAAGAGAAAAAATATCTCTAACAATCCCAATATTTTTGCCGAAGTAACAGTTTAACAACATATTCTATATATTGTAAATATGGGCCACATCATTGATAATAATTTAAGAGTTACATATAAAAAAAGTAAATTTGTATTAATCATCTTCTAATATACATAATTAACTGTTTTCTTTTTCTTCTTCTTTTTTTTTTTTTGAAAGAAGGAGAGGAAGGGGGGTCAGGGACAATGGGAGCGGGAGAGAGAGAATCTTAAGCAGGTTCCATGCCCAGTGCAGAGCTGGATGGGGCTCGATCTCACAACCCTCAGATCATGACTTGAGCCAAAATCAAGAGTCTGATGCTTAACCCCACCCAGGCACCCAACAATTAACCATTTTCAATTTTAGTTTTTACCTCTAAATTATATTTCAAATTAAAAAAGCGAACTCCAAATTTTCATACTCCTTTGACACTTTGCACAAAATAAATTTCACCTAACTGGAAAGATTACTTGTAGTTACTTTTAGAGTGTGCTAAATAATAGCTGAAAGGTTTTAGTATTTTCAAACTGAAGGGAATTCTTTATATTCCTTGAAGGCCTCAGAGTGGAATTAAAGTGTTCCTTTCAATCTTTCAACCTCTTTCTCTACCTTGCATAATTCTTCCTTTCAGTTAGGTGTAGCTTTTTCATGGAAACAGTAAAGTAAAACAGGTCTGCCACAGGTTTTACAGAGAGAGACTGGGATTAACTTCTGGCTAGAAGGTCACCACTGTTCCTCACCTCTGAGTGAAAAACCTCTATGTCTGAGGAATGAGGTTGGTAAGACTCGACTTACAGGTTTATGATGGTGGAGAAATAACTCATGTCAATTGCTTGGAAAATTTCCTGCCACATTGAATTATTCAATAAATGACAATACAACAGCTACTAAACTATATCTTCATTATTATCAACATCACCATCGTCATTACTCCTACTGCCACCTCTGTGGCTAGTACAACCATTACTAAAATGGTAAAGAAAGACCAGAAGGGCAAGATTAACCTCAGAAACAGTAGTGGAAGATGAAAGATTAATTTCTCAATAAATGCAGGCATTTGTTTTCATTTAACATGTATGTTAGGCTAAGATATTTTCAGGGAGTCAAAATGGGATGTTATGACTCCTTTAATGCCTTTCTTAATCAACTAATTTACTTCTTGTGATACATAAGAAGGATGCATACTGTAATTTATTCATATCAGTGGAGGATTTTTGCCCATTAACAAATCAAAAGAGATGATTTATAACAAATAAAGTTACTTTGTTGCAATACAAATGTTTACAGTGTCAAGGGATTTGTTAAAGGAGAAAGACAGATTGTGAACCTTCTAACAGCTGTGTACACAGGTTGTTTAGAGTTTGAATCCAGTTCATATGAAAATTTTTAGTTATTGGGGGAAGAAATGAAAATACTACATGCAAAATTAAGTGCTCTAGTTAATAGAGTGTTACTTTTTAAATGTTTTTATCAATAAATAGTACTATCCTTCTCTTGATAAAAATAAGTGCCATAAAATCCTATCACTGATTAGGAAAAAGAAAATCAAATACATTCAAGTGCATATTTTAGTAGGTATTAACAATAACCAGACATAACTAGTACAAGCATTTTTGAGTAACAATAGTAAACCTAGCCCCATATTTTTAAGAAATTAAAAAGCTGATGAGGAAATCAGTGGTAAGATGAATTAATTAAGATTTTGAAATGATTTTAGGTAGAAATTAACAATAGCATCAACAAATCTCCTTTCTTTTCTGAAAATCTATGTGAATACATATCTCAAGTTCATGAACTCAATTTAGCTGAAACGATAGCAAGATGGAAAAATACCTTTAAAAAACAGATTTCACAGACCGTACTTGAGATGGATCTCAAAGAAGGAAAAATTAGAACGATCTCATATCATATCCTTTCATTGATTTTTGTGCCAAATTCCCATCACTTCTAATGGCAGTTTTGAAAATGGATGAAGGATAGAAGTGCTTCGAAGTGCAATTTAAGATCCAAGTGGGGCTACAAGTGAATCAAACCTTTGGAATAATGATTTGCAGGAGAGTAAGTGAATTACAAGTGTTTAGGAGAGGCCACCTGAAAGTTGATATGTTGCTAATCTCCAGTTTTTAAACCTCTGGAAGACTTCCGACTACTGCTAGATGGAGAATACCAGAGGAATTGCTTTTTCACTTCAGATTCACTTCAGTGAACTGGGTATGGGAGCGTATTTCTGTAGACAATATCACACACACCTTCTTGGTATCTTGAAAACAAAAGAACACATCAAATGGGATTTGATACAAATTAGTCAAATCCTAGTCACATTTTCTTTTTTCCTGGTCACATTAAAAAAAAAAATTTCTAAAGAGAGAAGAATTTCTATACATTTTTTCTTTTTTAATCAGAAAAATGAGAAACCATATAAATTCAGAAAGCAATGCAAGTTCAGTGTTAAAATGAGACCTTTCATATTTAAAAGAACTGATGTTATTATGAATCCCAAATTTTATTTCACCTTATCATCCTGCCAAAACAATTATGGTATAGTTTTTTAAATAGATGAAAATGTTAACACTAAATGATTTTTCAAATTTTTTTCCTCTGTGTTTTTGTCTTCACATCCTCAAAATTTCCACTTAAAAATTAATCAAGACTCAAAGATGTTGAAAATATATTCTGCATATCAACTCAGAAGGCAAAACTATAAGCAAATTGAAAGTAATCTGAAGGTTATACTGCTTATGGAAAATTATGTGTTTCCTTTGTTATGGAAACACACTAAATTGTACCTTTCATTTTCCATTCAAATTTACTGCAGAAGCCACACAGGGCCAAGAGGAATAAAATTGAGGGGAAATAAATTGCCTTCTCTGACAGCTGGTCAAGATAAATGTGAAGAACGAAGTGTGTAATCTGAGATTATTTAATGTTTGAGAAGTACTTTGAAGATGACAAGAGCTAGTTATTGATATGGTGGAAAAAATGAGAGGTAAATATTACTGAGAAATTCGACATGGGCAATGCTCCTGGAAAGTTGGCATCTCAGAGCAGCTAGGATATGTGGCAGTATTTTCCATGCCTACTTTTAAATTTCATTCCTTCTGATTTCATACAAATTATTTTGATTGCCAGAAAGCTAGAATCAGCTGCAAAAGAAGTGGAGATCTGGCTGAAAGACCCTGTGACTCTGCCCCATAAAGTAAAATTAGGGGCTGCTCACGTAGTGATTCCAAAGACCCAGCTTCACAGTCAGGTTAGGCATTGAAGGCTAAATCACAAGCCTCCTAAAAGAAATCACTTAACCTCATCATGCCTTATTAATCAGATCAAACTGCCAAGTACACTTGCCTATTATTATTCCTAGGGGAAACTGACAATGCAATCTCTTCCAGGATGCTCAGGAAAGACCCTATATTCTAGAATGGTATAAATAAAATATTACATTCTCGTTACATAAAAGCATTAATTATGAATTTTGCATTTTCCTATGTGATGTGGTTTGTGGAGTACTCCAATGCTATATTTTTCCTTTGAAAATTTGAGAACAAAGGACAGAGAAGGAGTATATACTATCAATGGCAATAAAAAAATATGTATTACTCCAAAATTATATTAAGAATGTAATTCCCAATTACAAGAATGACCTTTACTATAGGTGCTCCAGAAAACACATGTAAGTAAGAATTTTCAAGAAACTGCTAAAAATATCTTTTTTTAAAAAAAAGATTTATTTATTTATTTGACAGAGAGAGAGACCACAAGTAGGCAGAGTGGCAGACAGAGAGAGAGGGGGAAGCAGGCTCCCCGCTGAGCAGAGAACCCGATGTGGGCCTCAATCCCAGGACCCTGGGCAGAGGTTTTAACCCACTGAGCCGCCCAGGCGCCCCCTAAAAATATCTTTTGGCAAATAAAGTCGAAAAATGAAAAATCCATCTTTTATCAATCCTGGTGTCTGCAAAATGTCTATGTATCACATAGACATCTGTGACAATTAAACTATGTTTTTCTACAAGTATATATAAACTGAATGAAAATAGATTTTGAGAGGCAAGATAAACCATGACAATTCACAAAAACAGTGTTTGTCAAAATAATCCTCAGTGCTCTAATATATATATATATATATATATATATGCTTTATATATTTATATATATATGTTTTATATATTTATGTATATATGTAGTTGATAAGCCATAATAAATAACTCTAGAGTAATTTTTAGAAGACTTCAAATTCTAGGCACTTAAAAAAAAGTTATTCACTCTCTTTCAAGGTAAAAATAACTTTGTCTCACACCAGAAACAGATCTCCTGCCAATTTCAATGAAAGCCTTAAATTGCCACCTTTTCTCCAAGATTTTTGAGATGTGATCATTGAAATGATATTTTGGAGGATAATTTAGCAGCCTAATCTACCTCAGAGGTAGCCAATATAAACTTATTTTTTACATTAACTGACAGTCCCTCCTACCGACCCACTCCCCATACTCTTCCAGCAGAAGAATTTCTTTTTCTAGTAGTGGAACTAGAAGGTGAACCCTCATCTAACTCCCAGCCATAGGATTGGTTCTTTAAAACAAGCCTGACCATTCAGAACACCCTCTTGAGTAATCAGACTCCTCCACATTTTTTGTGGAGCTCTTGAATGACACTCTATTTCTGCTGAGGTTGGAAAGCTGGTGGGGTGTACCAGTAGTCCTCTATCCCACTGGTTAGAGTGTCAGTCGGTTGCAAGATGGAAAGAGGCAGGATCGAGGTTCCACTGTGTAGGTTCACAGAGCCAGCTGTGTTTATAGTCAGATAGAGGTCTGGACTTTCCAATTATATGGGAATATACAAACTAATTTGGTTATGTTTGTATTACTAGTCATCACAAATTCCAAGTGATGCTCTGGCTCTTACTATGGATGTAAATAATTCTTTTCCTTCAAGGTTTGTATTATGAGGAGTGATCAGTCAGAACAATCTAACTATCAGGTTCTTTTTAAATTATTTTCATTTTTTAAAAAAAATCTCTTAATTCTCAAGTGGCTTCATTGTCATGGTCCTAAATAAAAAGATCTTTTTGTGTTTCCAAGGGCAAATTCAGATATTGAGGTGCTCTAAGAAGAGCTCACTTGTTTTCTGGGTAAGTGAAAGGCGGGTCTCCCTTCCTGGGGGGTAGTCCCTCATTGTGACCCAGTAGTCCACTTTCCAGTTCAGTAGTCCTTACTGCAAATTAAAATAGATGTCTTTTCCTGTATTAACTTTGGTAAGCTCAGTCTTCCCCTACCTTTTGAACTTTTCATTTTCAACTTAGCATTTACTACTTTTTCTACAAATAGTAAACTGAATTTAGAGATGAGGAGCAATAATGAGTACAAAATAGAATTCATTTTTTGAAACAAAATGTATTGAACTCCTAAGATATTACAGGTAAAATGCATTGTGTTTTACCAATCCAAAGCGGGCAAGGATTTCTGAGGAATTTCTTTTTTTCTATTTAAGAGAACCCAAAAAAACTCCACTCTTAAAATTGAACTTCTCTTTTAAGAATTTCAACTCCTTAGTAATATTTCTGTGTACTTTTGAAATAAACACTATTGTTTTTACCCATGATTATGTAAGTTTTTGATAAATACAATGACATAAAATTATCCTGACTTTGGTATAGTTCTTTTTTGGTGTTGTTCAACAAGCCTCTAAGATGAAAGTAAGTCATCGATCTTTTAGTAGGATGTAGTACTTCAGCACTTTTTACACAGTGAAGTCCAAATAAACAATAAATGTGAAAAACTTCATACGTTTGGCTAAAAGGAATCAGTTTTTAAAAAGTATCATATTAAATAACCACAGTATTTCTGCATATATAAGGCTGTGCAGGGGCACCTGGGTGGCTCAGTTGTTAGGCGTCTGCCTTCAGCTCAGGTCATGATCCCAGGGTCCTGGGATCGAGCCCCACATCGGGCTCCCTGCTCAGTGGGGGGCCTGCTTCTCTCTCTCCCACTCCCCCTGCTTGTGTTCCCTCTCTTGCTGTGTCTCTCTCTGTCAAATAAATAAATAAAATCTTAAAAAAAAAAGAAGGCTGTGCAGTATGTATTGACTTCTAACCAGAGAAATAAATTAAATAAAAAGCAAAATATATTTTCATGATAGATGAAAATGTTCAAATAAGAGATATGTTACTGAAAGAAGTAAAAGCATATCTGTGCATCTAATAAGTGGGAAATTTAGCTGGTCAAAATAATTTAGGCTCCAACAGAGAAGGAAAGACTAGTGGGATAAAGAAAAAGATGTGCATTTCTTTGGCTGAAAAAAAGCATGTATTTACTAAATAATGTCAATAATTAAGCAGACACACTTTTTTCTAATGAGGCAATTAGAACCAGCATCTGCAAAGTTATTAGGGTTGTTGTCTCCAAAAGGTGCAACATCTAGGAGAGGTTTCTATAACCAGATCAGTCATAGTAAATATACAGATGAATAAAAGTGCTGATGGTTACCTTACAAATGCGTGTTGATACATCCTCTTAGTCAGTGGGGCCTCCCATAACAAAATACCACAGACTGGATGTCTTAAGAGAAATTTTTTTCCTCACAGTTTGGAAGCAAGAAATTCCAGAAGACGGTGCCAACATAGTCAGATTCTGGTGAGGACTCTCTTCCTGGCTTGGAGATGGCTGCCTTCTCACTGTGTCCTCTCATAACAGAGAGAGAACAAGCAAGCTCTCTACCAACTCCTGTTATAAGGGAGCTAAACCCATCATTAGGGCTCCACGCTCATGACCTCCTCTGAACCTAATTTCCTCCCAAAGGCCCTGTCTCCAAATACCATTATGTTGGGGAGAGGGGTAGAGCTTCAACATGTAAATTTGGGAGTGACACAATTCAGTCCATAGCATACATATTTCTATTTGATTATTTAAAAATTGCTCAAATTGGGATGCCTGGGTGGCTCAGTTGGTTAAGCGTCTGCCTTCCATTCAGGTTATGATCCCAGGGTCCTGGGATCGAGTACCCCATCGGGCTCCTTGCTCAGGGGGGAGCCTGGTTCTCCCTCTGCCTGCCACTCCCCCTGCTTGTGCTCTCTCTCTCTCTCTCTGACAAATAAATAAATAAAATCTTTAAAAAAATTGCTCAAATGAATATTAATATATTTTAAGCTTAATAAGCATAGCTATTTTAATAGGGCTCTATCTTTCATGTTAAAATAATGGAAATCATGGCCAAGCTCTCTTATTACCAGTACATGCCCAAGTGGCCCAAATCAGAATGTCAAAGGATACTACATATTGTGAGGTAGTTTAAGGATTGAAATTAATCAACAAGACCCATGAGATCAATTTAAAAAAGTAACAAGGACTTTTAAAATAACAATGACTTTGACAGGTTCCATCAGATTTATTTTAGAAAAATAATCCATCCTCACCTCATGAATGCAGGAGGTCTCATGCAAGATGAGAAGCCATATTAGGGTCTAATTTTACAAGTTTGAAGTTTGTCGATAGAATCTACAGAAAGTCTCCCAAATTTTGTGAATTTAGCTTCAGGTAAACAGAAGTTAGACACTGGTTCCTAGTGAATATGATTTGAACAGGGCAGACATATGATCCATAAACTATAGTCAAGTTCCTTTGAGAATTAATATTCTAGCATTTTATGTTTGGGTTGACTCATTTTCTTCCTGGGCCAAATATGCATAATTGACATGTTTTACCTAGCCCTAGCATTCCTCCTACTAAATTGCCTCATTGTCATTGAATCACAAACTCACTGAAATAGAAAAGGCTTGAGTAATGACATGCCATTTCAATTCAGAAAAAAGAACACTGAATTCGGTGCTTCAAAATCATTAGCTTTTCATGATTTGTTGATTCTAATGTGTGTTTTTTTCCTTCCTTTTTCTTGAAGACATTATCAAGGAAATCAACTATTCCTTAAGAATTAATCGTCTCCTGCTGCTTTTATCCAACATGAAATCATAATTCCACCATTGCAGTGTCACAATAGCTTCTACTTTATTTTCGTTAAGAAGGTGTGAAGGTCTCCTGCCAACTACACCCCCAAAAGGCGCACAGGTATTCATACTCTTCACATAAATGTATTCAATAATAATAACAAAGACTTCATGTAAAGCTCCTTCTTAAAACTATACTCATAAAATAACGAGTTTCTCATATTCTCATCAGCTACGTTAGGAAATTTAAGAGAATGCAAGAACTAAGATCTAAATTTCTTTCAAGTTTACTTCTCTGTGTGAGTTTTTAGGTGATTGTTTTGTGAATTAACCTGGCTTGTTTTCTGATATATTTAAATATAAGTAAAACTGAAGCTATGTTTTCTATTTATAAGGAAATTTCCATCCATTTGTTGGAAAAGCAGTAATAATCTAGTAATTTCATCTTTGTTTTATGTACATGTAAATGAATAAGGATATTTTATGGTATATAATCATTCATATAGCCAATTTAATATTAATATAACCACTAATAGAGTATATAACCACTAATTTTATTGAGTATCCCAGGGGCTTTTGAAATAAAAGTTGCAAGGAAGTATCCTTATGTTTTTACAACTTTAATTATGAGTAATATAAGTTGACACTTTCTATAGTTACTCCAGATTTAATGCTATTGCCATAATTTGGCTGAAAACAGATCCATAGAATTTTTTAAATTGTCAATGAAACAAAATATTTAATAATTTTGGTGAGAAAAGACATATATTTAGAATTGAGCACCATTGTAATAGGATATTGTTATATTTTGTTTAACTTGATCCCACATCATCACCAAGCCATTTGAAAAGTTTAGAAAATATCACAATTGTATAGCCACAGCCCTCATCCTTCTGGATTGAGTCCACATATCCCATGAAGAAAATACCCAATTGCATGAAGAAAATGCAGGCGAAAAATCTACAGAGAGATAAGATTTGCTGTGTTGTTTAAAATCATTTAATCTATAGGAAAAAAGCAGCTTCCTGTGCCTTTCAAAGGACTTCTAAATGAGCTCAAAGTTCCTTTATGCATTTCTGAAAAGAACATTAAGGTATCCATGCTCATATTTTAAAAATGCAAGCAATTAGGTAAACACAAATAATACCTTATACAAATCTTTCTTTTAAGGAGTCCATGGAGTTTTAGAAACAGCTGATAAAGCTGCACACATCTATAGAATGGAGCGAGTATTCTCATCCTCTTTGATTTGAAAGGAAACTGAAACAAGGGAGTTAAAGAGAACCAGTTTTCTGAAGGCTACTCATTACCAGAGTTTTCAAAGAATTTGTGTTGCTTAGTCCCTAATATTTAATCTTCTAAATTGTTTGTCCAAATAGACCAAATATTGATCTTAAATTTTATGTCTGGAAGATGCCTCTCATTGGCAGCTCATAAAAAAGGCTTTATCTCTGGCCAATTACAGTTTTGAAACAAAACAACCTTAAAAAGCAAAGATAAAAACAAAATGATGAATAATTGAATTTTTTCTAACTCCTTCACACCCTGAACATTTCAGTTTCAGTTTTACTAGGCGGAAGAGCAGTCATTTTATTGAGTATTCTAGAGATAAAATTATATCCTCAACACCTCAAGGAGTAAGAAATAAATGGAAACTTCAGAGCCTGTCCTCTAAGAACCTGCTTGGTATTTACTATCAAGAGAACTCGACTTTGGTATTAGTGCTGGGGGCCAGGAGAGAGGAGCCACTTTCTCAGTCTGTCCAGGGTCGATTCCAGGTGTTGGGACCTTCAGTGTGCCAGAGAATGGTGAAATCTCCTAGCCCCTCATTTCAAATAGCTTATCTGAAGAGGACTTTACTATTGAGAGACCAGTATTTCTGACATTTAGATCATTCAGAGCAGCTATTTCTATGGAGTGAGCATTTTTATCAGCTTTATTTGACTAAGCTTATTCAAGCATTACAGCTGCATTAGTATCACGAAGCCATAGCAGAGTCGGTAAAATAAGCTTTATAAAATTGTGGTTACCCAAGAGCATGCTCTTTTGGAAACTACTAAGCAGACTTTCCCTGAGTAACATAGCTCTAGAGCTATGCTTTACAAGATGTTTGAAATCCAATGTCTCTTTCTACCTTCGAAGAGGAGAAAAGAAATGGAAAGCAGTTCAGGAATCTTTTTTTTTAAATTAAAAAATCAATTTTCCTTTTTAATTTTATAACAAAAGGGAAATGCATTAAACATTCAAATTTGAATATTAAACCCTTTGGTTCAGCATTAGAGGAAGTTCTTCAAAAATAGCATTGATTCTTTTCCACACCTTACTTCTGATTAAATGTACTCCTGTAAAAGACTCTACAGATAGTAAGAAGAATCAGATCATAAAAAAAGTTTGGCTAAGGCAGTTTTCAGGAGAAAATTGTAATGGCTAATATTCTAGTCCTAGGACTGATCATAACTATATTGCTTTAGGCTTCTATAGCGTCTCTGTTCCAGAGAAACTAAAAATTATCACACAAGCCAGATTTCTGGAGATATATATATATATATCTAGATTTCCTGGGAAAAGCAGTCATTTCAGAAACCACAGTGACTCATAAAGAGCATTTGGTTAATAAGCGAAGGAGATCATATAAGTGAGGTTTGTCAAAACTTAATGTGGGAAAAGGTTGATTTGTCATTTGGCAAGAAGTTAATCACTCTATCAGTTTGCTAGGGCTGTCATAACAGAGAACCCCAAATTGGGTGACTTAAACAACAGCAATTTTTGCCTCACCATTCCAGAAGCCAAAAATCTAGAAAAAAGGTGTTGTTCCTTTTGGAATGCAGAGGGAAAATCCTCCTAAACCTTCCTCTGGGCTTGTAAATGGCTGGCTTCATGTTCATACAGCATTCTCACTCTACGCATGTCTACGTCAAAATTTCCCCCTTTCTATATAGACACCAGTCAGATTGGTTTGGAGCCCATCCTGTTGAGTTAATTTTAGCTCGATTACCCCGGTGAAGATGCTATCTCCAAATAGGGTCACATTCTGAGGTACTGGGGAGTTAGGTCTTCAATTTATGAATGATGAGGAGAGGTGCACAATTCAACCCATGGCAAGTACTAATAGTCTCTTCACTCTATTATCGCCAAAGTATCCTGTGAAAGATTAACTTAAATCTATTCTAAGACATTATCATTAATGATGTGTACAATGAAGCCCTAAATTAATCAAATTGTCAAGAAAATTTGTAATTTTTTTCTCAAATTCCACAGGTAACTTGAAACTGTGAAGTTATTCAAGTGATGGCGTTGGTAATAATGCTCCATTATTTTCCTTCTGTTGTAGAATGTTACATTTTAAAAATATGTGTATCTATAAACATCTGTATTTTAAAATATATATGTGCACATAAACACACACACATACACAAACACCACAAGTTAGGCAAATGCCATCAACATATTTTAATGTAATGGTGGAATATCAAAACCCAAAGTAACTGTAATTAGGTCAGATATTTAACACAGCTACTTGTCCAAATTATTCATTTTTTCACTAAATTGAAATATTAGATTCTTTTAACCAGGTATTTAATATCTAAGTAATCCTGTCTTTTATGCCTTAATCTATAAACCAAAACATAAATAAAGACCACGTATTTTATTTTTTGCCAGAGGATTCAACATTTATGGATGTTATGCTTTCAGAGAAAATTTTATTATAGGCTGTAGACTTTATGTGATTTAATTATAACATCATAAAAAATGATTCCTAAATCAAAATATTTATAATAAAAATATTTCTCCAAAGAATACATGCTCCCTTCATACATGCTCCCTTCATTTATCCTAGAAATGGAAAAATTTGCTCTAATAATTAAGAAATGCCGTTATGGACATTGAGGAGGGTATGTGCTATGGTAAGTGCTGTGAAATGTGTAAGCCTGAGGATCCACAGACATGTACCCTGGGGCAAATAATACATTATGTGTTAATTAAAAAATAAAAAAATAATAAAAAATTTAGAAAAAAAAAGAAATGCTTAATGCATGAATATAATTAAACAGAATGAAATCTTAGCTATAATATTTGTTACCGATCCGAAGAAAATTTACTCAACAAAATCTACTGCTCTAACACATTTATAACACTGGAACTTTTTTGGGTTAAAAGCCATAATGTGAAATGTCATATTTTTTAGTATCATTTAGATATATCGTTAGTATTAAAAAAGCAAGTTTTTAAATTTATCACTCAATTCTGAAGAATTCTCAGTAGCCAAATCATTAGATTTCATTCTCTAGCAAAAAGGCCTAAAAACTGAAACAAGGGGCGCTTGGGTGGCTCAGTGCGTTAAAGCCTCTGCCTTCGGCTCAGGCAATGATCTCAGGGTCCTGGGATCCAGCATCGGGCTCTCTGCTCAGCAGGGAGCCTGCTTTCCCCTCTCTGCCTGCCTCTCTGCCTACTTGTGATCTCTCTCTCTCTCTCTGTCAAATAAATAAATAAAGTCTTTAAAAAAAAAAACTGAAACAAAAAAACAAACACAAACAAGCAAAAATAAGTCTAGAATATGGTCCAGCCCAGAATATGCCTACATAATACGGAAACAGTGTTGTTACCTTGTCTGTGAGAACCACATTTCTTTCTCCATAAAATAACAATGTTTGAACCCATAGATTCCATAGTATGACAGAAAAGCATTGATAGCAAAATAGAAACATTTCCTGGTTTCCTGCAACTTGTTCCTCATGAAATTGAAACTGAGTATAATCTATAAAATCTAAGTCTTAATTATGTAAAGCAGAACATTTTAATGAAATCACTTATTAATTTATTCCATTGTTCATTTGTACTTTTCACAGATCTTATGAATAAAAGTCTTTTTTAAAATTCATTATTCTAGTAGTGCTTCCTTCGACACAGTATTTTATTATTTTTCATATGGCGCTTTCTGTAGTCACAACCTCCTCAGATTCTGTGACCTAACGCAAGCTATTAGTGAATGGGACAAAATCAATTTGCCCTGCAATGGATCCTGATGAAAGACTGACTAGCTGCTAAGTGGACTTTTCCATAAATAGATTTGCAAATCTAAGTGAGAAATTAAAAAGCATTCAAGTATTCTTTTTATCTTCTTTTAAAGACGGCTTTCGTTCTTCTGAAAGGAGAGAGTAATCAGAAAAAACCTCATCCGTTTATCTTTAAAAGGCATTAAGAATATGCCACAGGTCAATAGCAAAATGTTAGAGATGGAGCAATTAAACTGGGAGCTGGGGGAGGGCTGGCTAGGGGACCCCGTGGGTGTCACTTCAACTGTCTGCAAGCCAGTCAGTCTCTGCAAATGTAAATCGAGGCTTGCCTCCTCCCTTCCTACAGTGACCAAAACCAGTTGACAGTGAAAGTATGTGAAATTCTTCAAAGAAAACCATAGTGCTCAGGAAGGGCCGATAAGGGAATGTGACCTACATCAAAGTCCTAGGTGCATTAGACATACTTTTACACACGTGACACAAAACCAGCAATCTGTATAACTGCCATCTCTACCTCTGAGCCCCTGTTATCTCTGATCACTCATCCCTTCCAGTTATATACTTTGGCAAACCCAAAATATCTCTGATTCCTGGCACACATTCTTCTGTGAAGGTGAGCGCTCTGCCTAGGTCTGAAAAAAACTTCACCTGATTATCCACCTTGCCTCTTACTCCTTTTTCAGGACTCCACTCTATTGAAACACAATCACACCCATTCATTTACGTATTGTCTTTTGTCTATTTTCTATGTTTCCCTGCTATGGTAGCAGAGTTGAGCAGTTGCAATTGAGATCATATGGCCCTCCAAATCTAAAATATTTACTATCTGGCCCTTTACCGAAAAAGATTGCCAATTCCTGCTCTTTGAGTCTAGGAGAGTGACTGACAAACTAGGAACTTAAAAATAGATATTTAATGGTTTTAAAATTGGGAAAAATAATTTAAGCTAGCATTTATTAAATGTTAATCAGGCATAGAGGAGGTAAAAGTAAGGTTAAGATGGGACAGGGCTGGGTTGGAATACTGGCTTTGCTCCTTTCTAGTTACTGGTTCACCTGTAAAACCAAGATCATTAAAATGACCTCATTGGGTTATCACGAGGAACAAAGCATTCAGCATAGTGTTAGGCGCCATGAGTATTAACTCCTTTCCCTCTCTTGTTAACTTTCCCTAACTTAATTTATTATTGATAATAGTGATAAATATTCTTCCAAATAAATATGGCCCTTTTTTAGGATTTATTTATTTGTTTTAGAGAGCATAAGTAGAAGGGTCAGAGGGAGAGGGAGAAAGAATCTCAAGCAGACGCCACGATGAGTGTGGAGCCCCGCATGGGGCTCAATCTCACAACCCTGAGATCATGACCCTGAGAATATGACCTGAGCCAAAACCAAGAGTCCACTGCTTAACTGACTATGCCACTCAGACACCCTTAAACATGGCCTTTTTAAATGTCTCTCTTAGGGGGAAAATTACTTCAGCTCCATCCATTCACTCTTTTTGCCTGTATATGGGTTTCTGAAGTACTGAGATTAAACTTCTTTTTCATGTATGTGACAATTGAGGTTATATTACTGGGAATGTAAGCCCTGGAGGCTCAGAGGTTCATTTCTTTGAAGAGACTTTACATTGCAAAGTATACAACTGATGTTCAACTCACTCATAACTACCATTATAATAAAATGAAGAAATGTAAACAATTCAGAAAAGTATTTCTCCAACCAATGTTCAGAATCCATAATGGGTAAAATCATGCATTTTCATTCACATGAAAACCTCATAGTATTTTTAATGTATTAACCACCAATTACAAAAAGCAGAGCATTGCTTTTTGTTAATCTCTTCTGCAGTTTGTTGCTATTCTTTATTCTAAACAGGCATTAGGTCTCAAAGGATTTTTTCATAAGGTAGTTATTTGAAGCACAAATATATTTCCCCATTTTAATTACAGAATGTTATGAAGGTTGGTTATGGTCTCAATATGCCCATCAAAACCTTTTTTAATATTATGCAGCTGAATTGTTACACAAATAAAACCAAAGACATGCTCATGCTTTTTTATGTGTTTGTATATTATCTACCTAAGGGATGGGAACAAGTCCCAGCCAGCTTAAGCCCCAGCTCTTTCAGGCAGTCTTAGATATAAACCTCCAGGGTGAGTTAATTGTCCCTCCTAGATGCTTCCAGGCCACCCTCTTTGTACATTTACCTTAGACCTAACATATTAGATTGGAATTACCTGTTTATTTTTCTGAGTCTCCCACTGGAATGTAAGCTCCTTGAAGCTTCTTATATTCAGTTGTATACATCTGGTGCTCAGTGCAATGGTTGGCTCTAGATAAATGTTACTGAATTGGCATGGTGACCTGAATATAAACGCCTCCTGCTGTTTTTTATGTACTAGATGCTCCAAACATGGGTGCTGCATTAGAGGATGAACCCTCCTGTGCCCTTTGTGTTATCAGTCCCAGGCAGTTGTTTCAAGGGCACCTTTTGCATGTGTGCCTTTATCACCAGATTATCGCAGTGTGTGAAGCCTTGTTAACATGTGAAGAAATGGTGTACTTCTTTCCCCCAAACCCCCAGAGAGTCTACAAGGAAACATCACTGAATCTCAGCCACTGTCTTTAGCTCTCTAGGAGAAAGGAGCCAAGAACAGCGGTGTAATCTTCTGGGAATGACGCTTGGGGTGGGTGTGTGAAGGGGAGGGACTTAGGATCAGAAAAGAGCAGACAATGGGCAGAGTGAGTCAAAAATAGAGTCAGCTGGTGAAGAATCCTGAGAGTGGGGGCGAAGGAGAAAGACAGGGGGCTTTGCTATAGGAAAATGAAGGAGCGGTGGGAGCCAAGTTTGGGGAGATAAGAGCAGTAGTAGCTGTTCTTAGTTTTCAGGGTCCTAAGTCTTGTCCAAGGACAGCCACATAGGGATGGAAAACAAATTCAGAGTTTTATGTTGAGAACCATGCAACAACTCTGGTTATAAGTGGTGAAGGAAGAGGGCTAAGGAAGAAGAGCAACTGCTATCAGTCGTAAGTCATAATAAGTATCTGAGGGAGGTGTTCATAAGTACGATAACTATCGTCCCTTTTTGCTTCCTAAATTTGAGCTCTGAAAAGCAGGATTCTGCCTTAGTTCAGCACAATTGTATCTATTGAGTAGCATTAGATGCCTTTGTGGCTCTTTTTGTAAGCCTTTGTAAGTCTTTAAAAGACTGAAATGAATTATTATTTATATTGTACTTATCAGTTAAATAGCTGAACACAAGTGAAAGTTACAAATATGAAAAAAGTTTTTTTTAATGTATGCTGCATCCATCTGATTTCTCATCTTTTCTTCACTTCCTCAGCCAACCATTCTTGACAGTTTATTTGTGTTAGTATGAAGGCTGGCCAAGAATGGCTATTTGAAGTATAGCATAATCAAATGGGAGATGATACATATTAAATATTTGTATATAGATTTTTAATAAAGATCTTAGTATTAAAGTTTTATATTCTCCTGGATGTACAATGGAGACAGAATTTATAGGTAACAAAATGTGTTGCCATTGGCAATTCTGACATCTAAGGGCCAAAAATTGATCAATTCTTTATGAACAGCATAATGCTTTACCTTGAAATGGGTTAAAGAAACCTAGCCATCATTGACACCTTTTATTTACCCTTGCTGCATGTCTAGCCACAAGGACTTAAGAATAAATTTGCAGCCCTTTCTGTATCTTGAAAAGCAGATTTCATCATGGCAAAGACTACATTTCTTCAACACTAAATCAACAGAGAATCAAAGAATGGTGGTCTTGGTCAAGACCGCAGCTACTCCACATGCCTCATTTGTGCTTATTAGTAGATGGTATTGCATCTTCTAAGTAGTCACAACTGCTATACAGACATGAAGACTTGTTGACTAGAGAATATACTAGATTTGTACCCTTTCTTGCTTTCAGGCACCTTTCTGCAGGATACAACCTAAAATGTTCTCAGTCTTGATCTATCTGGACTGGGGAACTGCTGGTTAGCAGGTAACAAATAACCAGTTCAAAAGTTTTTGTTTGTTTCCTTGTTGAGCTAACAATATCATACATTTGTGTATCACCTCACAATTTGTGATGCCAAATTTCATAAATCATATCAACTGATCCTCCTGAAGGAGGCTGGGCAGCTAACCCCATTCTCACTTTAGAGAAGAGAATTGATCCTCAGAAAGATTACGTGATACGTACTGGAAAATAGTGGTGCCAAGACTAGATCCAGATTGTTAGGTTTAGTCAATTCAATCAGCTGGAACTAGAGCATCAGGAATAATGGTAAATACCTACTAAGATAACTATATGTCACCCACTAGTCTGAGGGCTGGAAATATAGTCCCTACTCTTATGATGTCTATATTCTAGGGAGAAGAAATCATATTTCAATGTGTTTTCAAGATGAGTTTGAATAAAAGGAGATTCAAATTTAAGTGAGCCTATTACCTTTCCCAATGCAACCAATGCCAAGAGTTACCTTATCTCAATCTATTGCAGAATGAAGGAAAAGGAATGAACAATGCTGACAACATAGAGAAACTGAACTGTAGGGAAATCATGATACTTACCATAAACTTTCCCCTCCCTGCACTTAGGGAAGTAGACTTTAGAAAGGGCATCTTTCAAATGAAGACTCTTGTTATTTCCATATGCCCTATGGACTATCAACTGCAGCCCACAATAAAATCTCAAAACGGCCACAAAGACAAACCTTACCCATTATGCTATTCCCCCCACAACAATGACTTCATAATGTTTCTTTAGCCAAAGGACAATGATTATATTTAAAATAAGTGTGCAATTTAGATTTATAAAAATTATGCAGCAATACAAAATTAAATTTTGGCATTGGGATTTATTATTCAACCTACCAACAGTTCTTATTTAAATTTCAGATATTTAGAATTCAAATATTTGTTATTCCAGAGGCTACTATAACATAATGGATAGGTCATAGGGCTATTGAAATCCAACCACAACCATAATACTATTCATTTGACTTTTTTTTTCTCTGTATGGTGGTTTTTAAATGTAATCAGCATAAAAGAAGTTAGAAACCCATTATAGAAAGAAGCATGCTTGTGTTTCTGTCCAAGTTTGGTTTTTCATGAATTGTAAACATATTCTAAACTAAGATCACAAACACACAATTGGAACCTGGAAATGAACAGCCTGATTTAGTCTTACCCAGATGCGATTAAGAAAAATGTAAACACTTGATTTTGTCTTTTCAACAAACTCAGTCCATATCTTATCTTTCATTGGAATTTTGGTACAATAAATTATGCTCAGAGTCATTTCTCTTCCTTCTAAAGTTTCTCTCTTTCTTTATGCCTGTTTTCTTTCTATATAGAGATCTTTATGACTTGCCAAGTCTTCTTACTTTGATACTATTTCTGATTTATTTTACCCTATAGATTAATATTATAATAAGAGCTCAATTTACGTATCCACTTATTCATCCATTTATTCCCCTAACATTCACATACTTATTCATTCATACATTCACTCATCAAATGTTTACTGAGCACTTACTTGTTCCAGGCATTTTCTATGTTATGAGAATTAAAAAGATGGACCTAGATGAGCTCTCTATAATCTTTAAAGATTTGAGCTTCTATATAGTTTTCTTACTGCCACAGTCCACCTTCCATAGATCCTGAACCTTTTGCTGAGATAGTAACGGGAAACTCCCTTGTATATCTACTTTGCAACATTTTTTTTTAAATTTGGATCTTTGCAGAAATCTCAACCTTAAAGCATGCATTTCTAAAAATACCAGTGGAGATGAACTGAAGTTACCAATTCAAATACTTCTAATACTACTTTTCTTAGATGCGTCAATTACAATAATGTCCCCACACTGATTTTACTGATATTACTGATATTGTTCTATATTTTGTTAAAGAAAATGGACTAGAGTTAATATTGTTACCAAAAGAAGTAACATCTATCTGAAGTAAATTGATGAGTTCTCAGAAAAGTGCGAAAACAAAGTTGACCATTGAGAGCTTATCATAATTTGGCCTCTTTTCATTTATCAGTAAGAGTATATGGAACATTTTCCATGACAAACAAGTGCAGAAGATTGAAAACTAGACCAGATTGGGTTCTACCTTCCAGGAGTTAAGCAAGTGTTAAGACAGACAAGTGAAGCATAACCACAACATTGTTTGCTAGTTGTGTGAAGCCGTCATGCTCAGACCACTGTGAGAACTTAGTGAGGAGGACACTTTAAACCAGGCGGCAGAACAGCAGGTGTAAAAGCTTAAAGGATTAAAGAAGACTGCATTTAAGAAATTGCAGGTCTAAGAATATTGCTGAAGACAAAGGCACTTGTGGCAAAGTTGAAAAAGAAGAGGTGAGAGAAGAAAAGACATCTCCAATGTTTGTGACTGTTAAAATAAGAAAGTTGGGCTTTCTAACAAATAATATGGCAAGCCAGAGCTGAATTTTACACAGAAGGATCTTGATCATACTTGTATTTTGGAAAGTTTATTTAAGTAATAGGGCACAGAAGTTGAGGCAGACTCAGAAACTCAATTATAAAATTGTGCAGAAATCCAGTTTTCTGTAATAAGAAGCTGAACTCTGGGGATGCCATGAAGAACGGAGAGAAAAGGACAGAATTCAGAACTATCCAGGAAATAGTATCCGCAAGATTTGAATGATTTGATGATTAAGTTGTGGGGTGAAGAAGATTAATGATGTCCTGATTAGAGGGTGGGGAAGGTCAATGATTTGATAATTAAAGTTCTAGCTCTAGAAAGTAGATAGATGGTGTCATTCACCAAGACAGAATACTGAGGGAAAGAAGCAGGTTTGCTGGGGAAAATGATGCATTTAGTCAGTAGAATAGCTTGATATGTACTTGAATAAAGTGATTGCATCTTAGGTTTTAGCAACTTATAATTATAGTGTGTATGCCAAATGTTTACACGCACACATACACACACATACACATATTTCACCCCATGCATAAGAGGATGAGATTTATATTATCATTGTTGACTAAATTTAGGAAGATTTAGTTGTTTACAAAATAAGTTTTTAATTTGAGCAGCAGGATGCCATCATTGTGACTTTTGCAAAACAAGTAGCTAGATATATAGAGAGAGTAGCGCAAGAATTTAATGTATATATACTCTTTGCAAGGCTAAACAAAATTCTGAACATATTGGAAAGAAATAAGCTGACATTTCAGAAAAGAACATGCAATGACTGACATTATACATTAGGCATATAATACTATTAATATGGTTCCAAATTATTTTCTAAAAAGCCTATTTAATAATAAAGAAAACAAAAAGGTTCCATTCTAAAGAAGTGGGCATTTATAAATTTTAACCATAATTTAAATCACCTTTTATGTCACAATATGCTTTAAGCCTCCTATTTTATTTTTGATGGTTACCGTCATTGATTAAAACTTCCAATTTTCACCTATAGTGGCGTAGGTGATAGATTGGGTATCTATCATAGATTGGGTTTATTATCAAAGACAAAGCCCAGCCAAAGTTCAGTATTGGAAAATAGATCTTCATCATTGGTCAATTGAAGTTTATCTCCAAGTTTTCCATGAGTAAACAACTTGCTAAATACATTTATAGTGCAAGCAAATTGAAAAGAAGTACATTTAATGAAATTATAATGTTCAAAATGAAATAATTTAGTGAAGTAGAAAAAGAAATATTTTAATAATTTAAGTATAAGTTTTATCATTTCAAACATAATTATTACATTATTTTTACTACACATCTGAAAAATCTTTTAGTTTGATTTTCTAATCCGTCCAAATATAAACATGAATTTTATACAAATGCATAGACATCTGACCAAATATAGACTTTTGTTAAATATAGTATGTTTTTCTCTTTGTTTTTGCTTTTCTCTTTGCTTTGTTTATGGTATTATCATCCCACATATTTACATATTTATATGAATATGTCCACCTTTTATAAAGGCATAGATTCTAAATTTTCAGCCTCAGTTAGGAAGTTCCTCATCACTACCCTTTTTGTATAGTTTTCTGGGTTTTCAATCAAGAACTTTTTGTTTTATTTTTTACATTTATATCCTAATTCAACTAGAATTTACTCTTGTATACAATATAAACAGAGATGGTATACAATAACAACATCATTGATATTCTTCTAGATGTATAACCATGTCTGAGTTATTAAATAATCTATTTTATCTTAATTGAAATATTATGTTTATTATATATTAAGTTATGTATTATTATTTATTAATATTTTTATTTATGTACTTTAATTTTTGAAAAAATATATTTGAATCTGTTTTTTAAAAATTTTTACAAAAGAATCAACTTGCACAAAAATATGACCATTTCTGTATTGTTAATAATAATTAAAAAATGGAAGCAATATAAAGACCCAATATAAAAGGATTGGCTAAATAAACAATATAGTGGACTATAATATAGTAATGCAAATGTTGATGAAAATTTATATTTACTGAAAGAAAAAGATGCTCAAGAAGTTTTTATGAAAGAAATCAAATTATAAAGCATTACTCAAAGCATAACCTCATATAAAATTATATTATACTATTATATCGAATATATGAAACAAAGTTAAAAATCATAAGAATTATGATAAAAGTGATGGGGTTGTATCATTTTCCTCTTTATACTTATTCATATTACTTTTATCCTTAGAATATACTTGTATATTTAAAAAAGAAGAACTCTGTCTTGCCAATTTCAGAGTAACTGGTTGATGAACACCTTGAATTATTAATCACATTAGAGGATTTTAAGAAGTTGATAAGACATAGATGGGGCAAAATTAGGAAATCAATCACTTTTCCTTTCTCTCCCAGCTGACTTGTAAGTGGTTCTTTAAGAATTGACTTAACTATCTCCTTCTGAGAATGTTCCCACTTTGGTCCCTGGGCCACGATATGGGCCAATGTATTACCTCCATACCATCATGATATAATGTGCACAAATCATAATTGTTCTTATATAATATACATATTTCTTACTATACTACATTGAATTCTCTTCCTATTCCCCCCCACTAGTCTCTATCCTTACTACTTTCTACTATATCTAGGTTAAAAAAGAAGCACTCAGTTCATGATTGTTCAATGGCTAGATGCATTATCAGGAACTTTTCAAATTATTAGAACAAAATTCGAAATGGAAATCCTGAAAAGAACTTCTCTCATGAGTTAAAGTTGCAAAATTAATTAATTGATTAATTAGCATTGCAAACTGAAGAATCAAGTGTCAAACAGGAACTATAAATCATCTTACCAACAGCCTTAATTTTTATTTGTCCTGTTGATTTTGTCAATGAACAGAATGATTCCTCGCATTTAATAGTTACGTGTTCAAAAATATACTAAAGTTCAACAAGTGGTAAATGCCAGGTATTCAAATGTTCGGTAGGAAAGAGCTGAAAATGAGTACACCAAAGAGTGACCCAGCTAAGTCATAGTCGTGTGCCATTCTCATTATGAGTTCTTTTTCCTCTTAACACAGTTCTCAGCTTTAAACCAGGGCACCTCTGTTGTTTCACTTAAGTGGCCTAGGGTGAGCTCTGAGCTCCTGGTAACCCCACCTCCATATGCCCATATATGCATTTATGCCCTGTGATTTATTGAGTGCCTACCAGATGCCAAGCACTTTGCTACATTTTTGGTATCAAGCGATGAGCAAATTTCTTTATAGTCTCTGCCTTCATCAGGCCAAAACTATTAGTAGCAGAGATGTCTGTTAAATAATTATACAAATGGACAATTGAATTATGATAAATGTTACAAAGGAGATATATCTGCCCTACGAAAGCCTATATTGGGACTTTAACCATGGATGGCGACAATTGAGCTGAAATCTGAGGGAGGAGTAGAAGTTGATCGTCACAAGAACATCAAGTTCTTCTTTTCTTTTACTCGAGTACTGCGACTTTCTGGAAACAAGTTTAAAAGAATCTGGTCCCTAAGACTTTTCATACCATATGACAAAAGGAAAAACTGTATTAAGCACCTAAGTGGGACCCCTGGAGTCTGAATACATGTAGGAAATCAGAATCTGACCTTGAAAATGTGTTGAAATAAAAATGTGATGAAACGATGCATAAAAGATTTTCTGCGGTCTCCAGAAAAAGTAGAGCAGGAGAACATTTTTCCTGGTTAAGTCAGCCCTATGAATGGTGCAGAAATGTCCCATTCTCAAAATTAGGTCACTATAGAAGCTGATTTTTAGTGACTTGAGTCCTGACCTATGGTTATTATCCCTTATTTCCAGAGTGAACCACCCCTTGGGACCACGAAAATTCCTGTGCTCTATTTCTAGCTAAAGTTTCTTTTAATTAAATTATTCAAGCATTTAAATGCTGGAAGAGACTGAGATGAACTGAGTCCAAATATTTTGGTCCCTGGAAGAAAAAAACCTTTTATAAATAAATAAAAACACATTTCATGCTTTAACCCAGGCTCATAGGATTTAAGTCTTTAGACTAAGCCTGATTAGGAGATAGGTTTCTGACCTATTCAGCTTAGATCAGATCCTGCACTAGAGAGGGTTGTGGCAGACGGATTCTCAAACGGCCTCTGTAATATCCACCACCTCACCACCTGGCATTTATGCCTTGCATAACCTCCCCCTCTTGTGTGTGAACGTGTCCTGAGACTAGCTTCTAACCAATAAGATTCAGCTAAAGGATGTGTATATAATTACCTGACATAAGATCATAACATCTGACCTGTCTCTGAGACTCTTTCTCCTGGTGGTGGTCATGCTGCGAAACACCATAGCAAGAAATTAGAGACAACCTTTAGAAATTGACAGCAACCTCTAGCCAACAGGGTCTTCTAGGGACCAGCAAGTAACTGAGGCCAGTTCTACTGTCACAAAGAATTGAATTCTGTCAACAACCACAGGAGCTTGGAAGATTTGTTCCCCATTTACCCGTGAAACAAGACCTCGCCCCAATTGACACACCTTTGTTATTGCATGTTTGAGAGACCTTGAAGTGGAAAATCCAACTAAGTCATGCTGGATTCCTGACACACAGAGACTGTGAGATACTACCTGCTATTTTAAGCTACTTATTTTGCGGTAATATTGTTACACAGTAACAGAAAAGTTATATAAGGGGGCCTGCTAATCTGAATTTACCCTGGAAAGACCCTCTTTGCCCTAGTCATTTGTACAAGTTCTAAGAGCTGGAAGAAAGAATTAAATTATTTAGGACTTTCATAATATGTAAAGTACTAAAATGAAATTAGTATGTGAAAGAAAATTGAAAAGTAAAAACTCAATGTTTTTAATAATAAGGTTTTACTGTAAAAGCAAATGCCAATAATTCGAGAATAACCAAGAGAACCAGACTGGATACAATAAGTTACACTTTATCCATAAGACATGGGAGGACTGGGGGAAGAACAATGAGATAATTGCCCCCTGCTATATACTCTATGTAAGTTAGACATTTCAATCTTTATTATATGAGAAAACAAAAATAAAATAATTTTATGTATTATTGACCATATGTATGTCTGACTCATACATAGATCCACACAGATGTATGAGTCCTCAGATCTCCCAATCTTGTATTTCATCAATATAAGAGAGAAGAACTAGGTTAATATTTATGTTGTCCTGGTAAGTATCAAATAGTGTTTGGCAATTTTAAACACACCCTCTGACCTGTCATTATAAACTTTCTATTGTAGATAACGAAACTGCTTTTCAGAAAAGTAACATAAGGGGCACCTGGGTGGCTCAATGAGTTAGGCATCTGCCTTAGACTCAGGTCAAGATCTCAGAGTCCTGGGATCAAGCCAGGCATCCGGCTCCCTGCTCAGCAGAAAGCCTGCTTCTTCCCCTGCCCCTCCCTCTGCTTTATTCCCTGTCTCACTCTCTTTGTCAAATAAATAAATAAAATCTTAAAAAAAAAAAAAGAAAGAAAAGAAAAGTAACATAAGTCACATGGTGAGTGTAGGGGAGGACAGCAGTTTAAATCTATGACTTTGTGATCTTATGTACTTTTTTAATGGAACATTCCCAATACACAAAGCTGAGAGTTAGGCAATAAGCATAAGCCCAAAATCAAAATCCTTCTAATTGGGTTGGTGGGTTTGTTTGTGTTTTTTTTGTTTTGTTTTTTGGGGGATTTGGGGTTTTTTTTTTTGGATCACGTGGTATCTTTGTTTTACCTGTTAACAAAAGTTTGAAATATCACATATACATATTCTCAAAATATACTACCATTTGAAATTAGCAGGGTAGAAATTATATGATTAATTTCTAATATGATTAAAGGCTAAAAAATAATGTATAGCCTATGGAGAAGCTTTTTCTTTTTCTTCTTGGCTCTTTCAACTGAAGTCAAAAGCTGCAAACAACGTAAGATCAGTGTTCTACAAGACAAAGGGTCACTATAAAGACAATGGTGACCTGCTGTTTTCAAGCTTGAAAATAAAAGAGGAAATTGTGTTAAATCTTAACAGAAGAGATTTAAGAGAGGACATCTTGACATAAGTATTTTTAGACACAAATAGCTTTCTAAGGAAAATGTTGAGTACCCTTGCATGGAAATATTTAACCATAAGAAAGATGTTCATTTTCTTTGACATTTCTTACAGTAAAAGTATATTTCTGCTCAGAGACAGGAGAAAGACTAGAAGTAGTTTCCAGGCACGTAATTTTGTAACATGAATAACTCTTGTATTTTAACATGAAATTGCTTGAAAGGACCTTGAAACCTGTTCCAACTCTATTTTCTTACAATTCTATTTCTTTTATTATACTGATATTTCTTTCTCATCATAAAAATAAAATCAATAACTGAACACAGTATAAAGGTAAAATTAGATGCACTGAGTATCAAGGGAAAGTGGTACATTTAGTGAATAATGACCAAAAATAAATGTGAAAGGAAATGATATCATCCTTCACTTACAAAGGTATTGGAAAATTTCATACACGGACCAAATCTAAGGCTCATATGATGGGCCAGCATGTATTCTAGAAAAGAGACACATGATTTATAAATGGTCAACTAATGCCGGAGTTTTCATGAGCTAAATCCCAACCTACATTTACACTAGGAAACATTTCTAGTTCCAGTTGAAATAAACTTAGAGATTTTTCAGCATTTGTTTGAATAAATGTATTTGGAAATATATTTGCAAGTTTTATGCTTCCTAAATATTATAAGGAATTCAAAATTTATCATCTTAAAGAGAGAACATAACCTCTTTCAGCACTAATCAATCAATGTCATCAACATTATTAATCAACTATTTTATTCTGCTTAATAACTTCATTTATTCAGTTTGGCTGAAACTCTTTTAAGTTAAGCATTTAGATAGCCTGAAGTCTATTATGGAGAGGCATGTGTCCAATCACTTTGAAAGGGTCAGTCTAATATCAGATACCCAGTGATGTTAATAAATATGAATTGATAATAACTGATCATTTTTAAGTGTGAAAAAGCATCTAAAGATCATACAAATTTTCCATTTTTAAATCTAAGTCTTTATAAACAATCACAGAAATATCATTAAAGGGTGAAAAATTCCTTTTAGGATTTTACAGGATTGAGAGTATCTGCCACTTTATACATGTTGCACTCTGCCCTGTACTGGAAACTAATTTTTTCAGGTGGAACTAAGGCAACTTTGTTTTCTTGCAAATCTAATTTTATGTTTACTTAATTCCAAGTTTCTCTTTTCTAACTTTTACTTCAACAATTTTAATTAATCTCATTTGTCATATTTTCTTGTATTCCACACTCTGACCACTTTTTTTCTTTAATTGGCCTTATTGGGAAGATGTTTAAGCATGAAATTTGTGTCGGTAGTTTAAAATCTGCAGGAATTCCATGCAAGGATACTTTAGAAGTCCTAAATGAGAGAAAGAATGCTCAGAATCTGAATATGAAAGGGAGACATAGTTATTTTGTTTGAACAGCAAGCAAAGTGACACACATTTTTCACCCACCTCAAACA
Organism: Potos flavus; assembly: GCA_028534135.1. Lineage (NCBI taxonomy): Eukaryota > Metazoa > Chordata > Mammalia > Carnivora > Procyonidae > Potos > Potos flavus. Next base: position 35,295,764 of record CM052886.1, on the reverse strand, counting down.
TATCATGTTCAGCTGACATGACTGTGGGTTTCCATGAAATTAATCTCTGACCTGATTTTTTTTTTTTTTAATGCTGCAGTGTCAGTTTTCTATTAATAGGCTCTTATCCAGCGGAAAATGTGCATAGCTTCCTGGTGTGTGTAAACCTAAGAAGGTGAAGGATACCCATTCCAAAGAAGGACAAGATGTCCTGGGTTAAGAACTAAGGGAGCCTTTTAAAGACGTTCTCTTTGTCATTGTCTAGACAGTGTGGACAATATGTATTGTATATTGTAAGTGACTAGATAAATAGGAAATATTATTGATCATAGAACAAGTCACAATGTGTGTTTCATAAATGCTCATAGTATTGAATGTAAGCAGAATTGTAGAGATTTTTTTAAAGATTTTATTTTTGTGAGAGAGAGCACAAGCCAGGGGAGGGGCAGAGAGAGAAGCAGACTCCCCATTGAGAAGGGGACCCTGGGATCATGACCTGAGTGTAAGGCAGATGCTTAATGGATTGAGCCACCCAGGCACCCCATTGTAGAGATATTAAGAAGATATAAATATTGCACAAACTACAACCTAAGATTTGCAATTATCCATTGGTGACAAATAGAAACCAAAACAAAGTGTCTCTCTAACTTCGATGATTATTAAGGGGAAAATGTTACTTCTAGAAAACTCAGTTTATTGGAAGAAAAGTCAGCATACATTTCTGCAAAAAGAATAACCTAGTTAGTTATTAATCTAATATTAATTGTCCCAATAATGAACTCTGTGACCTTGAAAACTAGGCTCCTTTTTAGCCTCAGGTCTCTTATTTATTTTACTTAAAAAGTGATTTACATAAAAATAGTTTGTGGAAAATAAATTTGCAATTCTTCTATGTCAGTTTTATATGTGCCCTCTGAAAATGTGTCTCTTAGTGTAAAAGAATGATTTACAGTAATCAGAGAGCGTATATTTGTTTTCTTCTGCTGACATAACAAATAAATACAAACTCAGTAGCTCAAAATAACACAAATTTATTTTCTTACATATCTGTGACTCAGAAGTCCAACATGGTCTCAAGGGGCTAAAATCAAAGCGTCTGCAAGGCTACATTCATTTCTGGAGGCTGCAGGGGATAATCAGTCTCCTTATCCCTTCTAGGTTCTACAAGCTACTGTGTTCCTTGGGTCTTAGCCTCTTCCCCTATCCTGAAAGCCACTAGTGGCCAGTCAAGTCCTGACATCACATCTCCCACTATCCACCATCAAGAATGTTCTCCACTTTTAAAGACTCATGTGGTTAGATTAGGCTCACCCAGAAAACCCAGGATAATCTCTCCATCTCTAGGTACTTCATTTAATCACACCTGCAAGCTCCTAGTGCCACATAAGATCACCATATTCACAGAATCTTGGGGTTGAGGCATAGATATTCTACAGGGTTTTTTTTTCTATACACTATAACTAATAGTTCTACTCTTTACCAATACACATTATGTGAGCACTTCTTCATGCAAAGTGTTGCTTAAAACTGCTCAGTAGAGCAAAGGATTGTGTGGAGATCCTACACATTGAAATCCCCTGGTCCACAACCAGGACACGTTTTAAGCATACTAACAAAACAAAACAAAACAAATGCTCATTTACATTTGTAAAATCTCCAAGGGGGAGTGTAATTGAGAATTTGCTTCAGTGAGTCTTTTGACAGCAGGAATTTCTTCTTCTTCTCCCTCTTCTTCTTTTTCTTCTCTTCCTTCTTTCTTCTCCTCTTTTCTTTCCTTTCTTTCTTCTCCTCCCCCCCTTCTTTTTCTTCTTTTTTTTTTCCAATGAGCATATCTCCAGTGACTAGAATACTTTTATAATAGTCAACATTCCTTAAACATTTTAATTAAGTATTGAATATGTGGATAAATGATTGATAAAGTTGTAGAGGCATAACAATTTTTCAATTAACTAACATCACACTGAACCTGGCTGAAGCAGTGGTACACTGAATGAGTTAACCATTAGTCAATGGGTTGTTTAGTGTTATAGATTTAATTTAGTAATCATATGGAAGATAGAGGTTAGGAGAGTACATGGATGCTTATGTAACACTAACAGTTAGTGTAACATTTATGTGTTGCTGCGTAACAAAACATCCCAAAACGTAGTGGCCTAAAACAACCATAATCACTTATTTTGCTCAGAAATATGCAATTTGGTTAGGGTTCAGGAGGCATGGCTCGTGTTTCCTCCACAAGTATCACCTAGGGTGGCTCACATGGGGACTGTAGGATCCATTTTCAAGGTGGCTTACTCACATGGAAGAAAAGTTGATGCTGGCTGTTGACTGGGAGCTCAGTTGAGTTTATCAGACAAGGACATTGTTATGGGCCTTGCTACCAGGTGATTCAACTTTTTTATGGCATGGTTTCTTTTCTTTTTTTTTTTTTTAAGATTTTATTTATTTGACAGAGAGAGAAACAGTGAGAGAGGGAACACAAGCAGGGGGAGTGGGAGAGGGAGAAGCAGGATTCCCGCCGAGCAGGAAGCCCGATGCAGGGCTCAATCCCAGGACACTGGGATCATGACCTGAGCCAAAGGCAGACGCTTAACGACTGAGCCACCCTGGTGCCCCTACAGCATGCTTTCAAAAGTATATATCCCGGCAGGCCCAATAAAAAAAAAAAAAAAAAGTATATATTCCAAGTCAGCAAGACAGACATGCCTGCCATTTTTATGGTCTATCTTTAAAAATTGTATAGTATCATTTTGATTGTATTTTATCTGTTGAGGTAATCATCACATGGGTCTCTCTGGATTCAAGAGGAAGGAAAATAGACTTCACTTTTCACTGGAAAAAGAGTCAAGATCACATTATAAGAAGAGCACGTGAGGTGGAAATATTGCTATTGCCGCTGGTGGAAATACTATATGTCACACACAGGGATCCAAATATGAAATGATAGGAGTTTAAATTAAAGCAGAAACAGTGGGAATAAAGAGGAAAATATGAAATTGAGCAATGAGGAATCCAAAATTTAGAGACCGAGCAAATGGGAAAAAGATAAAAATTCTGTATGGGTCAGAGGAATAGTTAAATGGGAAAAAGTTAATGAGTTTCGGTACACACATGCTGAACCCCTGGCCTCCATACACTTTCATTCAATAATATTTGTTGAACAATTTCTTTTTTATATCGGGTTATGCTCTAAATGTCAACATTTGAGTTGCTACCCACACAGTCTCGGATAAGGGTCATTATACATTGAGGATTACTTCTTTATCTCTGAAAGATCCTTATTATTCTATTCGTTCCTCCCTGTTCTCTCAAATACCTATTTTATATATCTTGTGGGGATACATCAATTTCTTCTGAAAAATAAGCTAAGGCATTTCTGGTAGACAGCCACTGAGGTCACACTTTCTCAATGTTTTTTGACTAGATCTCAATGATAATATATATACTATCTAATCTGAGTGAGCAAGGAATCTTCTTCATGCTGAATTCACCTTTTTAACACAGAGCATAATGCTATGAAATAAATATACATTGATGATATATCCACAGAATATCAAAACTCAAAAGAAGAAAAATGATCATAGCTGTATTGTTCATTAGAGCCCTTCAATTTTAAAAAACTCAAATAGATAAGTTATGACATTCATACAGTGGAAACTGTGTGGCAAGAATAACATGAAATACAACTACATACAACAAAACAGGTGAGTCTTACAGAGTGTTGAATTAATGCAGTAAGACAGAATAATGCATGCTATGTGGTTCCATTTATGTAAAGAACAAACTGGGCCAAAATAAACTATAATGTTTATAGATGTGGAGGTCATAAAACTATAAAGCAGAGTAAGAAAATTGTTATAAAAAAAAGTCAGAATAGTTGTTCCCTGTGGAGAAAAGATTGGAGAAAAAGGAATCTCGATTAGAAAGCAAAACCAAAATGGGAGTCACCGAGTGGGCAGCAGATGGGAATATTCTTCAGAGGTGATGGAAACATTGTTTCCTGGACTGGGTACTGGTTATATGGATGTCAACTCCATTATTATTTAGTAAATGATATATAAATATATATGATTTATGCAGCTTTCAGTATCTGTATTTTATAAAAAGTTTTTTTAATATTTTAAAAAACTGTGATGACTCATAATATTGTCTTAACTCTGAACTGATGAGATGGCTGGTGTCTTGAAAACCAAGTAGGACAGTGTTATTAAAAAATTGCCACAGTTATCTAATTTTTTTTTCACTTAGAGTTCTTGTACATTTTGGCTTCTAGGTCAGTGTTAGCTAACAACTTAATTTTAAGTGAGTTTCTACAGATTGGAAAACATATTTGTTATTTTGGTAGTGCTGCAAGGAATTAAAGAAACATTGGAAGTACTTTAACCAGACATGTGGAGTTCGATACGTCACAATATAGGGTGACAATGAAGTCAGGAAATATAATCCACTCTCAGGCTTATTATTTAGTTTCTGTAAAACTATATGAGGTAATTTTGCAAAGTACTGTCTTTGAGTTTACCTACCAGAGATGTTTCAACCTGTGCCTCTCTTCGAATTATGCTGTCAGTTCTCAACTCATTAGCTCAAGGACACAGGAAATAAGCCATTGCCTTCACTGATTTTTCTCCAGGGGAAATGTGTCGTTCCATTTGGCTTGTAAATCTCTTTGCCTCACACTTCCTTAAAATCATCTTATTTTTTTTCCCTTTTTACTATAGAATTATAAGTGCAAATTAAAAAAGCCAAATATAATTATATTTCAGGGAGGATTTCATTCTATCCCAAATAATTTTAGAATCATTGAAATAGATGGCATATTTATTACACTAACTTTTAGTTGGTAACTTAGTTGATAACTCTTAGTGGTAACTGATTTAGTATACTAACTCTTAGTTGGTAACTGGTAACTTACTCGAAAATATTTAAAAAACCTTCCCACTAATCCAATCCCATGTATTGACCTAAAAGCCTCTTCCATGTAGAATTGGAAGATAAATAAACCAACAGTTTCTCATAGTTGAGTACTTTGATCCCACCTCTTTTGCAACCATTAGGACCTATGCTCACCTTTATCTTAGGTTCTGGTTGGTTAACTGGGGTGTAGTTAGTATCCCCATAGGAAAATGTCTGTGGTTGTTTATGAAGTCAAAACTATGTGAGGGGTGCTACCATATGCTAATTATCCTGCAATATCTTGGAAAGACCTTTGACTAATTCTCTTGTTCCAAATGTCAGTAGAGATGTCTCCACCAGCTTTGATCCTCTGGCATAGATCACGAGACCAAGATATTAACTTAGTAAAAACATATCAAATAATTGTTTGCTAAATATATTAACCTGGGTTTTTTAGGATCTAAGGATGTTAGTAAAAACTTAATTCTTTGCTTTTCCTGTATGCTCCTATTCTTTCATTTATAGATATCCTTCAGGTTTTAACTTAAGTTCTACTCTTTTTTAATAGTCCCTGATCAACCAAGTTCATCTATTCCCCTGCTTCTCAGATTTTCCTAACATTTATACCTCAAAACACTTGATTTGTTTATTTGTTACATATTAATTCATACTCTAGCTCTTTCATATGCATAAATATTGTCTACTTTAAACTTGAGCAATGAGAACCCAAGGAATCTATCTCACTATTTTTATATGTAATTTTGTCTGTTCTTCTGTTAGGCAACTTAGAACTAGCAACCTTGTATCATATAGTTATTTATACAATTACAAATCTTTCCTTGAGGGCTAGATGAATATATATTTCACGGTTTACCCTCAGACTAAGCATAGTTACTGGCCAAAGCAAATACTTGAAATGTACCTGCTTATTAAGTGAATGAATATCGTTGAGGATGTCAACAGTTTTGCCCCTTTCCATCCATAAGTGAATGGCAGAGTGAAGGGACAAGGATAAGAATACCATGTTCCAAAACACCTGGGTATTGAGAGCCTATGTCACTCAAAGACAGGGACCCGGGTGAGAGTGTGGTTATAACAAGTCGATTCTCGTCACAATCTACAAAGTTTACAAATCCAGGAAGACTGGGCAGAAACTGAATAGTAAGCCTGGTCTACTGAATGCAAGAGATAAGCAAAACTTCTGGTAGCTGTCAAAACTATTATTTCTAATATAAAACTTTCAGTCACTATGAGCAAAGTCTTTAGAGGATTCTGCTGACTTACTGCTTAAGTCTAGCTATTTCTGCTACCCTACATATTTCCTCATCATGCCTTCTGAACCTTGGACTAAGGATCATCTCTCTTCATCTGTTCCTTGATAAAACTCTTTCCCTAGTATCTTGAAAACCCTCTTGCCTTGCTTCAATGCTTAATGTGGTGCCTTTGTAGAACCATAACAAGACTACTGGCCTATAACACTAGTTCTCATAGTATTTAGAAAAACGGTGACCATAAAATTAGTTTTTAACAGCTTATTTCTCATTATTAACCTGAAGAAAGTTATTTCGTGAGTACCTCTCTGACAGTATTATTTCATTATTTCTTCATGAATTGGAAGTAGCATTCCAAAAATATAAACTGAGCTCAAAGTAGAGAATTTGGGGATCAAAAGCAGCAATGGACACACAAATACTGGGAGCATACTCACATAGGAGGGCCAGAAACTAGGGATTGTAATAAATTACGAGTTCAAAATAAATCATGAATGTAAGGTATCCATCCTTTTCAATGACATAGCAGTACGGTGCCTTAAAAAACTAGAAACTTTAAACCAGGATTTTTACCTTTTCTTAGCCTGGTAACTCTGTACTTTGATCATCCTAGGGCCTTATCCCACAGATCGCTAATTCCCACCTACCACCCATCATTCCTTCATCTCTTCTTTGATCAAACCTACTCTTTTTTTTTTTTTTATCAAACCTACTCTTGATCACCTTACTTTGGCTAGCCGTTTCACCTTCTGACAATGGCATGTGCACTATAAGTCATCAGAGTGAAGAGTAGGACCCTCTATCACTCTAAAGTTATTTTTTAAGCAAGTTTCAATGTGTCCTCATTGATCATAAGATTTATGAACAATAGCATGACTTTGCCAACTAAATTAAACATTCACCATTCATAAATCCAAACTGGAGTTATATATTTTTATATCTGTCTGGTCTTCAGTCTAATGATGACTTTCTGTTCTTTCTTGCTTGTTTTTCAATATACTATATTAGCATCAGGGACTTTGTATTATTCCTCATCGTGTCCCTATTGTCTGGTGTTCAGCTTGGTGCATAATAGGTTCTAAAATATTGACTACAGCTGGACCTCTGACATGACCTCCTGCTGTATAAATCTAATTATAGGCTGATAATTAATACCACAGGGTCTATAATTTTGTTATATTTCAAGCAGACGTATTTTGTTTGCTTGTTTTTCTCTAAATGCGATGCCTAATGCTTCTGCATATTTAAATTCACAAGCTTGGCATTTTACCATACTTGGTAACATACAGATTTTATACCGTATTCTTTTCCCCCAGGCAATATACATAAGTTAAATAAGAATAACAATGGATAAAAATAGTAGCTCCGGCACTGGAGGTCAAAGAAATGTCACTTTATAATTACTGTTTTGTCTTGATGTTATATCAAATGTCTTCCACAGACAGAAAATTCTCTTAGTCATATGATAATTTTATTTTAACAGGCAACAATAAATTTTGCAGGGAAACCTTGCTAAAAATGTTTGAAGGTCTAAATAAGTGGAAAATGATTCTGTCATGTCTATAAACTTATTATGCCCTGTTATATCATATTATTTATATTATATCATATCACACATATTATGCCTATATTATATTGGGAGCTCTTTCTTTCTTTTGTTTTTCTCGACATTTCAGAAACCTGTGTCAAGGAGAGAGAGAGGATGCAGCCAATGAGTAGCAATGAGAAAACCTGTTATAACTGTAAGTTCTAGCCTCATCCTCCCCTGTAAAAAGCAGGTTGCTGAGCGAACATAAATGATCTGTTCTTCTAGATTAAAAGACTGTATCTTTAATTTGTTTAAGTGAAGACCACATACCCCAGCCCTTGCCACAGGTACCAAACTAGGAAATATCTAACCATACATATTTAAATGTAATATGAAGTACATCATAAGTGAGATGGACTCTGTGGTTTATGAGGAAACAGCTCATTTACATACCAAAGAATCTCTCAGAATCGTAAATTCCATGTGCTTTTGACAGCTTGACTTCAGGCACAGAGATGTGGTGATGTTTGATGTTGAGAGAGCATAACTTGTACAGAGAGAAGCAGGACTTTATTCATTACACATTTGCCAAGGATCTTCTTTTTACTTCCTTTGAAGATGGAAAATACTATCTTTTTGGACCAGAAAGTTCATCTATCTCTGCATAACCCTCACTTGGGGCAATACATGCTCATGTGACACCCAAATAAGCACTTCCTCTCAGAAATTATTCACGGCACTCCGATTCTTCAGAGAGAAGGGGAATTCAGGAAAGCAAAACTTAACTTGGCCGGATTTTCCTAGAACTTTGAGTTGAACAGAAACTAAACTCCACAAGCTTGGAATTATTGTATTATGTTAATCCATGGTTTTCTGATGAAGATTTTCCCCTAATTTGCTCTTTTTAAATGTGTTACTTTAAATAGTCTGTATTTTAAAAATATATTAAACATTTCTCCAAAGTGTTTCTTTTTCTGATGGAAGAAAAGGAAAGAACAATGACTTCAACTCCATAACTGTAAAACCAAAAGCCTAACTGGAAAATCTTAACCATCTATGTATGCACACTCTTTTCTGATGGAAGAAAAGGAAAGAACAATGACTTCAACTCCATAACTGTAAAACCAAAAGCCTAACTGGAAAATCTTAACCATCTATGTATGCACACTCTTTTCATATTGATATATTCAACCCAAAGGTCAATATAGACCACTTTAAAATTGCTTAGTTGCACTGTTTTATGTTTCTCTCATATTAAATATTGTTAACTGATTAAAAATTAATGCCAACAGCACTGAAGGCTTTAAGTCTCTAAGGATTCCTAAGCCTTTAGAATAATAGCTGAATAGGCTCAATTCATTTTTGCATTGTAAAAGTAGCATGGTTTTTAAATTATAGTCACAAAAATGACCAAAAACAAATAGGAAAAAATTAAGCATTTAAGCTGACAAGCAGAACATCTTCCATGGGTACTGTGTGCTTAAAATGTGGTAGGGAAAAAAAAAAATCACTATTACAAATAATAACAAAAGCTACAACAAAAAGCTTCTTAATGGAACCCAGCAAAGGTTGATACTAAAAAGATGCATTTTCTGTTCTCTTTCACTGTACATTTTGCAGCGTGGATGCTTTGCACAATTTTTAAATATATACATAAACATCATTTGCCAAGAAGCATGATCTTGTAAAAAGTTGAAAGCATTCTTCTGGCCCTATTACTCGGTCTTCTATGAGGCTCCTCATCCCAACCCACCCTCCACTGCACCCCCCATTCAACCTCCGCCCCAGACAATTATGGTTAAATAGTGGACCTGGTGCTTAAACGCGGATTTCTGACCTAAACTCTACACACTTTGTACTCTCTCACGTTGCCTTTAATTATTTTAAAGCTGCCTTCTCTCAGCTCTACAACACCTTTTCTCTCTGATTTTCAATGAATTATGTCACCCACTGGTTTTCACAGTCTGTTTTTTTTCTCTTTTTCTAAATTCAACTTGCGCAGGAAAGAAGATTGAGAAGGTTTAGAATCAGACTGATCAGATTTCTGTGATATCTGCCCATTAGCCTTTCAGAGTTTCTGTGATATTTTAATAAGATATTCATACAAGACTTGGTCCTTAATGCCCTATCAATAAATATGATGTTCCTTTTTTTAGAACTATTCTTTTTTTTAGAACTATTTTGTTTTTAGAACTCTTCTTACTTGCTCATATTGACTTCTTAGGTTTTTAATTTCTTTTCAAGTTTTCATATGGACCATTTCAAAAAATGATCGGTTATTAATTAAGATGTCTAATTAATGTCACTAATAATTTTGAGAAATGAAATGAAACTAACCTCCAAATCCCCACATCATAACATATTTTTTTAAAAAATCATTATTTCCTGGGGCTCCTGGTTAGCTCAGTCGGTTAATCATCTGCCTTCAACTCAGTCATCTGGCTCCTTGTTCAGCGGGAGTCTATTTCTCTTTCCCTGCTGCTCCTCCTGCTGGTACTCTCTCTCTCTCTGTCAAATAAATAAAATCTTTAAAAAAAAATCATTATTTCCTTTTCCGATGTTACAAATGTCATCCCCATTTCTGGACCCCTCTGTCTAATACAAGCATATTTGGTTTCCATTTCAATAATAGATTGTTAATTTAGACAGAAATTTGCACCTACAAATAAATTTGATGGTCAGTGGATTCACTGACCCATATACATTACAAAAAGTTTTTACTAAAACTTTACTAAAATTTACAAAAATTTTTACTAAAAACATCAGCTCTGTTCTTTTTTTTTTCCCTGGCTCTTTATTAAGGAGAGTCTTCAATATTCACAAAAGTAGACAGAATATTATAACAAAACCCTGTGTACCCATCATTAGTCCCAATATAATCAAGTCATGGCCAGCCCAATGCCACATACACCCCAATGATATTTCTCTCTGGTATATTATTCATTAACAAGTTTTAAGCATTGTATCATCTCATCCATATATATTTGAGTATGTATCTCCAAATTATATAAGTAGTTTTAAAACATAGCCACAATATGGTCATCCCACTAAAGATAAAGTAATTCATTAATATCATCTGACATTCAAAGTGTGTCAAATTTTCAATTATTTCATTGAAATTTTTAAGTTTCTCTGAATCATGATCTAGTAATTTTACACATTATGATGAGTTGCTCTATTTTTATTGTTTTTTTTTTTTTTTATTTGTAGGTTTCCTTGGCATCTCTTTTTGTTTCCAGTAACTTCTTTGAAGGAACTGGGTTGTTTGTACCACAGAGTTTCCCATAGCCTGGATTTTGCCAATTGCATAATGGTGTAGTTTTTAGCATATTCTTCATCTATCTATTTCTTGAAAATTGGAGCCTGTATTCCTTTCATGCTTTTCTTTTGTTTCTATTTATGTATTTTTCTTTTTTTTGTTTGTTTGTTTGTTTTTTGTTCTTGAATTGGAAGAGTTAGTTCTAGCTATCATCTTAATGTTGGTTAGGCTTTGGGTTATATTTTGCCAAGAGTTTGCCTTTTTGTGGCTTCCAGACTTTTATTTATGGGTCTTCTCTTTGTCCCCTAGTGCTTCATTAAAAAAACAAACAAACAAACAAACAAACAAACAAAAAACAACCAATCTTCTCCTTAAACAACCTGTGCACGAGTCTTTTCATTTAACTGTGCCTCTTACAATTATGGTCCTTCTCCAAATATACTGTCTTGTCAATGTCAATTTTTAAAATGTGTTCATGGAGCTAAAAATGATTTTCTATATGTGGTGTATTGCTTTTCTTGAACAGGAGAACATAATTTGGAAGTGATTAGGGCTTGAACCTAGTGCTTCATCCTCTTTCTTCTCCTCCCAACCCAAGTCATCTCGACTTGGGCCAGAATAGCCACTCGGTTTTGGCAAGATAGACACAAATATGTAGGCTGAATCTCCTCCTTCTCTTAATTTGACCATCTGTTGCTCTAGGTGACATAACTTGTGTGCATAGTTAATTAGTCTGGCTGTGAATCCTCACTCTTTTTTTTGAGAGCAACAATTGGTGCTCATGTGCTATACAGTCTGTTGAAGTAGTGCATTGTGTAAAATAAATTACCATTTTTGCTCTAAATTTTGAATATCAAATCCTTCCACAGGTTTGTTACAGAAGCAGTAAAACACTGTTGAGCTAATAGTGAGGAAACAAACCCATATACAGTATGATAAACTTTCTCCTGAATCCTGAAGTTATATAATAGTTTAGAAGTTGAGAGTTTGACCTAAGTTTTAATTTTTTAAAAAAGAATTTCCTTAACTAAGTGTTCTGGTAAATTACAAGTTAATTATACATAGAATCTCTGCCAACTTGAATCTACTATGTAGAAATTTGTACTTCCCTAGATTTTGGAGATCCTTGAACCCAGAGAACAGTTACATAGATGTTATTGTAAAGCATAATTTGACTGTACATTAGTTACCTTGGCAATTTGAAAAAAATCACATATTTTATCAGCTTTTTAAAAAGTCTCTTCTTTCAACAAAGCTATTAAGAATTAACTATACTTAAAAAAAAGAATTAACTATCAAAATTACTCCAAAGTTATTTTGCATAGGGCTGTACATTGTCAAATAGATGTTGGATTTGGTTGTTGCAAGTTCACATGAAACTCATAAGGGGAGCTAACTTTGACACTTGTCTGGAATAACAGCCTCTGGAAAGAAGGTAGAAGGCTATTTATAGTCCTAAACCCTAGCACTCTTTGAGTTTGATCCAGTCTGTGGCCTGATCCAACCTACTCAATCTAGCATGGGCCAAATCAGAACAGTGGCCTAGCATAGATCCCCATCAACCTCTGAAGTAACAGCAGGCTAACTATTAGTCTCACGCAGCAAGGAGAAGTAGTCGACAGGACTCAGGTAGAGATCTGGATACGAATCCTAGCTATACCATATCCAGCTCTGTGAATTCAGGCAAATCCCTAACCTCTCTAAACCTCAAGTTCCTAGTCCATAAATGGCAATGACAAAAGCATCTGTCTCATTCAGTTGTCTTGATCATATAACAAACTTCATACAGTGCTTGACATTTAATGTCTTCTCAATATATTTTTTAGACTATTTTTTAGACTTCTTTTTTTATTATTATGTTCAATTAGCCAACATATAGTACATCATTACTTCTTGATGTGAGTTGTTATTATAATGATCATTATAATTATCTTTATGAATTCATCATGGCCAGAATCAATGATATTATTTCTCTAAAATCCTTTGGCTTTCAGTTCGGTTCTAGTTCTACTTCATCTATGGCTCTGGACCTGAAACACAATTCCATATTTAGCATTACTTCCTTTGTTCTGTCAGATGAAGTAGTCTGGCTTGGAACATGCACATAATCTATGTAAAGAACTTGGTAAGGTTAATCAATGTGTTCTGCTTTGTAGTTGAATAAGCACTGAGAGAAGCCACAGAAGACATGAATTATTCTTCAGACTTCCTTTAATTATCAATAATCATGGGAGAATCATTTAATCTGTATGAGCCTCAGTTTTCCAAAAATGGAGTTTAGGACAGTGGACTAGAGCTCTCTAAAGAGGGGCTAGTTTAGCTCTGTTTTTCATAATTGCTATACAGCATTTGCTTGCTTTGTGATAAATGGAGGGGAAGAGTCATCAGTAGATGTCACAGGCTATGGTTGCAGTACTTACATTTTCATAATGTTCCCCAAAGTGGTGGCAAAAGAAATACAGCAGATGAGAGGAAAGGGTATTCTAGGCTAAGGGAATAACATATACCAAAGTTCTGTACAAAAGCACACCCCTTACAAAAGACTAAAAGAAGCCTATTGCGGCTGGGACACAAAAAAAGTGAGAATCAGGAAGACAAATGAAAAGTGTGTAGGATAGAAGTGTTCCAGAAGCTCTGCATAACCTCAGAGAATGACTGAGGTGCTAGCCTTAAAAATTCTTAGTTGGCAGTCTAATTTTCATTTGAGAAATATGATTAATAAATCATTCTCGAAAAGGAAAAAAGTACATAATCGATGTTCAGATGATATAGATCCTATGAACTGCAAAGGCCAGGGAGCAGGAGATGACCCTCACTAGCTGGTGCTTTTACACTTTATTACTAATTCAATGATTTTTACGGGAGACTCCGAGAGGTCTTCTGAGAATCCCTTAGATGCTCCATGGGGAGAAGATAGAAACAAAAGTTCAATTTCATAATCAAGAATTCTCCTGTAAAAAAGTTTTATGAATCAAGTGCCAAGTTCTACAGAGATTAATCCACAGGCAAACCAAACATGATTTGGTCATGACCTCCTGAATCGGCTGGATGCCCACACCCCGTCCACAAGGAGAGAAACACATTCATAGGTATCTTGCTAACTAGTGCAGGGTTAAGCAAGCAGCTGTTATGGATAGCTCTCTTTAAGACAAACTAAAGGCCACATGACACAGAATATCTAAGGAATAGGAAAAAATGCTATTTATATTTAGTTAGCAAATTCTGAACTAAAATTGGTAAACAGTAAACCTGATATCCTCTTACAGAAAAGAAATAACACAAACTAGATCTAAGGAGCTGGCTTCTAGTCTTGGCAATGCCATAGTCTTGAGCAAGTCACTGAACGTCTGAGTTACAGTTTCCATTTCTGCAAAATGGAGATAATAATGCCAGTCTAATTGAATTGTATGAGGTTTAAATAAGTAAATATCGCAAAGTCCTGAGCAAAATACCTGAAACACAGAAACCTCTCAGTAATTGTTTTTATCAATTTGGGGTGCCAGACTAAATTTCTCGGTGGAAGGTACAAGTAAGACATTTCTCCTTATAAATATTGACTGAAAATCTCTAACTCTGAAATCACTGTGTGTCCATACTAATGTCTATGCAAAGAGCCAAAACCACACGTTCTATTTTTCAGTTGTCTAATTAAAAACAAACCAGAACAGCATTCAACTTGGAAGCTGATGAGAGCACCACCTGTCTGATTTTCTTACAGCTGTCAGGAGCAAATTTTAGATCCACCTCCCAGATTTTTACCCCAACTAGAACTGGATTGTGTCTGTATCCAAAATGCTTTAGTTGTTTAAAGGGTCCTTTCATTCTAAGAAATACACATATATTTTTATATTTACATATATTTTACATATTTATATATAGATGAAACGATTGCTACCATGCTCAAACAATAAAAAATTGTATTTTAGTTATGCCATAAACTTTTTCAGAGGAAGCATTGAAACAAAATATTTACTTTAATAGAAAGATAGAGTTCATCATATAGAGGTAAAAGAGACATGGGAGTGTGAAAAGAATCAGAATTTGAATTGTTTTATTTTAAAATGATATTGATCTACATTTTGTGCATTTCCAACTTTGTCTCTGTAAATCTACGAATAGTAAAATATATACAAATTTTGTGGGAGCACTTACATCTTAAATCTTACGTACGTGTGTGTACATATTTATACACTGAAGTTAGAAAGGAAAAACAAATTTAAGGTCTCCATTTTAAAATATCATAAGGTAAAAATGCTGGAAATCATTTTTCTACATTTAAACATTAAATGCAACATTTTAAGTTCATCGTGGTCTCTATCCTTGCAAGTCTTGTAATTTTTACAAGGTGAGATATCAGCCATAACATTACATGACCATAGCTATTTATAGAGATGTGGGTGACAACTGGTACCTACTGGGGCCTTTGGACTAGCACAGAAGAGTTTCCCCATGCAAAATTTCAGAGAAGCCCCTTTTCTCCCCCAACACACAGATCTGTCAGCCTCTCCGCTCCCAAATCTACTTCTCCAATTCCGTATAGAATCATTGATCAAGACAAGTACCTAAAAGCAACATTTAAGTCAACAGCTTGACGGTCAATGTCATTGTCGATTTCCGTCTTTTTTTTCCCTAATCAGTACTATTAGAAAATGGTAGCAGTACCTTCAGCAGTGATCTCAGTCATGGTGGTTGGAGAAAGGAAAAGGCAGGCGAAAAGTTCCGGTCAAGTGGCACTTTGCAGAATACTTTAGAATTTGAGAACTCTGATAGGGGGCTCTGTGTGAAAAAACGTGAGGGCTCTTCGTTTTCCTGGCTGTTTCTGCTACCCCTTTGTTGTCCTGTTGAACTTCGTCTCTTCTCTGCAGAGTTCTCCCCCTGGAAACAACCTGAGCCCTTTCCAAGCTGCACTTGTGGCTCAGGCAGAAGTATCAGCTTCGAACAAAAATAGCCTCATCTCCCTAGGACGCTTCAGCACTTTTTTTTTTTGTCACTCTAGGGGAACACACACACACACAAACACACACCAGCTCTTCAGCCCCAAAGAAAGCTAAGGAAAAAAACAACAACAAAATAACTAAAAAGTACTGTCTAAGCCCCCGCAGTTTCCCTAAGATAATTACAGACCTTGGGGTCTATGTCAGAAAACATGAACTAAAGAGTTGAAAGTAATCTTATCTGTGATAGCTCAGATTTATTCTTAGTGCCCTTAATGCTCAGAACGTTCTTCTTCCCTTATTTGGTGTGGGGAGGGTCCCGCAATGTCTACCAGAGGCAAAGGGGAGGGTAGCCTTCAGTCATTTTCTCCAGGTTGATTCCCTGTTGGTCTAAATCCACTTAGCAAGTATAGTTATTTATCGAGGGCCATGACTTAAAGTTGCCACTATTAAATCCTGAGGCTTCCTTGTAGGGGGTAGAGATTTTCCAAACACTGGCCAGTAAGAAATATGTAATGTGAAGTTATAGTGACACTTGAGAACTGATGAATTATCAGATCTTTTTATTCTCTTTCATACCTGACTGAAAACAAATATCTGAATTTATCTGCAGGAAAAGAGAGGGGAGGTGACATAAAGTATAGAAATCTACAGCCAGCATTATAGTAAAAGAGGTCAACTTTTCCCTACCTGGACTTCAAGGAAATAAAAGAAAAAGGACCATAGCAGCTAACGATTAACCAAACGGGGATAGACTGATTAGCATTTCACCTTCCCACTCCCAGACAGGTGTTAATGAGCAGACAAATATTCAGTAGTTGGTGGTAGGAAGGGGAAGGAGAATCAAGGGCATTGAGAATCACAAACTGCAGCCAATTTGAATAATCAAGGGGTGACTACACTTTTATTTTATTCTCATGGTCAACCTAATAACTGCTTGTAGTTTCAACTTTTAGCCTTAACTTGCTGCCTTTGGTTGTCATAATCTCTTTGATTTGTACGGTACTTCAGAGATCACAAAGCAAAGCCATGTATGTTGTTTTAATTTGGGGGACTCAGAAGAAAGTTAAACAGCTATTTCCATAGTAAATGACACACACCTCCACCCCACGTCAGCACTTCTGTATTCGCTGCCTCAATTCCTCCCACCATAAGAAGTGTTCATATACTTGCAGAATAAGCAAATTAAACAATCTTAATTCACAAAAGAGGAAATAATTCCAGGTAACACTCACGATTTTATGCAAGATTCTACACCGAGGACTAAGCCTAGAGGCTTCTGACTCCAAGTCTGATACCTTTCCCAAGAGGAGAGACTTTGTGGCAAACTCTACCATTTACAGATAACGGGGAACACTACAGAAGAGGTCACCTGCAGATGGAAAGATGCAGCCTCCTGGAGCACTGGTTTGGTGCCTGCTTTCTAAGATGGGGAGGAGGGAGCCTAAAAGTAGAGTTCTCTTCACTTCCAAAGGCATCTCTGTTCAATATTCTCATGGTGCTTCCAAATTTAAGAAAACATAGTATTTCCCAACTCCATTTGTCCATCAGTCATTCTCACAGTCTCTCACTGTGGTTAACTGAAAAAAAAAATCTTGTATGTAATTCACTAAGAATTTGCATGGGTCATAGCCTAAATAAAATTAGCTAGCTTAGAGCAGGAATAAATCACAACTACAAACTCCTACCTAATAAAGAGTTGAAATAAGAATATAGAGCAAGAATACTAAATTCCTAGTGATTGATGTTTCTCTTAAATCCTCAATCACTAAATCCTCAATCACTAATTTCATGCTATATATACTAGAAGGAGAAAGAAGAGTAAAAAAATATTTTAGTGAATAAACATGTTTGCAAGATAATAAGTTATTTTTAATCTATCTGTTGGATGAGTTGATGAATCTTATTAGACATTAGGAAACCAGTAGATTTCTCATTTTGAAAAGTTATTACAACTTTCAAATTATGTGAAACTAAATTAATGATATATATCTTTGAGTTTAACTGGAACTCTCTGAAGCTTTCCAAAACCAAGCAACTAGCACTTTTCTAAAGGTATATACCTCATTCTTCAGGACACTCAAAGAATAAAACATTACAAACAATATATTTGCTTTCTTAACTTTTTTTGCCTTTCTTCATATGTAAGAGGTTTTCATTTTAAAGAGATCTTACAGTTCGTTGGGCTCTTTCCTTTTTTATTTTTTTAAGATTTATTTATTTATCTGAGAGAGGAAAAGATTGGGGGAGGAGACAGAGGGAGAGAATCCTGAAGCAGCATCCCTGCTGAGTGCAGAGCCCAGACACAGAATTGATCTGAGATCATGACCTGAGCCCAAACCAAGAGTTGGCTGCTTAACTGACTGAGTCACCCCGGTGCCCCTCACTGGACTCTTTCACCATGACCTGAAAAGTGGTGGCTCTCTCTTCTCAGTAATAGCTTCCTGGATTGGCACAGGTAGACATGTTATGCATACAAGAATAACTGTCCTGATGCATTGTAACTGTTGGGTCTTTGTAAGTCAACGGTAAACCGTGAAAGTTTGTTCTATTAAACGTTCCATTTAGTCCAAGTCGCCTTTCCAACTTGATTATACTGGTCATTGCCCTTTGTGATTTTCACTCAGTGTTCTAAATATTCAAATTAGTAGACAAAAATATTCTTCTTCAGAGCAATGTTTTAAAAAAATCTTATTGCTGTGTCAGCTCTTATTATAAACTAACAATCAGTAAGACCTATATTGCATTTGGCTATGGAAGAAGATATTTTTATTGAATTTCAGAATTCGAAAAGATTCAGGAGACAACCAGAGAAGTTTTGATGATTTTTGGTTTCCACCCAAAAAAGTCATAAAATAAAACAAAATGAAATTTAAAAAATCATTTTGAGACCATCCTATGTTATCTTGTTCTGTGCCAATGTATGTGTGTTTTATGAAGTAGTGAGAAGACATATAATTGAGAGAAAATAGTTATTTTCTACCAGTCACCTATTTCTCAATGGAAAGAGATATTTGAGAGAAAGCAGACTTTAGGTTTACTTCTCAAGATCTTCTATTTCTTAGGAGCACCTGGGTGGCTCAATCGGTTAAGCATCTGCCTTCAGTTCAGGTAATGATCCCAGGTTCCTGGGATCGAGCCCCATATCGGGCTCTTTGTTGAGTGGAGAACCTGCTTCTCCCTCTTTCTCTGTCTGCTGCTCCCCCTGCTTGTGCTCTCGCTCTCTGTCAAATAAATAAATAAAATCTTTAAAAAAAAAAGATCTTCTTTCTTAACTTATGGATGCAAAGAGCTTATAGGTGAATAGACTATACATGAATTGATGACAAACAAAAATAAAGTAATAAAAAAACTTTGTACAATATTGTACAATTTTTTAAAAAATATCGTACACTTAAAGCATAAGTAAATCTGTGGGATACCTAATTTGGATCAAAGTGCTTCTTACTTGGATCCTAACATAATAACAGTTATAACTTTTATGTGAGCTTAAGTATTCAGGTTCATTTTAGTAAGAGACAAAGGTAAATAACCAACCAGAATGATTTTGGAGAAAAAGAGGGGGCGGTATGGAACAGAGCGTCATAATGTAAGAAAATTCGATATTTGTGCCAGCAAAATCCAAGCTACTATTTCGCTGCCTCAGTTGAAGTAGCTTACCAGGGGAAATAAACAAAAAAAAAAAATGCTTTACTCTTAGCTTTGTAAGTGAAGAAAAACTTCGCAAAAAACAACGTAGATATAGAAAGAATAAATATTGGCTTTTTAAACCTTAGAAGAAAGTAATATACAAGAAATTAGGAACGCTGAATGTGAACTTGAGGGCCATTTGATTGTATTTACTTTCATCTGGCCTTGAAATCCCATCACGTGACCTAGAAATTCCTCTGAAGCCCTCACTTGATAAACTTAATCTTCAGAATCACAAGAAAAGCCTCAATTGAACCATTAGTTCCTTAATCTTACTTCATCTCAGTGCTGCTGTTCACTTCATTTTAAATTATTTTGTGTTCTATTTTTGTCATGGAAAATCTCATTCCACCCTCATTATTTTCTCTAAATGGCCTTTGCTCATTTCTTTAACCAAAGGTTGAAAGTCTTTCCATAGGTTTGGCTTACCATCTGATTACTTAGAAACTGTGTAATCCAGCTCGGTTCAAATGACAGAAGGCATTCCAGTGCAATTAAAAACTTTCCTCTCTTTACTTCTGACTCATGAGAAGCTGAGTCTCCAATATCAGGTTTCTTGCCTCACACGCATTTGACATTGTCAAACATTCTCTCAGAAATTTACCTACGTCAATTTAGCCTTCAATTAACAAAGGCAGCAGATGCCCCTTCCTTCTCAGGGATTCTATGAATTGCTGGCTTCTGTCCACTACCACTGTCCTCTTTATAAAGACCTGCCATATCCTGTAGTAGGTGCTCCTGTGGAATCCATAATTTGGATTATTGCTTTCTGCTCTGCAGTCTGTCATGTATGACCTTCAGTCTGTAGTCTTAGTCGCTACTCAAAAGCAATTTTTCATTTATGCTTTTTAATTTTCTTATAAAAGCATAAATAACTTTTTAAATAAAAGATAGTATCTGCTGACTAGTTCTTATATACAAATTTCTTTTCCTCTAAAAATAATTTAAATGAGCATTTCTATTTGCTAACTTGGCTAAAATTCACAACATTATCACCTTGTTTGTTTTTTTTTCATTTTGGTTTTTCCATTACAACAATGTAATCTGTTATATCTGGTTTATCATTATTGCATACTAACTAGAGTCACTAACTTTCTGAACTTGGTTATAAATAAGGAAATAACTTGTACTCATTATTCCATTGTTCAATAAATATGTGTATTATCTCTTTACTCTGTCCTCGGCACTAAGCTAGGTTCTAGTGATAGATACCAAGATGAATAAGACAGGGATTTTGTCTTCAAGGAGCTGAGTCTAATAAGAGCATGAAAAAGATACACTGAACATTATAATGCAATGTGGTAAGACCTAGATTAGAATAAACACTGTGCATTGGCACAGAAAGGGAGCTTTAATGCAACAGGAAAGGCTTTAAGAGGAAGGAAATACTGTCTTGAAGTGTAAGAAATCATTTAAATAAATAGTAGGTTGGGGACATACATCTCAAGTAGAGGGACAACTAGAAAAACAACTCAGAAAAAAATTAAAAAGGTTTACACATAATGAACTTGAGATAGTTCAGTAAGATTTGGTCACAGCACTTGGAAGGAAACTACAGAAGAAGAAACTGAGAATAAAGAAGAGTCAGATACTTAGGTATCTTACTGGCGTTTGGGCTTAACTTTAATTTAGAATGACATTGAAGTGTTTTCTGTTTTTTTTGTTTTTAAGATTTTATTTATTTATTTGAGTGAGAGAGAGATACAGAGATAGCAACAGAGAGCACAAGTGGGGAGGAGAAGAAGAAGCAGGCTCCCCACTGACCAGGGAGCCTGATGTTCACTTGATCACAGGACCCTGGGATCATGACCTGAGCCTAAAGCAGACACTTAACCGACTGAGCCACCCAGGTTCCCAGACATGGAAGTTTTTTAAGCAAAAATATGAAACGATCGAATTTACCATTTAGAAATACTGGATTCAGCAACAAAGTGATCATCACAGTTTCCTTAAGATAATTTCAGGGAGCCTTAGAAATAGAAGCCAGATTACAGAATGTGGGCAAATGAGAGATCATAAAATGAAATGAGAATCCAAAACATGCTTCAAGGAAGCTTACGTGAAAAGTAAAAGAGTGAGATGATTAACAATTAGAGGGAGATACAGGGTAAAGCAGAAAATATTTTTTGAAGATTAAAGAGTCTTGATCATGTTTATACTTTGAGGGAAAGGATACAGAAAAGAGGGAGGAATGATTAATGATATAGGAGAGAGAGAAAGGACAAGGAACATAGAGAAAGCTTTAAGCAGATGGAAGGGTAAAATTAGAGCTCATGTGGAGAGTACTTTTACAGAGAAAACAAAAATTTAGTAAAACAAAAAGAATCAAGTTTGAGGCAAATATATAGGCAATTTTTGATTTGCGAAAGGGGAGAATTAGAGGAATTCATGCCCGATGGCATTATTTTCTCTAGGAGTCAATGTCATCAGCTGAGAAACGAAGGGCTAGAGGTTAAAATGACATCTTAAAGAGAGTTCTAAAGGTTTCAAAAAGCTGATGAGGCAAAGAGAGAGGCAGCTTCTTAAAAACTGCAAAGTTCTACTGAGAAACACGCTGGGCTTAGAGATCATAGTTTATAGTAACAAATCCAGACATGTATTAGTTAGACTCATAAGAGGTAAAAGCAAATTAAGTCCAAATACACTTCTTAAACAAAATAAAAATTTATCCCTATCAGGGTCACAGTCCAGGGAGGTATTCTGGATTAGTGAACAGGTGTTTTTCATGGGGCCATTTACAAAACCAGGAAAATGGCAGGTCTGCCCTCTTTATATGGCTTCCATAGCCATGTCATTCTGTTCATTACCACTCTAGCCTACAAAAAGGCAAAAGGCTTCAAGGCTGTATGGGTCAAGCCTGGAAGTGACAAGGAGCACTGCTGCTTCTCTTCCATGGGGTAACTTGCAAGGGGTAGAGCTGGGGCTGGCAGTGACATCCTGCTAGAACCTTCCTACTAGGAATGAAATATCTGCATAAGACTATTACTGAATTCTCCATGGCCCTGTTAATAGACTGAGCATTGGAGCAGAAAAGTAGATAGTTGGACAAAACTCTCTAGGCAAGTGTGTTCTTCAAGAAAAGTTTATCTAAACTTCAACCAGTGCAAGGATATGGGAAGAGCAGTGCAGAGATGACTGTCTCAGAGAAAATGCATGATCTAAAAGGCTTTTATTTTAAGTAGTGTCTAAGGATTACAGTGCATATTTATAAATCAATCTTTTTGCATTCAGAATGTGGATTACCCTTAACTTCTAAACACGTGAAGAGTTGCAACACAATGAATATTTATGTGACTGTAAAACAAAGACATACCTACCAAGAATTAAAGCATTTCAAGTGACTGGATATGAGGGCATTTGACTTACATTTTTTTAAGCAGTTTTTAAGTATCTGTTTATCCAAATCTCTTCTCTCTCTGTGTGTGTTTCTTGTTTTCTTTGGAGAGGGGAGTGTACAGCCACCTGAATATACCCCTGCAGAGTATTTCATCAATTCAAATTAAAGATGTATTTTACAGTTGTCACTGATATATGACTTTGAGAATATGAACTGCTGTATAAATGTTAAATGTTCCCATCCTCATGAAAATCACATTTCACCTCAGAGCTGTGTCTGATTTTGCTATTCATTATTCATCTGAAGTCAGAGTTTTCCATTTTCAATATTATAATTAATTTGAATATTGTTAAATGTTGTCACAACTGGCAGATTGTCACTTTCCTTGACCTCCTAACATGTATTCAGTCTCATTTTAAATACTTGATTTTTATTCTTAATCTCCTTCAAAACAAAACAGAACCATTTGCTCTATGCCTCTAAAAATTCCATTTAACAAAATAGATCTGTTCCTCTTTCCTCACTCCTTACCCTTTTATTTAACAGGAGTTATTTTCTGTCTTACACGCCCCCGACAGTGTCAGCCTGACTACCTGAAAGCCAATGTATGTAGGATTTGCATTAGGAAAAAAGTATGTGTTTTGTCAACTTTACATCCCACACAGAAATCGTGGGCTCTAAGTTTAGAATAGAATTTCAAACCAATATAAGTGGCACTTCATGATGGGAACAAATTGATGTCGTGAAAGACACTGGGGATTTAAATTCATGTTGTCTTGGCATGGTCAATAAGTAGACTAGATGGTTGGAATTTAAAGAATAATGGTGAAACTACCTTCGTTCCAAAATGTATCACCCAGTAGGGAAGACTGTTGTATACAAATCAAAGGCTCAGTCCTATCATTTAGAAATGGAACTTGAAAGTTTTCTATTAAAACGCAAATAACATTTGGAATACAAGATTAAGTTAGTGATTGGATGGCACATACCCATCATAGTCACAAAAGTCATGTTTTTGAGGATTGTTCCCTTTGCAGAAACTACATCTTAGCATCATAGCATCATTAGCATCATTATTAGCATCATAGCATCATAGCATTCTCTCCCAAGAGCCTGGATACAGTCTTGAAACTCCAACACAACATTCTCTGCAGCCATTACAGTTTATCCTAGTTGGCCCCGATGATGAACTTAACTGCCATGAACTTGAGAAGGGAGTCAGAAGGACAAACTGAAAGGGTCGTGATCCCACTGAAAGGAAAAACTACGGGTATTTCCAATGCCAAACTTCAAGAACCTCTGAATTTGGTGTAGGGGCTGCTGTTCCTCTGTGTTCATAAGTGCTCAGCATGATAATCTGCAGAGACAATCAATTCTGACAATTCACTATTTCATTGGAACTGTAAAAATCAGCAGTTACTTCAGCTGGTTCAAATTAGAAGGATCTATCATTTTGTTTTTGCTTTGGAAATGTTGAGGACGACAGACATGTTTGATTTAGTCACTGATTACATTTACATTCTGCTGTAATGGATTAATCTAGCAGAATCATACTTTTTGTTTTTAACAGAAAGCTTAAAGGCAAAGGAAAGGATAAGAAAAAAATAAAATGTTATAAGAAAAAGATTATTAAGCACCTATTCATTGGTAGGACACTTACTTCAAAGTCGAGTTGGTTTAGAAGTTTCTAGGACACATTCGTTTATAGCTTTAAAGATCTTAAACATAGTTAAAGGCTAATTTCATCATTTTACAGAGAAGAGGACTGAGGTCAAGAAGGCTGGGTGACTTGCTCACATTTACATGAATTCTTATTAATTGAAGAGCCTGAACTCGAATCCAGCTGCTCTGACTCTTAGCCCACTACTCTTAACATTTCTCCTTGGTGGGGTTTTTTTTTTTTTTCTTTGCCCAGTCTTTTGAGATTTGAACCAAAATCCCATTTATCATAAATTCCATTTCCCTTCTGTTATTCTGAATCCTAAAAAGAGGTGGATGATTTTACATATCTTGAAATCCAGGGATGTGAATAAATATTACCAGTACTTTCTCCAATTTTCAGCCCCATTTTTATCTATATATTTGCTTCATTATTTGCCACTTTATAGGGACACTTTCCATGTAGAGGGGCAAGTTACCAGCATGGTTACAGATAACCCCATGTTCATTCAGATTGATCAAGATTATGACCTCAAAAGAGAGAGAGAGCTGTCTGTTATCAATATCTGTATGTAAAAATTACAGATATAGACCCTAATTGGTGCCCCTTATTACTTACATCATATGCACATCTCCCAATCAATCTCTGTGATCAGGAGAATAGGCCTATATTCACCTCCTCCTCAAAGGATGCAAACAAGAATTTTGTCACTTCATTTATCTCTGGAGGATGAGCAATACTCTTGATCTAGTCTAGATAGATGGATAGATAGGTAGAGCAAGCTATATATTTATAATCCTGAGCCTAGAGTTAGATAATAAATTTAAATAATCTATATTCATTCATATAATGGTAAAGAGAGAATAATCTCTTTAAAATGAAGAGAAAGAAGTAATATGTGGTTGTCCCTGGTCCAGAACATCATACACAGTTTGGGAAAGAACAAGGACTAATTTTTTATTTTCAGTTCTCTTAAAAAAAGTACACAGGAATGCCACTGTCCTATCTTGAAATTACAGTCTCTCATTGGCAAAATCCTTACCTTATTCTCTGTATTTTCTTCACCTATGTGCTTTCCTGAGAATTGTTCATACCTTGAGGAGCCCTTTTGTCACACAGTCTGTCAAGCGGGGGCAGTATTTTCTCTTGTACCTCTGGGCCTGGAGTAATCTTGGGACATCCTTCTGATTTCTTACTATCTTTCCCACAGGAAAAATCTCCCTTTTTCAAAATGCATGTATTTCCTATACTTCTTCTTTGATACCATCTTTTTACCTGCCAGTAAACCTCCTCATTTATTGGCAGTTTTAGCACCTACATCAATGTCTTCTCTATTTCTATTTCTGTTTTGCTTCCATGTAAGTGCTGCACAAAGCCATAGTGGAGACTGAGGCAAAAGAAAAATGTGTGCCCCTCAACACACTTATCAAAATATCCTCCTATATTTTGAACCAAGCAGTAAAAGGTAATAAAATCCTACAATCAAAAAACATGACTACGTATAGAGGTCCCCAATGCCTAGTGTGTTTGCACATCAATGCTTATTCCCATAAATCCACACAGTATAAGATGCAGGTCTTCAGGGGCCTAGGAACTGTAGGCAGTTTGGAAATGATTGTGTGTGTTATAGAAAGAGTGTTTGAACATATTATATGCCAGGAACTGTGCTAAGCACTTTTGCAGACTACCTCATTTAATCCTAGGTATCTTCCCCACTTCTCTCTAAGCTTCATTAGAGCAAGATCTTGCTCACACAGTCGTGTTGTATCTCTAATACCTAGGATAGTTCCAGGCCCTTGATATGAGTTATAATAGTAACAGTATAAATACTGAAATAGAACTAAAAATGAACTTGGATAAAAAACTTCAAATGACTTACCTCTTTCCCAATATTTGCTTGAACCCTTTAAGACTGGATAATTTTGAATGGTTTTATGTTTGTAAAGAGGCTTTCCTAATGGAATTAGAATATTTCTGTTGAACAAACATGCCTCAAGAAATTGGATTCAGTTTCAGTGGCTTTAAATGGCATAGAGCTTTTCTTTATCTGGTATAATGGGTTTATACATAAAAAGTAATTCCACTTCTAATAATGTCAGATGAGGTAATTAGTACCAATTCTCCCACCAAAGACAATACGAAAGCTGGACAAAATATTTTTAAAAGCCTGTATTTTAGGACTAATAAAGCAATGAAGATTAGTAAGCCATGATCCAGTGTGAATGGAGGCTCAGGTTATGGTTAAGGCTCTCTTAGGTTAAGGTTGTCTTTTTGAGGTTATTTGTTATTTTAGAAGGGGCAACTGCAGGTTAAAAAAATCCAAAGTTGCACTTTGGATAGTCTTCATGGACTAGGAAAACAGAGATTTGGAGTAAAATCCTCATACACACACACACACACACACACACACACACACAAAAGGACTTTCTTGACACTGACTACTCCACTCCTATACCTAGGAGTAGAAAGTGAATCCAAAATAAGACCCCACAGGAACTGCATCTCAGCCTCATGTAACATTAAATCCAGAAACTGTATTAATATAATTCTGAAAAGCTATTTCCATGTGATACCTAGCCAAAATGATGATGATCCTCTTTGGAGGAAGATAATAATATCCCGGGTCACAGATTATTTCTACCAGGTATTTGCAAATATAGTCAGGAGACATACTTGGGGTACCTGGGTGGCTCATGGTTAAGCATCCAACTCTTGATTTCGCCTCAGGTCATGATCTCAGGGTTGTGAGATTGAGCCCCACGTAGGCTTTATGCTGGAAGTAGAGCCTACTTAAGACTCCCTCTCTCTCTCCCTTTGCCTCTCCCCACCACCTTCAAAAGAAGAAGACATACTTAAAAATACCCAGGCAGCAAAGACAGAAGATAATGTGAACCTGCAAGACTCCAAAAGCCTTGGATATTAGGGATATCAGATACTGACTTTAAGATAAGTATACTTATAAGGAGATAAAAGACAAGAGTGAGAATTTTGAAGGAGAATAAAAACTTCCAAAAAATAGAAATCCTAGAACAGGAAAACACAACAACTGAAATTAAGAAATCATTTGATAGGTTTTACAGAAGATAAGTCACAGCCAAAGGTAAGTTAAAAGAATATATCCAGACTAAAACCCAGAGAAAGGGCTGGAAAATTAAATAAATAAATAAATAAATAAATAAATAAATAAATAAATAAATAAAATAAAATTATAGGGTACAAGACAAAGGTGGTTAAAAGAATGTTATTAGGTACACAGAGTTCTCAAAAGGCAGGTCATATTTCAAGAGATAATGATTGATAACTTTCCAAATTAAGAAAAACAATGTCTTCAAGTTATAATTTTAAGAAGCATGAAGAACATCATGAAGAATTAATACAAAGAAATACCCCCCAGACACATCAGCGAAACCACTGAAAACCAAAGATAAAAGAAAAAATATCTAAATACAGCAGGAGAGAACAAAAGTGGTTACCTTAAAAGAAGCATCTTCTGAGACTTACAGTGACTTTTATATGGAAAATTTAAGCCAGAAGACAATAACATCTTTACAATGTTTAAAGAAAATAAGACAACTGCGAATTCTATTCCCAACTACAAATATCTTTCAAAAATGGAGGTAAAACAAGGACATTTTCAGAAGTATAAAATATGGAGGATTAATCATGAGTCTACCTGTATCAAAAAAAAATCTAGAAGTCAGTCACTGTTTAATCAGACAGAATGAAAAAACTTCAGAAAAAAATTAAGAAGCAAGAAAAACAATAGCATATGAGAATATTAAAATGAATACTGATCATATAAAACATTAATAATAATGCTTTTTAGACTTTAAAATAGAGAAAGGATGGGGACGCCTGGGTGGCTCAGTCGGTTGAGCATCTACATTTGGCTCAGGTCTTGATCCCAGGGTCCTGGAATGGAGTGGTACACTGGGGCTCCTCACTCCACAGGGAGCCTACTTCTCCCTCTTCCTGCTGCTCCCCCTGTTTGTGCTCTCTCTCTGATAAATAAATAAATAAAATCTTTTAACAATAATAAAATAAAATAAAATAGACAGGATTAATTACATTTTAAAAACGGCATATATTCTAAAATCCTTGAGTCATTCAGAAGCTGGGTGAAAATAACAATTCGTATGAGGCTTTGGTAAGTGAACAATATTGCTTTTTCTAAAGACCACTAAAAGAATCTTAAAGATGCATATTATTCAAGCTAATAGAAGAAGAAAAAGGAATTTTGTTTAACTCAGTATAAAAGAAGTCAAGAAAGGAGAGAAAAAGAACCCAAAGCAGGAAAGATGAATAGAAATGACTAAGATGGTAAAAGTCAAAAATATTGGTAATCACATTAAATATAAAGGAATTAATGTTCCATTTAAAAGATAAACTCAGACTGGATTAAAGATACAAAGAAAAAAAAAGATACAAGGTCAACTGTATGTTTTCATAAAACACTCATTTGAAATTTAACAATACAGAAAAACGAAAAGGAAACAGATAAAAAAGATGTGCTTTGTAGTATCAACCAAATAAAACAAGAATGATAATATTAATACCAGACAAAACTAACTTTAAGGTAAAAAAATTGCTAGAGGTAGAGAAAGGCACTACCTAAAGAAAAAAAGTTATAATAAACTAGGAATAGATAACAATATTAAATTTGAATGCACTTAATAACGTCTTTAAATCATATAGGGCAAAAGTGTACAACGTTTTGAGACAAAAGATAAATCCACATACCTCTCACCAAATAATTAAAGAAAGAGGACAAAAGAACATCCGAAAAATATAAAAATATAGAAGATTTGAACAATACAACCACCATAATAGGACATGTATAATAGAGTATACCGAAAACTGCAGAAATAACATTCTTTTCAAAATAAAACATATATACTTTATTTTTTATTTTTTAAACATATATACTTTAAATTGTTCATATGCTGACCTATAAAGTAAATCAAAACATTTATGAGAACTAAAATACATATTTTTTAGTTTACTAGTTTATATTTATACTAATATATTTTATTTTATTAGTTCTTATTTATGGTAATAATCAATAGCAAAAAGATCACTAGAAAATCCTTGTATTTTCAGAATTTAGGAAATATAAGTAATATATGAGTCAAAGAAGAAATTTCAATGGAAAAATTAAAATATCTTAAGCTAATGATACTGAAGAAAAATTGTGCATAAAAGGAAATTTCTAGCTATAAATGCATACGTAAAAGGAATGAGAGCTAGATGTTCATTTTAAGTAAATCTGAAAGAGAATAAATGATGAAACAGAAGATGTAGAAAGAAAGAAAGAGTAAAGAGAATTTAGGAAATTAATAAACTGGAAAATGTAGAGAAGATCAGGAGAGCCAAAGTTTGTTCTTTAAAAAGAATAATAAAATTGATAAACAATAAGATTAATTGAATATAAGAAAATAAAGAAAAAATAAGGTGGGAGGGAAGAGGAAATAGAAATAATCACAAAAATAATGACATAATTGCATATCCTACAGACATTATTAAAAATAGAAGAGAATATTATGAGTGACTGCATGGCAGTATTAGTTTCCCAGAGCTGCTGTAACAAAGTAGCACTAACTGCATGGCTTGAAAGAACAGAAATCCATTATTTCACATTTCCGGAGTTCCAAAATTTTAAATCGAGCAGGGTTGGTTTTTCTGAATGCTCTGAGGGAGTGTTTGTTCCATGAATCTCTCTTAGTTTCTGGTGGTTGCTGGCAATCCGTGTTGTTCCCTGGCTGGTAGGAGCATAACTTCAACCTGTACCTTCATCTTCACTTGGCCGTCCCCTCTTTGGTTCTCTTGTATCTGTCTGTTTTTTTCTTTCCTTATAAGGACATTTGTCATTCAGTTTCGGGCCTGCCCAGTTAATTCAGGATGGCCTCATCTCAAAATCCTTCACCTATTACATCTGCGAAGACCCTCTTTCCAAATAAGGTCATATTCACAGGTACTGGGGGTTAGAATTTGAACATATCTTTCTGAGAACCACAATTCCACCCACTACACAATCAGTTTGAAAAATTATATGAAATGGATAAATCTTTAGAAAAGTGCAAATGATCAAAATTATCAAAGGAAGATATGGAAAATATGAACAGACCAAAAAATAAATGAATTCATTATTTAAATTTTCACAAAGAAAAAACTCTAAGCCTAAATATCTTCTCTGGTGAATTCTATCAAATGTTTAAGGATACATGAATGTCAGTGTTAGCACAAAATATTTCAGAGAATAGATGGAGAATTATCAACCAAAAGCACGTTTTTTTATATTCATGACAACCTTGATATCAAATAAAACATGAATATCACAAGAAAAAAATTACAAGCTACCCAATTTCTTCATAAATATAGATATAAAATTTCTAAGGAAAAAAATAGCAACCCATCCCAGTGACAGACAAAAGGATGAAATACCCTGACCTATTTGGGTTGACCCAGGAATATAAATTTGGTTTAACATTAGCAAATCATTAATATAATTCATCACATTAACCAAATAAGGGACAAAAACCCTATGACCATCTCAATTTATGTAGAAAAATTATCTGATACAATAATATATTCTCTCTTTTTTTTAATAGCGTTAACACAGAATGTTACATTAGTTTCAGGTATACGATTTAGTGATTTGACAAGTTTATATATTATGCTGTGTTCACCACAAATGTAGCTACCATCTGTCCCGTTACATTGTTATTACACTATTATTGACTGCATTCCTTATGCTGTGCCTTTTATCTCATGATTTATTTATTCCATAGCTGAAAGCCTGTATCTCCCTCTCCCCTTCATGCCTTTTGCCCAACCTCTTACCCCTCTCCCCCCTGGCAACAATAGTTTGTTCTCTGTATTTATAGGTCTGACTCTGGTTTTTGTTTGCTTATTCATGTGTGTGTGTGTGTGTGTGTGTGTGTGTGTGTGTGTGTGTGTGTGTGTTTAGATTCCATTTATACATGAAATCATATGGTATTAGTCTTCTCAATTTGACTTATTTCACTTGGCAGAAAATTCTCATTCTTTGATGTATGTGTGGGTATTAATAACATTAAGGATCTTCCTTGATCTGACAAATGACCATTATCCAAAACCTACAGCAAACAACTCATCTAATCATGAAATTCTGGAAGTTTCTCTTATGAAACTGGGAATGAAACACAGACATTTTCACTCAGTATAGTACTGGAGGTGATGGTCTTACTGCATTTAGGAGATGATAAAATGTTGAAATATTTGAAAGGGAAAAATACAACCATCATAAATCACAGTTTTTAATCATACTAACCACACAATCACAGTTGACAGGATTGGGCATATAGAAAATACAAAATAATCTCCAAATAAACTATTAGAGTTAACAAGTTAGTTTAATAGGTAAAAACTGGTAAAACCACCTTTACTTTGGGAAAACCAGCATTAATACTAACTCTAGTCTCAAGGACATACCCAATATAAATACAAGCACACATACCATAAGTGTCCAAGGAGATTTGTTCAAGAGTAGTCTTAGTAGTATTGTTAGGAATAGCAAAAATCTGAAAACAAACTCAATACTCATGAACAGTAAAAATAATAAATTGTAGTATACTTACACAATGGGTCATGATTCAAGAAGGAAATTTAACAAACTACAACTATGTACAACAACATGGATATATCTCACAAGCTTAATGTTGAATAAATAAAGCCAGACATAAAAGAATACATAATGTATGGACATCATCCAATTTGTATAAATTTTAAAGGCAGGCACATGGAAATTATAATATTTGAGAATACATGCATAGATGGACAATGATCAAATAAAGCAAGGAGGCAATTGCCACAAATGTTAGGAAAGAAGTCAACCTTTTGGAAGAAAAATAAGATAATTATTGGGGGTGGTGTATTAGATGCTGGTGACATTCTATTTTTTTATCTGAGAGGTGGTGGCACAAACATTTATTTGCTTTGTGTTAAATCACCAACATATATCTTTTAAAATATGTTTTCTATATATACTGTACATTTCACAATTATAACGGTTAAAACAAAAAAAGAAGAATTTTTCAAATTTGATCAGGGGCATCAAGAAAGCTAGTAATGGCAATAATTCTATAAGCATGGCTGAGATTAGGATAAAATGAATGATAAAATGTATCACTTTGGATACAAAATTTAAGGGAGTGCCAAGAACTCACTAATTAAAAGTAAATAACATTGTAACAGAATAAAGAATTAATATTAATGAAAAAAATTTATGATGAACAACATATCAAAATGATCCATAACAAATAACAAATATGAAGATAATATGTGGACTAGGCACTTTTTTTTTTAAAGGTTTTATTTATTTACTTGAGGGACAGTGGGAGGGAGAGAGAGAGCGCATGAGCAGTAGGAAGGGGTAGAGCGAGAAGGAGAAGCAGACTTCCCAATGAGCAGGGAACCCAATGCAGGACTTGATCCTAGGACCTGGATCATGACCTGAGCCAAAAGCAGACACTTAATCAACTGAGCCACACAGGTGCCTGGACCAGGCACTATTTTAAGTGTTTTGTGGGTATTCATTGTTTTGATCCATATAGAAGCCTATGAGGTAGGTGCCATAATTATTCCTTATTTTACTAATAAGGAACCTTTGAAAGGAAAGTGGTTATTTTCCCAACCCCATCCAGCTAGTCCATGGCAATGCCCAAGTTCAAACCCAGTTCAAACTCTGGAAGCCAGGCTCTTCAGGACAAAACAATAGCAGCAAATGCAGTCAGATTGTGGCAGCTAGTGATGTACCTTGATGTTACTCTGATTCCCTCAATTGAACATATACCCTCTACATCATAGTTTGTAAGTGAATACTGTATTTAGAGGGAGGATAAAATTGAAGGAAAAATATTAGGGAAATCAATATAATTCGAGATCTGATAAAACCTTCATGAAGCCTCTACTTTCTTGACTAAGTGTGATTCGCCATGGTATGAGACATGCCAAGCAGCTAAGAAAAACCTCCCAGAGTTCTCCCAGGCAAAAGATTCTGTCTCATTTCCATAATTCATGCTACTCGAGAGTTCCTGTGAGGGTCCAGTCCCGTAAACTTAATATTTGATAAATATATTGAAAAAATAGAGATTTATATTGATTAATTCAAACATTCTACCACAGTACAAAGCTCCATGTTAAAAGCAGCTTGGAAAACCATGAAAATTTTGATGTTATTTTCTGTAAGCATAAGGGCCTAGGTAGGGTTTATATGGCCTCAGGTTTTATTTACCTTCTGAAATGCTAACTCATTAGCCAAACATCATCAATTAAACTGTTGTCTTCTGTTACAGTAAGCTCAGTGTGAGTCAAAAAAAAAAAAGTCAGAAAATAAGTTTGGTAAAAGTATACAAAGCAGCTGAAATTTTAAAGGTAGCTCAAAAATTAATGACTCTCAGTTCCCCTAAGGTGTAACAGTATGCTTGGAAAATAGAGAAAGAAACAGGAAAAAAAATTAAGGAACAAAATAATTCCAATGAATATTAATGACAGATGGGCACTTTTTAGGCAGATCTTTGTAGGTAAGAAGGAAATAGAATTTGTGAGAGGGTAAATTTCAATAAACAGTTATTTATAGATATGGGGAAATGAGTTCTGCTGAATTTCAATCCTTCTTAAATGGTGACAATGTCCATTTTTTTCAAACAAGTCAAACTTTTTGAGAAATAAGGCTTGCTATAGACTGCCAATATATCTCACTAGAACATGAAAAATTCCATTAAACAACCACCTTTAAAAAGTCTTTCCTAAATAGCCAGTTTGATGGTTTCACAGAGCCATAACTCTGAGTCTGTTTCCTGGATCTTAAAAAATGCCTTTAAGTATTTAGCCATCTTACTTTCTGCTTTTATGAAACTATGACACGAAGTATCACTGAAGACAAATGGTAATTCCTCTGCAGGAATGCTCTGCGATGACGAGGATGCGAGTAGAGCTGAGCCAGTGCACTGAGAAGCTGAGCTGGAACTCTCAGTGCTGAGTTAGGAAGGTGCTGAAAGAATTAAGGTAAGACTCCAAGTATTGGGGCGCCTGGGTGGCGTAGTAGGTTAAGCACCCGACTCTTGGTTTCAGCTCAGGTCAGGATCTTGGGGTTGTAAGATAGAGCCCTGCATCCGGCTCTGCGCTCAACGTGGATTTGGTTTGAGTCTCTCTTGCCCTTTCCCTCTGCCCCTTCCGACTGTGCTCTCTCACTTTCTCTCTCCCTCTCTCTGTCTCAAATAAATAAATAAATCTTTAAAAATAAGAAAACTCCAACTAACAATCATGGTAGGAAAAAATTAGAAATAAGTGTTTTAAACAGCCATGGTGGAAAAGTCACCTTTTTCAATTCTCAACTTAAATTAGCAACCTGTGAAGCACATTTCTCCGAGGCTCATTTTGAAAATTTTAGAATGAAAATTAATAGACAAAATGTCAGGTCCAAAACTTTAGAATAATCTTTGTGATACTCAGTTGGGTCCCCAAACCTTTCAATTCATCTCCTCCTCATTATTTTTTGTAACAAAAGAAGTTATTTTTGACTGTTAGTGTTTCCATGCAACCATCTTTGACTGTTAAAGCCAGAGATGGATCTGTCAGAGCTGTCAATATCTTTCTGTGTTTGGGATTTCAGCCTTTCATCTGAACATATAAATGTAGAGCTTTTGTGCCTTGTAGTTTTGTTTTTTCATGAGCCCAAATGCAAAAGAAACTGAGCTAAGAATGCCAGCTACAACTCATCTGACAAAAAAAGATAATGCAAAAAAGGGCCAATTTTTCAAAGATGGAAAATGTTTGGGGCATTACAGGTTTTGTGACTCTAGCAATATGTTTCTCTTTTCCGAATTGTTACTCATTACTGTCAATCACTATCCTACCCTAGAACTCTAGATCCTGTCATTCGCACTTCCAAATGCAAATGAAAAAAAACATATGCCTTTTCAATCCAATTTTGGAGTTCACTTTAATTAGTTTGGGTTTTCCCCCCTGCATTGGAATCTAAGTAAATGCAAGCAACTGGGAGAACTCACCTAGTTGTGGCTCAAGGAACGGAAGCTCAAATCTTCCAAGAGGATACATGGTACTTTGTCCTGAATGTTGGGAGATTGCAGTGAGTTGTGGATGGCCCTTTCAGGGAAATAGATGACAACAACTAGGGCGTACATGTAGCCTCCGTGCAGAGTAAGCATCGTGGGGAGAAGTTAAAATTCTCTCTTCCACCTCCATAGATTCTCCTTCCTTCAACAAACAGTAATTGAGTCTTATCCAGGTACTCTACTAGGTATGGGGACTGTAAACAAATCACAGTCCCAGCTTCAGAGACATTATGGCAGGTGAAGGAGCACCAGATGAATACTGGTGAAATAGAGTGAGATTCTCTGTGCCATTATTCCTTGATCACTCCCAGAAGGCAGAAAGTCTAATAACAAATGATATAGCAGAGTCAGTTTTTGAGAAGCAATCAAAAATTTGCAAATTTTGCCTTTTAGCCAATTCATTTTAAAGGCTCTAAAAGACGTAGAGCCATATCTATGCATCGATGACATGGAAGAGGTTAGTTTATGAGAACAGGTGAATCTTCTCATCCCACAAAAATCGTGAACTAATGATCAGACTAGATCACTGTTCGCCTCAAATCCCCTAATGATTTCCCACTGCAACCAGAATAAAATCCAAACTCCTTCCATGCCTAGGAGGACCTGCATGACATGCCCCTCAATAACCCTCTGAACTGCTCTTCTTCATCCCTCTGACTAATGCTGCTGTTACAAGAGCTTCATTTTGGCCTTCAAATATGTCAAACTTATTTTCATGCCAAGATACTAGTATGTTCTTTTGGCTTGGGATTCTCTTTCCCCAAATCATTGTATGGATGCCTTCTCCTCACCAATCAGTCATGAATTCACAATTCTCTAAAGTAAAATGACATCCTCTTCTCCTCCCTCCCTGGACTCCTGTTAGTCTGACAGACTTTCTTATTTGACTACTTTTAAAATTATATATATGTTTGTATGTCTTAATGACTACCTCTTAATTCTGTGAGTGTTCCATTTTCTTCACTTCTCCATTCCTGGAGGCTCAATTATTACCTGGCCTCATAGTGGGCCTTTAAAAAATAATATCTGCTGATTACAGGGATTTTCTGAAATATTGACAGAAGGATGGGTAGTAGAGTTTCTATAGGTACAACTGTTGGGAAAAATAAATGTATGTTAATATCAACATAATTTTATTTTTGTATACATACTAAAGAAACTAGTCACACATGAGTTATGTAATTCAATATGGTAAGTGCTATAAAGGGAGTAAGTCAGAATTTAAGAGATGAGAAATACACAGACAATAATGACATCTTAGCCGAAACCTTAAAGATAAGTAGGATATAGCTAAATGCTGGGAGAATAAGAGATGAATGGGGAAGAGTGCTCCAAAAATTACATAGTATGTAGCAAGCCCAAAGAGGCTTGAAATCTACCAAGAAAAAAAAAGTCAAAGGCATTGAAAAGTGTGAAATAGCAAGTAATAGCATTATATTTGCATGACAGATAAATGGAAGGGCCGAGACTGGAAGCAGGGAATTGAGTTTAGAGAGCTGTTGAAGAAATCCAGAAGAGAGATGATAGCTTTCTTGAGCTGACCGGATCCACAGGGGATGGATGGAATTGAATGAATCAAGAGATTTACAGGTTTTATAGAATCAATAGGACTTGGTTGATTAAGTGACAGAGTGAACAAAGGGAGTAATTTTTATCCAATTTTCTTTAGTAGGCATTTAGATGCATGGTGTCTCTAATCATTTACACAGAGGATCTTAGGGGAGAGGCAGGTTTCAGTGGAAAAGGTGATGTTCCTGTTGGGCTTAAATTGTCAGAGGAACAGCCCAGTGGTGATATCCAGGAGACTATTGGAAATACATGTCTAGAAAGGTACATTTGTGTGTTATCAGACTACAGAAGATAATTAAAGTCTTGGGAGTAAATGAAGTCATACAGCAATAGAACACAAAGGGAGAAAAGAATAAAATGTCAATGGAACCCTATGAGTTAACTGTGTGTTATCAATATGTAACACATAAAAAAGGGAAGGGAGACAGTTATGACATTTACTTAGAGCAGCCAGAAAGAAAAGAAGAAAAGAAGTAAGTGTGACATCACAAAAACCAACTAAGAGGAACATTTCAGGAAGAGCATTCAACAGTATCAAGTGCGGGGGGGCGAGGGGTGGGAATCAGATGAGATTAGATTTCCAAGATGCCCTATTATTTAAGTAAAATTACTGGTTATTATCACAAGAAAGTTTTAATGGACTGGGGAGATGAAAGTGGTTTCCAAACTACAGGAATAGGATAGGAAAACGTGGGAGGGGGGAAATATGACCATAATGAAGGGAGACAACCCTCTTATGAAATTTGGCCACTGTTGGAAGGTGAGTAAAGATGGGAGCAGAAGGAGAGATGGGAAAACATTAGGTTTATGATGGAAAGTAATTGAGAATATTTAAATGCTGATGGAAAAAAGCCAGTGAGGAAGGTGGTTTTGAAGATACAGGAAAAGAGATAATTGATAGAGCAAGATGACTGTGGAAGGGGAAGGCTATATAAGACTGGGATAGATAAATTATAAGAAGGGACACTTCTTTCTCATGAGAGGATTATAAAAGGAAAGAATATGTGTAGACCAAGTAAATTATAGATGTGTGAAATAAAAGAGAGACAAATAACTAGGAGAACATAGGGAGAATGACAGATGGTATTGATGTGAATTTTTCAAGGCATCGGCCTATGTGATTTACTTCAGGAGGGCTCAACCGTCTGGATATAAAAATAAAAAGAAGGTGGTTATATTGGTCAAAATTTGGGGTTTTGTTGGGTATTCAAGTGAAATAGCAAGACAGCAAGGCAATTACAACTGACTGAAAATGCCAATCATGTGATCTAGAATAGACAGGAAATAAAGTAAGGAATTAAGTAAATGTTAAAGTAAAGTAGCAGGGAGTTAACAGGCTGGCAGAATTCTAAGGAACTGAGTATTCTGATTTATCTTCTCTTTCTTTTTAATACATTCGAATAAGGTTTTAGCCCCACCATTCCATAGAAATTTCTTCTGTGAAAAGAACTCATGATTTCCATCTTGCTAAGTATCAGTGAATAATTCTCAGTCCTCATCTTCCTAGATCCCTCAGCAGCATTTGACACATGTTCATCACTCTCTCTTTCTTGAAATTCATTTTTTCCCTTGGGTTCCAGGACACCACACATCTTTGCATTTGCTTTTACCTTCCCAGACACTCCTTTAATATATCACTTTCCTGCTCTATCACCCCCTTTTGAATGATAATTTTGAAGCAACCAGATCTGAAATCATTGAACTTCTTTCTTATTCTCTAGGTGATCTCACCAAGTCTTAAGGCTTAATATACCAACTATTTTCTAATAGCTCCCAGATTTGTATCTTCAGCACCAATTTCTTCTGTTCTCATTCTCCTGACACTTAAAATTTATTTAGATGACCAAAAAGCATCTCAAACTTAAGCTTTGCAAAACAAATTCTCAGTCCTCCACCAACCCCATTCCTCCTATGGTTTTTCCCACTTAATAAATGGCACAGCAATTACCAAGTTGCTCAAACTAAATACTAAGCAGTCAATTTTGAGTCTTCTTTTTCTCTCACATCTCATATCGAAACCATCATCATATAATATCAGTCTTTCCAGCAGTATGTATCAAGAATTCCCCTTTTTTTTTTTTTGACAGAGAGAGAGAGAGAGAGGACAAGCAGCGGAGTAGCAGGCAGAGGGAGAGAGAGAAGCAGACTCCACTGCATAAGAAGCCTGAAACGGGGCTCGATCCAGGACCCTGGGATCACGACCTGAGCCAAAGGCAGTCGCTTAAGCAACTGAGCCATCCAGGTGTCCCCAAAGATTCTACTTCATATCACCTTTACCATTAACACCCTGATACGAGTCATTTCCTGTTCTCCCACGTGTTTCCACAAAAATCCCTTAACTAATGTTCTCTTTCCATTTTTGTCCCCTTCAACTCAATTTCTACCTAACCGTACGTGATTTTTTAATAACAGGAATTTGATCACAACTATTTCCTGCTCAGAACTTTCCAAAGGATTTCCAATGAACTCAGAATAAAACCCAAATTTATTTCCATGGAATTCAAGTTTTGCAATGATTTTAACTACTTTTCCAATCACTTACTCCACTGCTACCACACCAAATTGCTGTTTTAACTTGTCCTGACTTCTGAAGTTTTATACTTGCTGTTCTTACTGCCTGCCATGTTCTACTCTCAG
Source organism: Potos flavus (assembly GCA_028534135.1). Classification (NCBI taxonomy): domain Eukaryota; kingdom Metazoa; phylum Chordata; class Mammalia; order Carnivora; family Procyonidae; genus Potos; species Potos flavus. The sequence continues at coordinate 35,255,893 of CM052886.1, read as the reverse complement.
TTATTTACATTACTGTTCATTCACCTAATTCAGGCACAGAGTGGACCTTCAAAGAAATTTTCCCCTTTCACTCAAAGTGGATCAAATAATTGGTCTCAGCTCTTCACTTTGGTGTATTAATTTTATACAGTTACAACTTTCCATGGCCTTATGCTGACAGAGTGTATTTTTCTGCCCCTTGATTTTGGGTCTGGCCATGTGGCTTGCTTTGCCTGAGAGGATAGTTGCAGACTTGTCAAAAACAAAGGTTCAGAATGTGATTGCCCAGTTGGTCTTTCTCTTCTATTTCTATCTTTTGCATGAAAGGTGCATGCATGGATAGCTGCTGATTTAAGGAGACTGAAAAACATGAAGAAGACCTGGATCCAACATGAAGCATGGAATCAAGTCTAGCCAAGTTCAACCTATACTACTGAACTCCAGCCAGTGGGCAGATACTTGTGTTGCAAGCCACTGAATTTTTAAAGTTATTTTGTTTTGTAGCAGTATCATGGCAAGAACTAATTGTTACATTCTGTTTAAAAGGACTGCAGAGATCCTGTCTCTATGTGCCATTATTCCACTAGATTTTTTGATATCACTCATTTCTACCCAAGATTATAATACATATTTATTTTTTTAGTTGCTTCTTTCTCTAAAATATGTCCTTGGGAAAATAGTCTGCATGTTTTGTTTGGCACTTATCCCCAGTGCCTGGAACCTGGTATAGTATAGAGTAGGCATTTGATGGATATTTGTTACTGAATGAATGATGATGTGGAAAAGTTCAGGTACTGAAGGTTACGATGAGGCTAAAAAACTGTTGTTGGAATTAACCAAATGAGTGAGTTGGCATATTACAAAACTAAAGTCTGCAAGACTCATTTTGAATTTGATATTGAAGAGGTGAAACACTTTCAGAGTTCTAGATCACATGACAGAGAGGCAGCATGAGTGAAACTCCTGCTGTCTAGACAGAAGAATCCTCCTCCTTCCACATCTCTGTTATCCACCAAAAAATCAAATAGTAATACTCTGTAAGTACTCTCTTAGGTCCCCTTTTGTAGAGAATCATAACAATTTCACGACTAGGCAGTGAATTTTTTTTTCAAAATATTAAAGTCACCACAAATAAACTAATATGATATATACACGGGGAATTTTTTTATAGGAGAAGGGAGTGCTTGAAACTATAAAAGTAGTCCTGAAATTATCTGAATTTGTCCATTAATGTTAACAAGTAACTTAAGCCTGAGAAAAACTTCCTCTTCTTACCTAATAACCATTTTACAAAGTTTCCACCGCACAACATCTGTTTGCATAATGGTTTTTCCAGTGTTCTTGAACTAAAATGTCAATTGGCAGTTAACATTTAACATTTTTAAGTGCCCTGAAACTTGGGATTTGTTCATTATTTCTCTATTTTTCTGTGTTGTTACTGTTTCCTTCTATGAACAGTTCATTTTCCTGAAGGCTATCTAACTAATGGTCACTTGGTAAGTACAGGCTTAGCATCAGAGTGCCACAAATTCTATTAATTCTAACAGTAACTCCCTACCATTTTTATGCTGGTTCTATTGAAAGTCACATTCTGACCTGATTTGGTTAGAAAAAAAGGTGCTCCAACCCTTTGTGAATATGCTCCCATCTCTCCAATCAAAAGTTGAAGTCCTAGAACAGAGGTGCCCATTGGCCAGGCTTTGGTCAGCTGCCCACCATGCGGGAAGAGAACAGGGCACAGAAGGCATGCAATGAAATAGAGAAAAGCCCCCCCAAATAATGTGGGGGTGCTGCACTTGAGAGAAGGGAGGTGACAGCTGTATGACCCAAATCAATGAAAGTTTACCATTCTCATAGAACTCACAGCTACCGTTAAGGACTCAAGGGCCAAAACACAGCATTCCCCACAGGGTGCAGCTTATCGAGTTTTAATCAGTCTGGCCATCAGAATCTTGATTTTCTCATCAAGGTTGGTTTCAAGTAGTTCAACTCTCAGATATAACGAGCGTGGCATATTTCCTTACTTGTAGTTTTCATGAGAATGACAAAGTAATATCTCGAAAGTAAGTGAAACAAAACTCTGGCTTTATACTTTTACCTTCTTTTTAAACAAAAAAATAATGGAGCTGTGTGTGTGTATGTATAATATATACATATAATTCTGTATATGAATATTTTACAAATATGTATGAATATATTTATACACATACAGTTCTGTATATGAATATTTTACAAACTATGCATCTATAAATTGGTATACATATTCTCTAATGTCATTCTGATATAAATGTCTATTCTTCTTCACTGATAACTGGATGATAGTTCTTAAGCAGAGCAGATCAGAGTTCTCTACTCTGGTTCAATTTGGGGTGTAGTCTCTTTTCTTAACTTAGTGGTCATTTTCAGTGCATCACTAACATTGGGCCCCTTCTGTTTTGCAATTGGGTATCCTTCTCTTCTGAGTCCAGTTGCTAAATTTAGAGTCTTTCACTCACAATTTATTTTAAATGGTATATTTTTATGAACTGAAGTGTGTAGAAAGCTTTGCTTCTTTCCAGTATCCCAAGAATTGCTATATGCTTGCTTTATTTCTTGCTAAGAAAGAATATGTGATGCTACAGCTCTGTCTTTCTTTCTAGCCTGAGCAACCTATGGTCAATAATTTAGCATGCCTGACAACATAGTAAATCATTTAAAAACATTCTTTTGGTAGAATATTCACTTCCACTTGAGTTCCAGGTTGAAAAGTAAATGTATAATAGTACTTGGGAATATCATATTACTTTCAACAAATAATGCCATCAAAATACTTTCCTGATCATAGTACTCAGCCTTAATATTGGCTAATTAATCTATTCACAATATTAAGTGTCCTATATGTTGTCTATTTTCATCAAATACTACTTAAATTATTTAAAATATAAAGATATATAAGGCATTTCTCAGATTCTTTCCAATTTTGCTCATGCAACTTTCCTTCGGACAGCTAATAAGCCTGTTGAAGCTAACCTACATGACAATGAAATTCAGGGTATTCAGTTTGTAACTACACAGTAAAATTTATTTAATTGAATCGTTTTCCAACAAACAAAGAGACGGAAGTAAGGCATATTTAGACACCAGGAACTTAATATCAATTTAGTTTTCCATGTGTAATAGTTTGTTTTCATGTACAGTCTCAATGTTCCATGTATAAAATGTAACTGGCTAGATTAGATGTATTGTGATTTACCATTTGTTTTAACCTATTTTTTAAGTAATCTCATTTTGACAAAAGATTCACTTTAATTGTAGCGCATGGTTAATCTTATCTTTTACTTCACAAACATTAGAATGTTCAGTAGGATCTTGTAGCATTTGACACTTACTGGTAAGAGGATAAACATTTTAAATTATAAAAATAAGTAGAGGATGCCTGGGTGGCAAAGTCGGTTAAGCATCTGCTTTTGGCTCAGGTCATGATCCCAGTGTCCTGGGATTAAGTCCCACACTGGGCTCCCTGCTCAGTGGGGAACCTGCTTCTCCCTCTGCCTTCCGCTCTCTCTGCTTGTGCGCGTGCTCTCTCTCTCTCTGACAAATGAATAAATAAAATCTTTAAAAATAAAAAAAGTAGAAACCCCTGCCACATTCTGCAAATGTTCAGTGTGTCATGATTTTCAAGAAAATATTAAACATAACGGTGGTCTAAAATAGACATAAATTATTCTTAGCATTAGGTGATATAAGACAAAGGATTCTGATATACACATTTCAATTTTCAATAAAACAAATCTTACAAAAAAAAAACCTACAGTAAAAGCCATTGAAAGTCAAGTATCTTATGTTAGTGGTTTTCCATGTACAATGATATTTATTGCAGCGTTAATACTAGTTTTACAGCAGACAAATGCCCCAAACTAGTAATATTTGTAGAACTGAATCTTTAAGAACTTTTAATAATATATGTGGTTTGGAAAAATAATAACAATATGAGAAACATTCATAAGTATATTAAGTGAAAAAAGCATGATTAAAACTATTTCTATACTGCCGATATTTACTTAAGAGATTACAGATTCATACAGAAACAAAGGCTGATTGAAAATACATTAAATAAATAAAAATGTTTATCTTTATGTGAAAGGGATATATATGGCTTTCATTTCATTCCTAATATTTCCCTAATTTTCTATGCGAATGTAATTTGCTGATATGAAAAAAAATAGACGGCATTATAAAGCAAATAAATCCTTTTAATTTTAATTCCTAAACTTTATACCTGTATAATGAGGTTTACACAGAATGCAATAAAAAATATGAGAATTGGGGTGCCTGGGTGGCTCAGTTGTTAAGCATCTGCCTTCAGCTCAGGTCATGATCCCAGGGTCCTGGGATTGAGCCCCGAATCTCAAATCTCATGCTCCCCTCTCAGCGGGAGCTTCCCCTGCTTGTGTTCCCTCTCTCCCTGTCTCTCTCTCTCTGTGTCGAATAAATAAATAAAATCTTAAAAAAAATATGAGAATTACTTTTAAAATAAACTTAGTCTAAAAACATTCTATTTTTATATCAGCTTGAATTTCCCTTATGACACAAAACCATCCATTGCATTCAAAAATAATATCGGTGTTAGAACGTCTAAATCCACCCCTCCCAAAAAAATCTGGGTAAGAATACCATTCATTATCTGCTTCATACATATTAAAATGCACTAAAAACAAAATGTATGCTTGTGACTTCCCTTAATGAGAGCTAACCAATGGACAAACCCCCAAGTTATCTTTAGGCACATTATTTAATTTTTTTGCTAAAGCAATTTAAAACAAAATGTTGAATTGCTTTAGATTGCTGGCAAGAGGGAATTGTTTCAAAATTCTTTTTATAGTTTTTTAAAATAAACATTTCCTCTTCAAAATATAATTATTTCAATCTGGGATCATTTAGATGCAAGCAACAAGAACCCCACACAGTTTGAAAGAGCAGGATTTATCCTAAGGATTCCAAGCCACTTCTTTGAGCGCCTAAAGCACAAAGCTGAAGAGGAAGGATGGGGTGCTGGTGGTGCCAAATCTGCATCCCATTTGCTTCCCAAGAGCCTTTGGTAGTGGATTCTCTTCACCTCTTGATTTTTAATCTGTCAGCAGATTGATGGTATCTATTTTTCTAAGTATGATAGCCCCAAAGGGCCCAACATGTTCTTA
>CM052886.1:35218402-35250237 GCA_028534135.1 Potos flavus | reverse complement strand
TAGGGTATATAGCCGATATACTGCAATAGTGTTGTATGATAACAGATGGCAGCTACACTTGTGGCAAATACAGCACCATGTATAAAGTTGAATCACTAGGTTGTACAGCTGAAACCGATGTCTGTCAACTATACTGAAATACAAAAAAAAATTTAACAAGTAGAAATCTTCATATTAAAGATTTTACTGACATGTCTGTGTATATGTCATATTAGTTTTCCATTATTGCTATAAGAGATTATTAGAAAGTTGGTGGGTTAAAACGACAAAAATTTATTATCTTATATTTCTGGGGGACAGAAATCCAAAGTCAGTTCTATGGTGCTAAAGTCAAGATGTTGGTAAGGCTGGTTCATTCTGGAAGGTCCGAGAGGCGAGTCTGTTTTCTTGTCTTTTTCAGCTTCTAGTGGCTGACTGTATTCCTTGATTTACGAGTGGCCCTTCCTCCATCTTTAAAGCACATCATTCTAATCACTATTTCTTTCATCACCTGTCCTTTCAGACTCTGACTCCTTTCTCACCCTTGTTATAGAGACTTTGTGATTAGATTGGTACACCTGCATAATCTAACATAATCCCTCCATTTCAAGATCCTTAATTTAATCCCATCCTCAAAGTCCCTTTTGCCATAAAGGCATCTTTCGCAAGTACTAGGGATTAGGCTGTGGACGTATTAGGGAGTCTTTATTTAACTCACCGTGTATAGTTAGTCACTTATGCTCATTGCTAAGCCCCGCAGTACATTTATGTTCCTTTTCTGATATTATTATGTTGATTCCTCTTTTGCTAATATCCATATCTTTACCTCAGTTATTCTTTTTGTTCTAACATATGCAAATTTTAATCCATATACCACACCCAACAATCAATCAATCAGTTAATCAATGTAACCTATCATACCTCTTTTCCTGTTTGGGAACACATAAAGTATTTCCAAAGTTCTAATATTCAAATAATGCTGTGATGAGTATCTTTGAGCAAAAAAGCATCTGCATTTTAAATTATTCTCTCAGGAAAGATTCTCAGACATAGAATTATTTGGTCAAGGGGTATAAATATTTTATTACTCTTAAGAATTATTGCCAAATAATTTTCTAAATATGTTGTTCTAAGTGATATTCCCATAAGTAGAGTTTGAGAGGGTCTACCTCATGACATACTTGCTGTTGCTGAGTTTTTGCAATTAAAAAACAAAAATCATCGCTAACTTGCTTGAAAAACTGAGATGTTGCTCTAATTTATATTTTCTCAAAGAGTAATTATAGTGATTATTCTTTTCATTTTTTTAACTGTTTTTTTTTCCCCGGGTTATCTATTTTTGTTTTTTTAGTTGCTGATTTCTTAATATTTTTTTTCTCATTTGGAACAAAATCATTTGTGAATTCCAGGGAAAATACTTTGTTCATGTATAATTATTTTTATTATAAACCAATTAATTCAATTTACTAGTACTTTATTTAAAAGTTTCTGTATGTGTGGTTGCAATAAATATTCTGGTGTGCTACTGAATTTTTGTATTTCTTTTCTCAGTCCAATAGTCCGTATTGACCAATTCTTCAAAATATTAAAACATAGTCTGAGCAAAAGCAAATATTTATATCCAAACTTCTTAGGCCACTTGTGGTTAGGTTTGATAAAAGCTGAATGGAATTTTATTCTAGTGTTTTTAATTCAGCTTCACAATTTTTCTCTAATACTTTAAAGGCAGTAGACTGCTTTCAAAAATTTGATTAGTAAAAATATGACCTAATTATATAGTTATTATACCAGATTTGGTCAATGACAGGTATATTCATTTCTTGAGCTGTAGTAACAAATTACCATAAACTGGGTGGCCTAAAACAACAGAAACTTATTCTCTTACCATTCTGGAGGACGAAAGCCTGAAATCAGTTTCACTAGACTGAAACAAGTGTTGGCAGGTCAGGCTGTGTCCAGAGGCTCTCTGGGACAATTTGCTTCATGCCTCTTCCAGCTCTTGGTAGAAGCCCATACTCTTTGGCCTATGGTTGCATCACTGCTTTCTCGGCTCCAGCTGCATATCACCTTCTTTGTGTGTGTATCAACTCTTTCTCTGCCTCACTTTTTTGATACATGATGTCATTTAAGGCCTAACCAGATAATCCATGATAATCTCATCTCAGAATTCTTTATTTAATCACATGGGCAGAAGCAGCTGTTAACATATAAGATCCAGGGACTGCGATCTGGGATCTCTGGGGGTCAAATTTCAAGCCACCACAACAGCATCCCAAAAGGCCTTTCAATAGATGCAAATCTCTAATTACCCTTTGCGTCAAGGAGGAAAAATCTGGCAAAAATTCTCTAAGGATCACATGTTTTGGAGGGTAGGTGTGGTGTAAACCTCATGGGTGATGCACAGAAAAAGGGAGGAAGAGAGAGATAATAGAGCTCTCTATGGAGACAGGTTTTGTTGTTTGTTTGTTTGTTTTATCTTGAAATATTAGCAGCTAATAAAATGTACTGCTTTCCAGTGCTAATCAGAGAAGGACTGGAGTAAGGAATGTTAGTAGTTAAAAATATTCTTTTTCCCATGAATATGAGAAACACTTGCTTCTAAAAAGGGAATATTCAAATGTGAAATAACCCCCTCAACAGCCAACTCAGAATTGTAATCTTCTGATCATAGATTTAAACAAATACCAGGAAAATCCAGCATTACTGTAGTTTATGTTTTAATCATTCATTTTATAATAACAAATAAATCTATCTCAAAAATACTTTTCTATACTTGAAAATAAGAGCAAACTATTTTTGTCTAAGTACTCGATTACTTTATATCATAAAATATAAAAACTTCTAAAACTAGCTTAATCTATGTTTCTACAATATCATGCTTTCCTAGGACAGCTGGGTGGCTCAGTCAAAGTTAAGCACCTGCCTTCGGTTCAGGTCAAGATCTCAGGGTCCTGGGATCGAGCCCCGAGTCCGACTCCATGCTCAGTAGGGAGTCTGTTGCTCCCTCTTCCTCTGTGCTCTCCTCTCTCCTCTTCAAGTAAATTTAAAAAAAAATCATGATTTCCTAATTTTATTATTTTTAAAAAGCTTATAAAGTAATTTTTTTATTTCTGCATATATATGGAATATTCTCCATATCTTTATTTAACATGTCATTCTGTTGTATTTTTTGTTACAAGAAATTCAAGTATTTCTGACTTAAACTACCTATCCTTTGTGTATCTCTGTAGCCCATAGTAGTTACTAAAGAGGTTGCTGACATTTGTCAGGACCATTCTCAAACACTTCAGTTGTTTTCTTCTATAAAACTGTGTCTAAAAAAATGACATTTTTTTTTAACACATAATAGCTTGTGTGTGAGATAAGAAGACCATGACATACTGACAGGCAGGGCAATCTGAAAAAGGAGGCATTCCTCTCCTATCTTTTCCTTCTTCTTCCAGATATATTGGCAGTGTCTCTAGAAGTGTGTTGAAAAAATTGATGGAGCATATGTGATGTAATACGTGGGCAAGGGAAAAATGTTTTCAGAAGAGTATCACACTTAAAATGTTCTTGAGGAGGCCTTAGATTTCGGTCTTTATTTCTGCCAAATTCTCCAATGTCTGTGCATATTTTTATTTTTTTATTTTTTTTATTTTTTATTTTTGTCTGTGCATATTTTTAATCTAATAAAAGAACAAACCAATCATAGGTCTCTTTCTTGATACAGCCCCAGCAATTAATATTCATATTCACCTTAGAGACATTTTCCCCACCACAGGCAGCCATTTGCTGACATTTTGATTCAGAGATTTGCAATTGCATGCAGACGATTGGTATCTAAATGAGTTGTGACAGCTGGAAGGAAAACTACTGTTTTAAGATTTTCTTTCATATGTCAAATCATTTCATTACTTAATTTTCAATGACACATTCAATGGTATTTTTCATCGTGATAAAAGCAACACAATCCAGAAACTGGTCTTTTGACATGCGATGTATTTTGACATAAATCAAAAATCCTATTAAACTTTTAAATCACACCACATTGTGGGTCTCTAGTTCATTGTTTCTTTATTGTTGGATATCTACAAGACATGAGGTTTATTCAAAATATTTGAAAGCTCTCTGGCCTTTCTGTGATGGTTATTTATTTTGTAAAGAGATTGAGAAAAGTTTATCCACTAGAATTTCCTGGAAATGAGTGGGGAATGTGGCCATTTGAAAATTTTTTCTAGTTGCAAGTTTGTCTCTAGGGGTAATCCATTGCAGTGCATAAACTTGATACAAATCCTAGTATTATGTAAAGCAAGGAGGGTTCCGTATCAGGAGTGGGGCTTTTAGATGGTTATGGGACTATCTAAACCATGAAGAGAACTGCCAGGAAACTCAGGGTTAACTAGAGGAAAGAATCAACACACTTTGTAAGACGTTCTACCTGCTACCACTTCTTGCAAATATTCAATGAAACCATAACATTCGCAATATGCTTGAGAAAGAGTTTCTGACAAGATTAGTCTAGGGGCAGATTAGTCTATTTGAATTCAGGGATGGAAACACCTGGGAGCTAAGGAAGTAAAATGAAAGTGGAGGATTTAAGTAAGCCACTACGTATCCCTGTGCAAATGGTACCTTGCAAAATGCCAGTGGCCTAGGGGTCAGCGAGGGCTGAATTCAGGGAAAAGCCTTATGCTCTGAGTCAAGGCTGTGTCAGTCTGTGCAAGGAAGACCTTCAGGGCTTTTGGCTTACTCATCTAGAATTTTTGAACTAACAACTAGAACTAGGAACTTAAATCACAACCTTAAGTGCTATATCAAGAGTTCACCTTCCCTTTTATTGCATGCATAATCCTTGGACTGCTACCTAGTTGTCAGAAAAGTTGTTGCAACTACTTTAAAAGTAGAATTACAACCTTGGCAGGGACTGAATTACTTTATATTAAGTGGTTCGGAGAAATAAGGAAGTTTATTTTATGACTTACTGGAATGAATAAATCAATTGGCAAATTTCAAGCTAGAAGTTGGATATTAATCTATCCTTGACCATCAAAACTTCCTTAAGAAATTGGAGTCTTTCTTCAAAGGGAAAAATTAGCACACCATGGCAGACACTTTGAACTGATGAAGAGTCTTATACTGAATGTAAATTAGTATAAACACTATGGAAAATAGTATGAAACTTCCTCAAAAACTTAAAAATAGAACTACCATATGATCTAGCAGTCCACTTCTGGGTATGTATCCAAAGGAAATGGAAACACTATCTTGCAAAGATATCTGTACCCTGTAATTATTGTAGCATTATCCACAAAAGCCAAGACATGGAAACAACTTAGGTGTTCACCACGGATGAATGGATAATGAAAATGTATATACATACAATGGAATGTCATTCACCCACAAAAAAGAAGGAAATCCTGTCTTTTGCAACAATATGCAGTGACTATGAGGGCATTTTGTTAGGTGAATAAGTCAGCTAGAAATACAAGTATTGTATGTTCCCACTTACATGTGGAATCTAAAACAGTCAGACTCATAGAGAATAGAATGGTGCTTCTCAGTGGCTGGGGGATGGGAGAAATGAGAGATGTTAGTCAAAGGGTACAAATTCCCAGCTATGAGAAGAAGTCCCAGAAACCTAATGTACAGCATTGTGACTCGAATTAATGATACAGAATTATATACTTCAAAGTTGTTAAGAGAGTAGAGTTTAAATGTTTATAACCATACACCCAAAGAATGGTAATTATGCAAGAAGCTGGAGGTATTAACTGACCTTATTGTGAGTAATCATCTTGCAATATATGTATGTATCAAATCATCACATTGTACACCTTAAACTTACATATGTTATATGTCAATAATATCTCAGTGAAGCTGGGGGAGGGGTTAAAAAAAAAAGCACTTAACAAAATAAAATGACAAGCAAGAAGAAGAAACAAACAACCCTGATCCACTTCACTTGATACAACGGTGGTCCCTTGAGGCTGAATAGCTAACAACTGGATGCCAGAACAATTTCTTAGAGCTAAAAAACTCATAGAGGTCCTAGTAGGGAATCCAATGGCTGCACATGAAAATTTAAAATTGGGAGTCATAATTGTAACAAACTCCTGAACTATTATGGGTGTGGTAGCCCTCAGAAATAGAGAAAAAAAAACTAATGTTGGTGATCAACAGATAACTCTGTGAATATACAAAAGGCCAATGAATTGTTCACTTTAAAGAGTTGAATTGTGTGGTATATGAATTATATCTCAATAAAGTTGCTTTAAAAATGGAGAAACAATGACAATTGTGATTGAGTGGCAGAATCTGGCAGTAGTATGTATAGTTTCAAAGCCTTGAAACATGAATATAAGTGACCCTCAAATGTAGCATTGTTGAAAAATTAAGACCAATCAGAAAAGAAATAGAAAGGTTGCTTTGGAGAATTAGATACGAAAAAAAATTATTGTTGAAACTCATTCTTGTGAAATAATAACACTTACATAACCCTTTTTACATGCCAGATGCTGTTCTAAGTGCTTTCTATGTAATGAACCATTTAATCCTCACAGCACTACTATGAAGTAGGTACACATCATTATTTTCACTTTAATGATAAGAGAACTAAAGAACAAAAAGGTTAAGATATTTGCTCAAGAACATAGAGACAGCATGTGGAATATCCAAGACTTGAGTTCTAGGAGCCTGGTTCTAGAATCTTCCTTTAAAGGCTATGTGTATTATTTAAAGTAAACTGGGTACTGTATAGACAAAAGTCAAAAATTTAGTAAGTTGACAAAACAGAAATGTATTTCTCATTCAGAAAATTCATTGTGGGTATTCTTGTTTCAAGGCAGCTTTCCTTCAAACCGTTGTTTGGGGAGCCATGCCCTTACGTTGTGGCTCTGTAATCCTCAACACGTGAATTTCAAGGTGGCTATGGTCATCTGCATCAAGCCAAAGAACGGAAATAACATGGATAATGGTAAATGTCAGGCTTTCATGGACTAGTCCTGGAAGTGACGTCACTTTCATTCGCATTCTTTTTGTTGGAACTCAGTCACATAAGTACATTTAATTGCAATGGTACTGGAAAGTATGACCTAGTTGTGTGCCCATAGGAACAGGTAATGCTCAGGTGCTCAATCTGCAGTCTCTGTCACTGTGTTAAATTTTCATTTGAGACTAAAGATCTGTCTTGAAGTACACTTTTTCTCTGAGGCCATCTCTTTCCTTCGTTCCAAAATTAAGGTCAGGCAATGTGGCAGAGGCCATAGCTATAAATGACCTGGACTCAAAAGAACCTGGATGGGCACAGCATCACATTCACTTAGCAGAAGACAGAGAAAATAGGTAAGATATGCATCTAATAATGTTTATTCTTAGTGTGAGACTCAGACATAGGGGCTGAAGCTCTGAGTCTAAGGTGACAAAAGTGTGGCCCAACACCCAACCTAAGAATTCTGCCTGACATCTAGATCACTTTTAAAGTCTGTGGATGATTTCGATACAATAATAAATGCATATGCTCGAGGCCCCCTGAATCCTCAGTGAGTTTTATTGACAGAGAGACCTCTCATTGACCCACCCTGAGTGGAGATGCGCATAGACTAGGCATGACTGCTCCCCATACATAAACTACTAGGAAACATTTTCTCCCAGATAGCATCTCAGAGAAAACCTTTGCCCAACCACTATGGAGGAATACGAGTCAGAGAAGCATCAAGTAACTACCATTCTCTTTCTATGCCTCAGATAAAAATGTGTGCAACAAAACTTGCTAGGGAAATGGTGCTTTTAATTTTTACTCAGAGAGAGACTTAAAAAATATAGTCCCCTCAATCCCTGAATGTCTGGAAAAGGTAGAATACCTGAATAATGGTGTGTGTATATAAAGTGTTTACAAAACGGGAGTATTAGCATTTGGAATATCCTAGAATGAGGGAATCTAGGGTGACCAAACTTCCAGTTTGCCATTCGGAATGGAATTTTCATTTTTAAAGCTGGGTTAGTTCAGGTAAATCAGAATGAACTGGTCATCATGTATCATTTCCAAGCAAATAAAAGTGGGGTTGAGGCTAGTGTGTACTTAACAGTGTGACCCTCCTAGATGTGATTAGATTCCTGGTGGAAGAAAAAGACAAGGCTGAGTTTTGCCTTTGGATAGTGAATCTAGGTGTCTGGGATAGGCATAGAAATAAGGTCAGAAGGTTTGGTAGTGGAGTCAGTTGTGAAACTGACAACCTCAACCTCTGAGGGCCAGAAAAGTCTCCATAAATACTTTCACTGCAAGTTCTTATACTTCATTTATTTTTATAATAAGCTGTCAACAAAACAAGAAGTAAATCTGTATACATATATATATGTAAATAAATACAATAAATGAAAATGAAATGATTATAATATAATAAATGAGAGGGAAAATTTCAAATATCCCATGTCCTGCCTCCTCATTTTAGGATAATTTTTTTATTAGTCGTCCCAAACAGAGTTGAAATAATTAGTAAACCTTTTGGATTACAAAATCAATTAGTCTAACTAGCTTTAGGAATATATAGCACCCAGTTCCCTATTTATTGAAATGTTTCTTCTATGTGCCCTCAAAATGATGAATTTTGATTTCCTAGGTTATTAAATAAACTTCTTGTCATCAGGCGTCAATCAGTAAGGATTTATTGAGGATCTATATGTGACTTGTGTAATGAGCACCTTTTTAAAATAAAAGCACAGCTAGATATTTCTAATGATATCGTATTACAATTCATTTTGATAGTATTGTTTTAACTAAAATGTAGTTCTCGCTAAAGAATTTCAACAGGTTACCATGCAACACAATAAAAGAACCAAGGTTTTGTCAGTATTGGAAACTATTAAGTACTCAAAAATATGTATTGAACCACTTGTTTCCAAAATCAAAATCTTTTCATGAGCTTTTACCTTGAAAAACTTGAATTTTATTTTGTCAAGTATAACTGTGTATATAACTATGACCTGAATGCAGTGGGGTTTCTTAGACACACCTGTGATTGCAAGGTAAAAGATGTTCTGGAGTATTAATATACCAATAAATTATTTTAAAGATTCATGTAAGATTTGAAATGAAAACAAATGTACTTGTGGAGCCCTTCCTGGAGCTGGTTCGGTTTGACAGCTAAAGACTTCCTGTCTTTAGCCACCCTGAGAAAAGAGAATTCTGATATATTATAAGTTTATTAGCTTCTTGATATGAAACTTAATTTGCAGGTCCATCAGCATGATTCACTCTGATCCACAAAGAATCAGACTCTGGGTACATCCGTTTGGTAGTACCCAGTAGAGAAACCCAACCATACCTGACTAACAATTAATCTTGACTTTCACGCCATGTAAATCTGTTGAACTTAAGAACCATAGAACATAAATGCCATAAAATGAAACAAAGATTTACATTTCAGAACATTTTTTTCAAAAAAAAAATTTAATGCGGTATTTGGAAGTAAAGAGGAAAAACCAGACATGCCAAAAATCATCAGGTGCCTAAGAGCATCAGTTTTAGGAATTAACATGTTATAGTTTGTGATACTCAGCTCCCTCAGGTACTCTGATATACTACTGAGAAGAAAAAAATATATATCTGTAGTGTAAATTGCAGATTGAAAATACATCTCTATCATATCTGAAAAATAAATTATAGCCACCTGAGTTGCCCAGAAGTTCAGGGGTCAGGTCTCCCTTTCATGATGGACTTGAAGCATTTCCCATGTTCTATATCACTGCAGTTCTGTTGTTTTTATAAAATTATGAAAGTCAATAGCAAACCGGAATGAGCTTCATTCACCAGAGGACCTTCAGACACTTTACTTAACATTACTTAACATCAGGAGACTGAGGTTTGCTGAAAACGAATGGGAATTACTGGTCTTACTGTTTGCTCTAAGAGAATTGCCCTTTCCTTTGCTCTACTTGCATTTTGCTTAAGGTGCACTTGAAATACCCACAGCTGAGATTGTGTCGCTTTTGCATTCAAGTAAGCAGATGAACCATATCTTCTTCATCCAGTGTTCATTCTATTCCTTTATTAACTCTTCTTTCTAAATAGCAGGTCACCTTAATTTTTTTCCCCTTGCACAAAAGAAAGGCATTCAAGTGTCAGAAATTTATTGCTGATCCATACCCCAGTGATCAGAAAACAGAATCCCAGTAACTGTTAGGGGTTTTACACCTGTCTCTAATTTAATCACCTACTGTGACTGTTGCTCAACACCAAAATAACTCAAGTAGTCTTCATCTGCCAGGAAAAAAAAATGGAATTTTTAAAGAGGAAGCTTACTAAGAGAATTTCAACTACTTTGGCATATCTCTAGGAAAAAAAAAGAAATTACAAGCTATTTTTCAAGTGATTAACATTGATTAATTCACAACTAAAAAGATTATTTGCATAATTTTAGAATATATAATTAACTCCATGATTTGTCTGAATACTTCAGACATAAAGAGTTTAGTTTTTCGAGGTTTTTCCCCCCTGAATGAGTTTGCTATTTATACTCATACTTAATGTAGCAGAGTCAAGGTACTGATGGTCTGAGTAACGTTGGGTGGAGGGACATCAGAGTGTGGAGATTAGATCAAGGAATTTGGGGTCACAGATTTGAGTTCCAATCCTGACTTTGCACCTATCATAAGACCTTGGATGAGTCATTTAATCCCTCCAAGACTTTGTTTCATTCTCTATAAATTGGGAATCAAATTGCAACCTCACAAGGTTTTGTAATTATCAAATAAGGTAGGTCATATATTTAGCCCATGACTGCATCAATAATCAGTTTCTAGTACAATTATCGTCCTGATGATAACGATAATGACTTTCAATGTATTTGTCATTGCTCTTATATGGATTTCAAGATCATGCTATGTTTACAGAACATTTAGTATTTTATTCAGTATCACTAATGGTAGACTGTAGAGGCAGTGAAGAGTGAGATGGGAAAGGCACCTAGAGGGCATGTCTCTCTAGAATGTCTTCTCACTGCTTGAACGCACCTGCCTAATGGTAGCAGGGATAAAAACTCATATATATTTTGCACTTCACATCTGACAAAGCCTTCTATATACATATCTGTGTTTAAATTAGCCTATAGGTAGGAAGCCTTACAGAGAATGTCAGGTAAACAAAGAATGAACAGAAGGTACATGTTGTTGGCAAACAAGAAGCAGAGAAGAGAGTAGCTGAGAAGTTGCAATTTCAGCACAAACGAGCTCCATGAATGTTATAATATTTAGCAACAGTAAGAGGATGCTTGCAATAACAAGAGCTACATTTATGGCATGACTAGCTGAGGTAGATCCAGGTTCCATGAGGCCTAAAACTTACATGATTTGTAGGGCCATTCATAAGGAAAGGAATGCAAAAGTATAAACACAAGTTTAGGTACAGAGCTTTGAAAGGTGTCCATGTAATTGAGGGGTCCTGAAGTCCAGCTTTGTTAGTTTCTTGGTAAATCCACTTCTGGTGCTTACTATGCCCAGCCCTATACTAAATCAACAAAAAAGATGCTATATCAGATGATACTGAGTCAGACTGCCTCAATCAACATCTTGGCTCTGTTTCATGCTCTATAGCAATCTAGTCAAGTTTATGTGTTTTTTTTCTTTTCCTCTTTAAGTTCAATTTTTTTTTAGTTTACAATGTTGCCCAGGTAACTATTCTGTTGTGAGGCTGAAAATAGATAAATAAATAGATAGATGGATGGATGAAAAAATAAATAAATAAATAAATGTTAAGTGATAAGTAAACTTCATCATTATGACTGGTATTATTCATAGTTCTTACCATTTTGTTTACAAGCAGTGGAAATTATGAAATGTGACCACCATCCATACAGAGAATATGTAAAAGCAGATGCAGTCTCAAATTTACCTGCAAAGTCCATGCTCCTAACCACAGATAATACTCTTTTTAGAACTCAGAGTGGAAGTGGATCTTCCAAAAATATCTAAAATAAAAAGTAGTTATTTCAGCACTCTCCTTTGTTAATGTGCAAACACTTTCAAAGAAATAAACCCTAGAGGAGATATTACCAATTTGCATTCTCAATTCATGGCCCAAAGCCAATTCCAAATACCAAGAAAATATGGCTATAGACATGTGTAGTGAAAATTTAGACACTGCATTACGACTGAGGAGTTTTTCTTGAATCTCTATGTATTCATAAATTTTAGGGTCCAGGGTATTTCTTTTTCAGCATTTTCCATTAAAGAAGATCACTTCAGTCCTAAATAAGCTTTCTTAGAAAATGAGTATTAAAATATTTTAAAATATTTTTTAAATTACAAAAATAACAAAAGTTTAAAGCCATCTCCAGTTTAGGAGCAGCACAGAGAAAGCGTGAGAATGTGTATAACTGTAGTTAACAAAAGACATCTTACCCAAGTCAAATGCAATACGGAATTTTGCATTCACAAGCTTTGGTATTGTCAAAGAGCCAAAGGTGTATATCTGCTCATAAAATGTATGAGACCTATTAGAAAGGAAAAAGTGAGATTTATGCAGCATGGGGGTTTCACAAAGCTTGTGATACTTAGAACAGCCTAACTCTAAACTTGAAATCTATAGGTTAAAACTGTTCAGAACCATAACATTGACATGACTTGTTACTCTATAAAAATTAGCCTTATTTTGGAATCAGATGAAATTTTTTAATACATACACACCAACAAAAAAATTACTGGAATACTAGTCAATAAAAGAACTACCAGGAAAACTAAAGAAAAATCCAATGTGCTATGATAAGTGCTGTGAATTGTGTAAGACTGATGAATCAGAGACCTGTACCCTTGAAACAAATAATACATTACATGTTAATAAGAAAGAAAGGAAAGAAAGAAAGAAAGAAAGAAAGAAAGAAAGAAAGAAAGAAAGAAAGAGAGAGAGAGAGAAGGGGGGAGGGAGGGAGGGAGGAAGGAAGGAAGGAAGGAAGGAAGGAAGGAAGGAAGGAAGGAAGAAAAGAAAAATCCAGCATGAGGCTTGTTACTACCCAATCTGAAGAGGTTACCTACCTGAAGAGGATAATAGCATGGGGCTTTGAAACTATTTGGGTTCAAATCTGGACCTCACACTCCTCAACACTCTTTCCCCCCTTACTAGTTATGGAGATAGACGGAGTTGTTTGATGTCTGTCTGTACTTTGGTTTTCCAAAATGAGCTTCTTAATAAATTGAACTCATTGGGTTTTTCAGAGGATTGAATCAGTTACTTCATGCAAATGCTTAGAACAATATCTGCATGTGGAATGTGCACTCAATGACTACAAGCTATAGCATGTATCTTGTTATTTTAAATGTACTGTTCCTTCCATTTATCATCCCAAATTAAAAAAAAAAAAAAGAAAGAAAAGAAAGAAGTTATATGATCAATAATCTAGGTATTTGTTTCCTTGCTTATCCTCTCTGTGGCTCCTTGCTAATCTTGCTTCTTGGTTCTCAGAACCTGTATCCCACTTCCATCCCCTTCAACAGAACATTTAGCTTCTGATCTTGGCTTCCAACAACTCTAGTTGTACACATTGGTCTAATCCTGTTTTTCTTCAAAGTTCCTTAAGGAATTCCGATATCATAGACTACAAGGTGATGTCCGAGGTGTTCGAACTCTTAACGAGTCTCTGTCTATCAATTCTACTTACCACCCCTAACCAGAAGAAGAAGTTTAGCATGATTTTTATTGAAAAAAATTCCAAATCCAAGAACTATAAAAAGTTCTTACTGCAAAAGCTCAATTTAAGGGTATGTGAGGAAGAGAAAAGAATGTTTCTTCCCCAAATACAGATCGTATAAGAGGAGAGGAAAATCTCCTTAGATATGCAGTTCAAAATATTTTGAGCTCTGCAATTATGAATAATGGATACTCTAAAGCTCATTACTTCCTAACAAGGAGAACATGGAACACAAACCTAAGGCACATGAAGGACTAGTACAAAAAATATGCCCAAAGAAGAAAAACTTGGAGGACTTTAATATACAACTTTAAGACTTAACATAAAGCTACCATAATGAGAATTTTCCATTGGCAAAAAGATAAATATATTGACCAACTGAACAAAATAGAGAGGGTAGAAATAGACCCACACAGATGTGGTCATTTAGATTATGCCAAAAGAGTCAAGATAATTCAATGGGGGAAAAGAAATGTCTTTTCAATAAATGATGTTTAATCAATTGAATGTCTAGATAGAACAAATAAAAGACCATCAACCCAAGTTCAAACCATATTTGGACCTAAAAATATTACTCAGATAAAAAATAGGGGAAAATCATTATGACCTTGGCATAGGAAGTTTTCTTTAACAGGGCAAGAGAAGCTTGAGCCATGAAAGAAAAAAAAAAATAATATATTGGATTTTATCAAAATTTAAAACTTTAGCTCTTTCAACGACATCGTTAAGAAACCAACAGTAAGGCACACTGCAAGAAAATATTCACTATATACAAAAATTATTTATGTGCAAAATATATAAAGAGCTTTTATAATTCAATAATAAGAAAAATCACCAAATTAAATAACAGGTAAAACACTTGGGAATCGAATTAACAATAAAAGATACACAGTAAGGATATAAAAACATCTTTGAGATTATTAGTCACATAAATTCTTTTTTTTAAAGATTTTATTTATTTATTTGACACAGAGATAGAGAGCACAAAGAGGAGAGCAGCAGGCAGAGGGAGAGGGAGAAGTAGGCTCTCCACAGAGCAGAAAGCCCAATGTGGGGCTCAGTCCCAGGACCCTGGGATCATAACCTGAGCCGAAGGCAGATGGCTAACTGACTGAGCCACCCAAGCGCCCCTGGTCACAGAAATTCAAATTAAAACCATAATGCAATACCATTACACTACTTTTACAATGGCTGAAAGTGAAAAAAAATTGACATACCAAGTGTTGGCAAGAACATGAAGCAACAGAAACTCTCACGTACTTCTGGTCAGAAAGCAAAATGTCCCAGGCACTTTAGAAAATAGTTTGTCAGTTTCTTAAAAAGTTAAAAATAAATCTGCTGTATATGTAGGTCTATGCAAAGATTTGTGCATCAATGTCTATAGAGGCTTTACTTGAAAAACTTCAAAACTGGACGTGATTCAAATGCCCATCAACAGGTAAATAGATAAACAAATTGTGATACATCCTTTCAATGGAATACTACTCAAAAATAAAAAGAATGAAATATTGATCAATGCAACAATGTGGATGAACTCAAAATCATACTGAATGAAAGAAGCCAGACAAAAAAGAGTATGTACTTGGGATGCCTGGGTGGCTCAGTCAGTTAGACGTCCAGTTAGACATCTCTTGATTTGGGCTAAGGTCATGATCTCAAGATGTGAGATCAAGCCCTGGAGCCTGCTTAAGATTCTCTCTCTCCATCTCCCTCTGCCCCTCCCCCAATCTTTCTCTTTCTCTCTCTCAAAAAGGAAAAATAGGGTATATATTTCATGATTAAACTTATGTAATATATTAGTAAACATAAACTACCTATAATAACAGAAATCAGATAAGTGATTATTTGAGAATTGGGAGTAAAGTTTGGGATAGTGACAAAAATGTTCATTTAGGGATTATACTAATGAATTTATGGGTGAATATATTGGTCAAAAGTTACCACACCGTATGACGACTATTAAAGATGTATTTATTTACTTTAAAGAGAGAGAGAGAGCATGCAAGTGAGGGGAAGGGCAGAGGAAGAGAATCTCGAGCAGACTCCCTACTGAGCATAGAGCCAGACACAGGGCTAGATCTCATGACTCATACAATCATGACCTGAGCCAAAATCACCAGTCAGCTGTTTAACCAACTGAGCCACCCAGGTGCCCTGTATGATGACTTTTAATATGTACAATTTATTATATAACAACTGTACCAAATAATTCATATTAAATGACAATTATTTAACAATTCTACAATATTTACCAGATAAATTTATAAAAAATAAAAAATATCTTTAGGAAAACTTGTCCTGTTTTATTATCTCCTTCTGACGATGAATTAGAAGTTAAGACTAAAACTACTAAAATCTATAATTTATGCATATGAAGAAGAAAGCCTGACAGAGGTTCTTCCCTGTCTTCTCCAAGGTATACAAAAAGGCTTTCGAATGGCTGGTACAGGCTAGAAAGTTGGAATTGAATTGAGAGAATAATGCGATTTAAGGGAGCTCTTTGAGAAAGCACTACAACTCCATCTCTGCAGACAAGGCTGAGACAAATTTGTTGTGGGAAGACCTGGAAAAGAAGTGAGCAGGAATCCAGAAGAGACTTGAGTGAAGAGGACAGGAAAATTTGTAGGATTTTGATCATTTGGCCCCATCTTTGAAAGTCATCCTAAATTCAGTCAGTGGCCCAAAAAGTATGAGAGCTCATAGATCAGGAGAAAACTCTGTGCTGAGTTGATGTTCAAGTGAGTGGAACCATGACACTACTTGAGCCTTGAAACTTTACTCAGCGGTAGTGTGAATAAATCACCTCCTGAATGATTCTTCGGGTCCAAGATGACAAATTGTTAATCTAGCTCCAGGAAATATTTTCCAATCACATCCCAGGAAGCTTAGAAATGCTTCAGGGTTTATCAGGCACATATCAGGGTGATGGCAGAGGAAGTTTAAGTACGTGTATATCAGGCCCAAATTGGGACGATTAGAGCATTCTAAACTTGGGACCGAGAGATCATACACAGAACTAATATTTTATACAAATTTTATGTAAACTATACATAGTTTTTCAATCTGTAGGGTTACTTTGACAATTTCTAATTGCTATTTTTATTTTATAAAATATTGATTTAGATAAATGTCTGGATCAGACAGACTTAAGCCACTGGCCAACTGAAATTAAGAATCTAGTGCTCAGAATGGTCAGACAGGGCAGGCAACACACCTTGCAGATCCCTGTCTGAAGTAGATTTACCCCTGGCTAGTTCTAGTTTAGCTTGCCTTTCACCACTGAACGATTACAGAGTACTCATTCTTTTGAGTTCCAGTTATTTTCTAAGTCCATTTTTGGTAGGATTGAACTAGGTTTATCAGTTTACTATTCCTGCAGAGTTCTAGCTTTGCAATGAAAACAGACATACACAAAACAGAAGCCACTCAATCAAACAAAATTCCATAAAATAAAAGGATGGGATGAAATACAGGAAAAAAAATCTGTCATGTGGAAAGAAAACATATACACCAGAGTGGATGAAAAGGTAAGAATAAAAAAAAAAAATAGATCTCTTGACTAATGAATCACGAAGAAAGGTAGAACATGTATTGTTTATGTGGCTTTTCCCTCTTTAGAACGATGACTTCATACCTTTATATCATTTTATGCTACTGTGGTTTTGTTTTGAAAGAACCATTCAAGCTACTTATCAAAGGGTTAAATGGGAAATGAAAACTAAGGAATGACCCTATTCTTATAGATGTTTTTATATCAAAGTTTTGTTAGCTTCAAAGTATTACTGAGGTATTAATTTACATAAATTAAATACAATATCTTTTAAGTATAATATCTGAAACTGGACAAAGTGCTTTTGGATCTTATAATTCACTAATAATATAGAACATTGTTTTGGAAAGTACACAGGGATTTGGATGTATGCAAAAGTGCTCATTTTAACTCTGTAGTTCATTGTCTGTATGAGCCTGGGCAAGTTCATAATCTTTTGGAATCCCATTAATAACATCAGGATAATAATATTTACATTATGAGATTTGTTGTGAGATTTCAAGGTGATAACATACAAAAACTATAACAGCGTCATATTCTTCTACGCCCAGAATTCAGATTTATATTTTTAAAATATTTATTGAGGAATTTTAATGCTAGAAAATTAGAATAAATTTATTTTTAGAGACAAGGGAAGCCAGCATGAATGGTTATCTGTATTATCCATTATCAGAGGTCAAGAAGCATTTGGGTTATTTTCTCTTGTCTCGGAGATTAAGAGCCTGTGTTGCTTCTATCCTTATCATTGGAGAGAGTGCTAGAAATAGCAGTCATTCTTCCACTATTTCTGAAACTGCACTGAGATGAGAAGGAATATTAGTACATGGTGGGAAAGTATGCAGCCTCTAGAATTGGCTGTCTGAGACTGAATACCAGCGTATCATGTGTTAACTCTGACCTTAGACAAATTTTTCCACCTCGGTGCCTCAGTTTCTCCTTTTCAAATACATCATAGGATTGTTTGGGGTTAAATTAGTTAACACACACAAAGTACGAAGAACCATGCCAGGCAAAAAGTCAGCATGCAAAATGTAATTGCTGTTATGATTTCTCTTGTAGTTTCCTTAGCCTCAAGCCAGCAATTAGCTTTCACTTGGAAAAGAATGTAATATCCTATTTCCATTGCTGATATTAGAAATGTAGATGTAGATAGGACATGCTAAGTATGCAACCGTTCTGTCCTTAAGCTTCATTATTCGTTTATTGTAGAAGAGAGGCAAAATAGGCTTTCAAAAAGAAAACACATTGTCAAACATAAATGGTTTTCTTTGTCATGATAGTATGAAAAGTATCCTTTTTTTATTTGCTTATTTTTTAGTTTTGAATTTCTCACCGTGATATCCAAAAAAATGAAGTTAAGGAAACAGACTATGGAACACAAAAAGATGCTTAACATCACTAATCATCAGGGAAATGCAAATCCAAACCATAATGAGATATCACCTTACACATGTCAGAATGGCTAAAATCAAAAACACAAGAAATAACAAGTGTTGGTAAAGTTGTGGAGAAAAAGGAATACTTGTGTACTTTTGGTGGGAATGTAAACCGATACAGCCACTGTGGAAAATAGTATGGAGGTTCCTCAAACAATTAAAAATAGAAATACCATATGATCCAGTAATTCCACTGCTGGATATTTACCCAAAGAAAATTAAAACACTAATTTGAAAAGATATATGCACCCCTATGCTTATTGCCACATTATTTATAACAGCCAAGATATGGAGGCAATCTAAATGTCCATCGATAGACAAATGGATAAGGAAGATGTGGTATATATATGTATGTACACGAGTGTGCGTGGGCACGCACACACACAAGTATTACACAGCCATAAGAAAGGACAGAGCTTGCCATTTGGAACAACTTGGATGGACCTAGAGGCCATTATTCCAAGTGAAATAAGTCAGACTGAGAAAGACAAATACCATATGATTTCATTTATATGTAGAATCTAAAAATCAAAACAAATGAATAAGAAAAAAAAGCAGAATCAGATCTATAAACACAGAGAACAAACTGATGGTTACCAGAGAGAAGGGAATGGGGGTGGGCAGAATGGGTGATGGGGAATGGAAGGTACAGGCTTCCAGTTATGGAATGAATAAGTCATGGGAATAAAAGACACAGCATGGGGAATACAGTCAATGGCACTGTAATAGGGTTGTATAGTGACAGACAGTAGCTACACTCGTGAGGAGCACAGCATAAGGTACAGGGAAGTTGAATCACTGTGTTGTACACCTGAAGCTAATGTAACATTGTGTGTCAACTATTCTCAAATAAAAAAAATTTAAGAAAACAGGCCATGTAGCCAGTTAGAAAGGAATTGAAAAGTGAGGAGGAGAGAAGGAAAGTTGTTGCTTTATATTTACAACAAAACAATATTTCTGAAGAAAAAAAAAACAACAACCTGAGAAATGAGATGAATAGTTGTGATTCTTTTCTCATATACTCTATTTTCTACCCATCAGTATGTCCCGTCATCCCTTCCTCTGAATATATTCCAAATATGCAGCTTCTCACTATCTTTGCTAATGTGTTTGTGGTCCAAATCTCTCTCACTTCTCACTGGATTTCAGGAGGACCATTTCAGTGAACTTTCTGACTATCCCTGCCCCCAGGGTATATCCACCACGCAGCAGCCTGAATGATCTTCCTAAAGTGTAAATTGTATCGTTCCTTTACCCTTTTAAAAACTGCGGTGCCTACCAGTTCCTTTCAAATAAGAGTTTGAACTCTGTGTCATGCCCTAAAAGGTCCTCTGTGATCTTCCCTTTGCCATATTCCTGGCCTCATGTCCTTCCACCTCTCCCTCGTGCACTTCTCTCCAGGCGCTGGCTTGTTCCCTCAGCTTTGGGACACACCAGACTGTTTCCTGGATCAGGGCATTTGCACTTACTGTTCTTCCTACTTGGAATTCTCACTGCCACCCCTCCCCACCCCAGATCTTTACACGGCTGCCTTGCTCTCATTATTCGGCTCTTGGCTGAAGTGTACCTTGTCAGAAAGGCCTTTCCTGATCATCCTACCTCAAGCAGCATTCTCTACTATTATTTATCCTCTTCATAACACCCTTCAGTACCTGAAATCATCTTATTTATTTTCAGATTCCCTATCTGCTCCCTTTGATTGGTTAAGCAGCTTGGAAAGAGTCCTCAGTCTGCTTTTTTTTTTCCTTCTGTATTTCCGGGACCTAGAAACAATGCATCTTTGTAGCCTGACTGGCCTGCCCCAGGTACCGAGAGCCTGAGACTGGTGGCAGCTTGCTACTGGTGCATTACATCATGTCTTTCCAGCCTTTACTGCCTCTTCTGACCTCATGCATACCTTTTTTTAACCAAATAATTACTTTCAAAATGTATGCTGTGTGGCTCATAATATGAGAAAGGAGATACATTCTCCTAAAGTTATACAAAAATCTATTAACACAAACCAGATGGATCTCAGTAATTCTATATCCCCGACCTAAATAGTTGCCTCCATGTTGGCTAAAGGCTTATGTCCAAGGTATGAAATGCCCCATAGAAAGATGCATATAAGTCAAACCAATTTTCAGATATTACAAAAGAGAATTTTATATACTACATTTTCCCCAAAGTATTTTTACTGCCTCCTTATCAACACACTGTATCTGCTATGTCTAGCCAGGCCAAGCTAAGCAGAAAATGGAAATAGATACATGTATAATATTTCTCTTAAAATCTGATAAGACCATCAATCAGTGGTGGGGAAATTTTAAGAGAAATATATATCTATATATGCATATTATTCAAATTGATTACATTAATGTTCACTTAAACTTACATCATGCACTGGTACAAAACTAGTGTATGTGTTACTGAGCTATCCCTCTTAAGCAAGCCCTATTCAAAGATAAAGTGATGTCAGTCTTATTTTATAAAAATATTTATAATAACTTGACTTTTCAAAGCAATGTTTCCAACTCATTAAGTTGCATTAGTTATTTGTTTCCCTTATTTAGAATGTATGGATCTGAATCTCTGACAAATAGACCTATTAGTTGTATAAATTACTAATTATACTTCAAGTTCCCATGTCTACAAAATCACTTCAGCATCCAGCCAGGAAATCCCAGACTTCCTATTTCGAGGTTAAAGAATATAGTTAATTACTTCCAGTGAAAGTTAGACAAGTTTGGATGTCATCGAAAGTGTTAAAACTGAAACTCAAACTCAAGAATTAACTGTATAAAAATAATTTAGATTGTGTGGGAAAATACACTGTTAGGAAACAAGAAATTTCTCTGGGAAAAAGGAGAACAAAGGACCAATGGGAGGAAATTGATTTGGAGGAAAGCAGCTGCATCTTCCATCTGCATTCTCACAAGAGAAAACTCTGAACGTTACATGGCAGCAGATTTTTTTTTACCTCAATTGTGAACAGAAGAAAAGCAAATCCTGCTTCTGTAGTTGGTTTACAACAATCATTTTTTCTGATTTTAATGAGAGAATTTTAGGTAGAAAGGATCAGATATTTAACACATTTAGCACACTGAAGCAAGGACCTCAAGAAATGGAGGGGTCTTCTGCAAGTACATATTGACACCTGCACTGGAGAGCAGAGAGACCTTCCATAATAATCATCCTGGGACTTTAGATACATTTATTAGGATGAAGCAATAGAAGATGGATATTTCAATCACCATATGAGGAAAACACAAGTAACATGGCATATAATTGCTTTGAGATACAACTATAGTATTTGTTATGCAAAAATAACCTAATGGGCTTATGGATTGAATTGTAGAATTTATTGGAATTAAAAGTAAATACAGTGAGTAGGTAGCCTGGATTACTTAGATTTTTCTTCTTCTCTCAGGGATTGTATCTCATCTTGGGTGGTGAATTTTGACATGAAACAAGGTTTCTAGCTTCTGGTTGGTAGCACTAAACTGATAGGACAGAATATTATGCTCTTGGTCAAAATGAAAGAGAAGAGATCTAAAAATGTGATGTTACAAGAATAATGGGAATGAAACAACAAGGTGAGGCAACAGTGAAGAATCTCTCTTAACTCCACAGAATTGCCCTAAGTCAGAAAGAAGAGAAGTTTTGGAAGGAAAAGAGGTGGCTCATTATAGATATTTTTAGTGTGAGGTGTCAGTAGAGATTTCAAACTGTCCAGAAAAAGTTAGAAATTTGGAAATGCACACCCATAGAAAAAAATCAGCATGTAAATATACTTTTAATAAAGATATTGGATTGCTCTTCATACAAAGCATAACATAGCTACCATATGTAGGCATGGTGTAGTTGGGAAGCAATGTCACATACTTCTTTTAATCATCACCACAAGCATCCTATAATTTAAATATTAGCTCTATGTCGCAGACAAAATTGGGACAGAATAAAATGAAGAGTCCCTCCCTAAGTCACAAATTAACAAGTAACAGAACCTGGAGTTAAAATCAGATTCTTCTCAGTCCACTTTCCTGATGATCTAGGACAAAGGATGAAGAGAAAGACGAAAGGAAGATCAGGGAAAACACATGGATGAATTCATGAGTCAGAATTGAGTTAGCATGAATTTTTAGTCAACATAGTTTTGAAAGTTTATCCAGCAAAGTCTAGCAACCTGGGAATAAATTCTGAAAAACAGATGGTAGAGTGATTCACTGTTGAAGATTGGCAAGCTGACACAATGCAAGGTTAAATATAGAAGAGTTTCTTAAGGTGGTAATTAATGAGTGTATCACTGGAAATTTGGGTCATGTTTGCAGAAAGAAAAGTGAAGCCAGGAGTGATTCATAGGCCAAGAGTTTGAAGAAGCCTTGACTGCTTCCCTCCTACTATTGATTCTCAAAATGACAGATTTTCATTCTCTCAGCCTCTTTTGATTCTAGAGCACAGGTGCTTTGGATATTTCTGAAACTGGTTCTGTAGGATTTAGGGCAATTCTGCAGACTTCCTAATATCCTCTCAATAGGTTCTATTTCTACTTAAGTTAATCAGATGTTTGTGGTTTTCTTTCTTTTTTTCTTATTGACTAATGCAATATTTGACCAATTTTGGTTTCCTTCCTCTGACCTCCCTCTCATTCTAAACTCTTAAAATTATAGAAAGTATTTAAAACCAATAAAGGACATGACTGACATTAAAGAAATTGGGAAAAACTTAGAAGACAGAGAACAAATAACTTTGGATTGACAGAAGTAGAAGAAACCATAAATTTAAAACACGTTCAGGAAGGAGCCATTAGAAAGATTCATAGAAAGAGCAGATACAAAGTTGTTCATAATTAAGTGTACAAATGGAAGGAAAGCTGGTTTCCAAGTACAATCATCTGAGCAATTATTGAACTGCATTTCCCACAGCAAAACTGGTAGGCCAAACAGGATTCTCTCTCCTTCTTCATATATGGAATACTAGTTATTAGGAGCTACAATCATCTCCAGACTAAATGATCAGGCACCAAAGAAAGTGAAGTCCCTGTCTAGGGAGGGCTTCTTAGACAAGGTGGCAGGTTGAGATAGGAGAAGACAGGTGTCAGAAAGTTAGACCTCCAGGGAGAGAGATGCACACTCATTCACCTGCACCTCTACACACCTACACATACACACAGCATTTCTGATTTATCAGAGACCACGCTTCAATGAATTTTTTGTGTGTTCAGTGTTTATTAGTGCTATAAAGTGGTTTTAAAAGAGCGATAACTTCTAGTGGGATTTGTTCATTCTTTTGTTGATCAGTATTATTGTTCTCAAACTTCAAGAGACATTGGATCACCTGAAAATGATTCAGGCAAAGATTCCCAGCCCCACCGCCCACCCACAGAGTCTCTGATTATTCTGAATATGTAACAAGCAACCCTGCCTGATTTTATCACTTCGAGGAACACTTTTGTCCTCTCTCTTTCATTTCTATGTGTCTCTCCGTCTACTCTTCCTGCCATTTATTTATCTATTTTCCCAGTTTCTTCTATGCTTTCCTCTGCCTTACCTAGCTCTCATCCAGTGATAGGAAATATGATGTGATTCATAAATGTCCTATCAATTTCAGGGGAGATTATTGGCACTATTTGCAAATGCTATATGATTTTACCACCAGGAAAATAAAAAGCACTGCAAAGATATCCTCAATGAGTTCTCTTACTTGAAACAAGAATGTACGAGAACACAAGCTGGCTAAAAATAACTAGATCAATGGTTCTCATTCCTGGTTGCACACTAAAGTCACTTGAGAAAATTTTAAATTCACCCCAAAATTCAGATTTATTTGGCTGGTTTTGGTACCAGAAATTGGCATGTTCTTTTAAGTTCCCAGGTAATTCTGATGTGCAAGAGTTGAGAACTCCTGAATTAGGTTCAGTGGAAACCCATGCAAAGGTAAATGACAGGGAAAGATATGCCTCTGGGACCTAAAAACAATGGAGGGAGAAAGACTAACAAAAAGAAGGAAGAAAAGGATTAATTCTATGCCACTGATGGAGGGAAAAATAGAGAGAAAGAAGCATTGTTGGGGCAAAGAGAGAAAGAAATCAGTGAAAATGAACAGTACTTCTTCAACAACTGCTAAAAAGTAAGGAGAGCTTCAGTGGAACTGAGGGTTAAGTGTTTTAGATAGCTTACAAACAAATGAGGTAAAAGCAACAGTCAGTGTTTCCTACTCCCAAGAAAATGGAGGGATTAGAGCCCATTCCTCTTTCCAGGTTAAACTGCAGAGAGAGAAAGAGCAAAAGTCATAGCATAACAAGAGATATTTTTATGAATGCTTATGCAAAGAGTGAGGGAAGAGTGACTGGTACATAAATGGATAGTTTGAAATAATAAACCTGGAAGCTCAGAGGAGATAGGGACAAACTAAACCGAAGTCAAGAGCACAATTAAGGGTAAGAAAAATCACTGCCAACAGTGTTAAGCCTGAGGGGCCTTTAGACAGGTCACAGATGGTTTACATTAAACATAATCAAAAACAAGACAAAAGGAATAAATGAATAGAAAGGTTTGCATTGCCAGAAAAATGGGGGATTTGAGACTATTGTCCTGGAAGGACATGCAAAAAGGACATTTCACAAATATCCTGCTTCAACAATAGAGATATGTCTAAATTAGTTAAAGTTATTAAATATAAAAGATGGAGAAAGATCAAGTATTGTTTAAAATTTGCAAAAAAGACCTTAAAGAAAAGAAAATCTCATTCTTGAGAAAGATGCAGTTAGGAAGAGCCATAAATCCAGGTAAATCAAATTATTTTACTTTATGCAGGAATGCAAGATGACTAATTTTATTTTATTTTATTCAAGATTTTATTTATTCATTTGAGAGAGAGACAGTGAGAGAGAGCATGAGAAGGGAGAAGGTCAGAGGGAGAAGCAGACTCCCCATGGAGCCAGGAGCCCGATGCGGGACTCGATCCCAGGACTCCGGGATCATGACTTGAGCCGAAGGCAGTCGATTAACCAAGTGAGCCATCCAGGCATCCAAGATGACTAATTTTAAATTCACTCATAAGAGAAGACACTGAAGACAAATATTGACTCTTCAATACTGAAAAATCAACTCTTCTGAACAGGTCAATTTGAGATGACTTTCCTAGAATAAAATTTTTAATTCTAAAATCAGTCACATTCTTTAATGCAATGAAATAGTTACACACACACGCCCATTTGGTCCCAGGTTAAAGCCTTCTTTTTTTTTCTGGTCTTCCCTAACCCCATCCCCTAACCGCACAGTCCATGCTGTTAGAGAGAGAGAGTATTTGTAACAACATGAATTGTAAGAAAACATAAAATTTGATAATACATTAAATCAGCTGAATAAATTGTAATACATAAATTATACTTCTATTTGTTCTTTGGCTTTGCAAGTTTTTTTTTTTTTTTTATCAAGCTGTAAATGTAAGAAAAAAGAAAGAAAAGAGTACTATCTTCTGAAGAAACATACCATTGCCATATACAGTTTAATCTTCCAAATATAATGTTTTATATTTGTTTCATAATATGGAATGGAAAGGGTAGAGTCATGTGGAAGAGTACTTGTTTTGAATTCCCCAATCAGTATAATATACCTTCCGGAGCTTTGTTTTCAATTTCTTCTGTTGTCTGGGTTTGGAAAATCCATTGGTTAATTTTAAGTTAACCTTTTACTACATTCAATAACTATTGGACATCACTGACCATGCCATACTTAAAACTTTTTTTCTTGTCTTTTCATGGCAATTCTCTACACTAAACTGACTTTTCTTCTATATTAGTCCCTTTCCTGATTCTTGCAACTTTACATTCTGTGGACAATCTCATTTATATCAACAAATTTCAACACCACTAATAATCATCCAATCTGTGTCTCCACCCCAGGCCTCTCTTCTGATCCCTAGACCCATATATGCAGCTCTCTGTTGAACATCAGCATCTGATGTGAAATTTAGTAATGTTTCTTTAAGCACATCCTCTTACCTCCAGTCCTGCCTCCATTTAAAGCATGTTTCAATCATGTTATTGACTATAACCCAGTTGCTCAAGTTGAAAACCTTGGAATCACCCTATGCTGAAGTTGACCATACCATTTAATATTCTATTCAAACTAGGATATGTTTGATAATTAAATGGACACTCAATAAATATACTGGTCGATGAGGATGTGCAGTTACACTAGATTTATCCTCCCTTTCTTGCAACTTATTGGTCGCTGAGTCTGAAAAACTTCTTGACATTTTTTTCAAGCCCATTTCTTTTTATTCAAGTCCTCATTATTTCATCCCTAGATATTTCAAGCTTAACTGATCTTTCCGCATCTAGGATGTGCCTTTAACACTGCTGTCGAAGTTATTTTTCTAAATCCCAAATCTGATTATGTGATTCCCTTGTTTAAAATACTTTGCAGGGCACCTGGGTGACACAGTCAGTTAAGTGTCCAAGTCTTAATTTTGGCTCAGTTCATGATCTTAGGGTAGTGAGATTAAGCCCCATGTCAGTCTCCATGCTGGGCATGGAGCCTGCTTAAGATCCTCTCCCCCTCCACCTCTGCTCCTCCTCCCCCCTCCCCACTAGCTTGCACACTCTCTCTCTCTCAGAAATAAATAAATAAATAAATAAATAAATAAATAAATAAATAAGTAAGTAAGTAAATAAATAATCCTTTGCTATCTCTTTTCTGTCTTTCAGGATAAAAGTAGATTTCTTTATTAGAATACATACATGAAAGCTCTAATTTTTCTAATTCCCATCTACTTTGGGTATGTAATGGTTAAAAGCACAGCAGGGGTTCTGCCTAGGCTGGAAAATGCTGAAATAAGAATTGCTCCCTCCCAACAATAACGAAATACCTACAAAGTCATAGTTTTCATTGAATCCATCAAAGAGCTATGGTTTCAAGACGTGAAGCAGCCTGAATTCCAAAGAAAGGTAGACTTCTCCAACAAGAGATGGAACAGAAATTTTCTCATGTGGAGAATAGCAATGGAAGGAAGAGGCATTATCCACCATACAAGCAGATAGGAAAAATTTAGGTTAAAAAAAAATCAATGAACTCCTAAAGTGCAGTCTAGTGTGCTAATATAGAATCTCTAGAAACTCTAGACTCAAGCAGAATATGTACATATTATGGTCTCTTTTCCATGGATCTCACTTATTGCTTAAGAAAGATTGGGGGAAGACTGCCTGGGTGGCTCAGTCAGTTAAGTGACCAATTCAATTTCAGTTCAGGTCATGATCTCAGGGTCCTAGGATCCAGCCCCACATCAGACAATGGGGGATTCTGCTTTAGGATTCTCTCTCTCCCTCTGCCCCTCCCCTTGTTTGTGTGCTCTCACTCACTCTCTCTCTCTAAAATAAATAAATAAATCTTTTTTAAAAATGAAAGAAAGATTAGGGAATAATATGGGAGACCAAGTAGGCAGACATGGAAGAGAAAATTTACCATCACTGAGGGAAAGGTATGCAATCCCTCACCCCTGCCCTGATCTTCCTCATATATGGAGCAAAAAACTACAGACACTTGGGCGGAGGGCCAGCAAACCCTGACATCTTCAGGTGAAGGTATATTGATGTTGTGGGAAAGATAGAAGGAAAAATCCTTTACCCCAGAACAGAGGAAGACCCAACATCCAATCCTAATACCACTAGGAAAGGGGCAGAATGCTCTCCCCCATGTAAATTCTGCCACAGACACAAGACAGAGTGGGCCACAGGGAGAGGGGGTATAAAATCCTTAGAAACTTCCTCCCCTGAGGCTCAGGCACACAGGAGCTGCTTAAGATTGAGGTTGGACCTGAACAACAGAAAATCTCTCTGCCCCCATCAAAAGAATAAAAAGTCCCAAGTAACAAGCCACAGTGTCTGCCTTTGAGTTAGGAGAAAGGTGTGGAGAAAGCAAGAGAGAGCGAGCTCCCTTTGTGGCATAGGCATTCAGGGAGAGCTGAAAACTGAGGGTGGAGGAGAAACACTGAGAGGGGGGAAACTTCTATGATACTCTAACTCCCATCCTAATCACAAGACAATTCCAGAGGAAACTGGAGCCTGTGGTATACTGACTATTAGCAAAGCCACACAAAATTCAAATTTGGCTCAACGCCTGACTAGATTGAGTCAGTACCCTCACACTAATGGCCTGAAAGAATAAGAGTGCTTGCCTCCAAGTATAAATGTTATTTACTTGAGTTTCTACTGTATTTCACATAGTGCCAGCATGTAATAAATAATTATCATATGCCCAAAGAAGCAAAGGGAAAAAATGTAGCCATTGTCAAGAGATAGAGTAATCAAAAAACCAAACTCAGAGATGACCCAGATGTTGGAACTATCAGACAGGGGCTTTAACATAATTTTATTCATAATCATCAAAAAGCAAAACAACAAGAAGAATATCCACCAACTGATGAATAAACTAATTATGGATCTCATGTAATGGAAGCTATTTGACAGTAGAAAGGAAAGAACTTCTGATATATGCCACCATATGGGGGAAGAGCAAATGCACTTGTCAAAATTCCTAGACTGTCACATAGAAAGTGTGAATTTTACAATATGCACATTTTACCTAATAAAAAAGACTGAATTTGAAAATAAAACCAGGGGTAAAAATGCAGACAGCCTTCACGGAATCCTGGCTCTACAGTTTATTAGCTGAGCAACCTGATCAACTTACTTAGCTTTTCTCTGCCTGCATTCCTATATATATAAAATAATAGAAATGCTAACGAGAGTATATTTCCCTCATAGAGTAGTTATAGGGGGTTAATATATGTAACATTCATAGAACAAATTACAACATAAATATTTGGTATCATTTTTAATTTTCCAACCTCGCTTCCCACCAATGTTACATGTTAGCTTTGAACCAGACATTCTGAGCTATTCTAATTCATTTTGCTATTTCATACCATATGTCTTTGCTTTATCTGCTTTATCTGCCTGCACTGCCCTTTTGTACCTTATCCATAATTACAAGCAGTAGGAAACTTCTCATCCTTAAAAATGGAATTTCTATGTCTTATCCATAGGCCTCCTCTACCATTTTCCACTCCTATCCAAGTGAAGGAGATTGATCCCTGCCCCTTTTATGTCTATGCACCTAATGAGTTCATAGCATGACATATGATAAATGGTCAATAAATATTTGAATGAATGAATAGATGCAGGAATCTATTATGGTTCACTTCAATCTGGCTACTTGATAGCACTGAAGAAAAAATGCTCTTGGTTAATAACTATTAAAACACCAAGACTAAAGGAGCATCACAGAGATAAGTTACCTGACATACCAGAGCATGTAAAGTCAATCAGAATAATAGGACATGCTTCTCTTAGAAGCCAGAATCTGCAAGAGGCAGAGGGGTCCAGAAAGGTAAATGATGGATTAGTGATCATGTAAGTGTCAGGTGTCATAGCAGGTGGAAAGAAAGACCCATAACAGACAACTAGTGATAAATGATTAGGCAGAATTTAGGATCTCAGAATCAGGCTGCAAAAAGGCTTTGTGGGAATCTGTTTCCATAGGCCTGCTGATAATTCAGGCCCCCAAACTTATTAATTTATTGACTTGGCCTAAATTAGACGTGCACAACTTAAGACTGGACAGCCTGATCTGTCTTTTTCTTGGAAAATTCTGGTTGATTCTTATCATGAATTTATAGAGTGCCCAGATCTGCTATCATCTTTGTTTCATTCTCTGGGTGTGACCTAGTTTTATATTTCTAAACCCCTGCAGGAGGCTTAAGGAAGTTATTGGCAGTAGTGTAGCCAGTGATGGGATCTCTGAGGACACGGCATAATACAACAATGCAGGTGCGAAACTGCAGAATTGTGAGAAGATGATGTAGTAAAAGAGGAAGAACACTTTAGGAGCCGAGTATTCACAACATTGGTGCATCTGAAAACATGAAATAGAGGATGTCAGTTTTCTCAGCAATTAATAAAACCTAGAAATGACTCTCAGAGGGTGTTTGTCACCCTTAGTGATATCTCTGCTGAGGACATGCCAGGAAAAGCCTTTGCTGGGATGAAGGAAGCAACTCTCATTAAAACTCCCAAACATACCAGAATTCTGATTCTACCATTATTTGATGCTTTTCTCTCAAATAAACTGTAGTCCACAATAATTTGGAATTATATTTTTATCCTGAAGAGTCATTCCCTAATG
The DNA here is from genome assembly GCA_028534135.1 of Potos flavus. Lineage (NCBI taxonomy): Eukaryota > Metazoa > Chordata > Mammalia > Carnivora > Procyonidae > Potos > Potos flavus. The sequence continues at coordinate 35,219,447 of CM052886.1, read as the reverse complement.
ACAAGTAGGTACTAGGGTATCAAAGCATTTTAGGCCAGTATTTTGCAGATAACCTCATCTGGATGAGCCTTTTGACTCTCTGTTATACAGTAGAGTTCAAAATAGTCTTCTCTCACAAATGAAGTATTTGGACATGTAGAATATGTATTCAGGAATTAAGGGAAATGCCTATTTTTAAAATTTTTATAAATACAAATGTATATACAAATTGTGGTCCGAACTCTTGCTATCTGATCTCAGGAATTAAATCTATTTAGAAAGCAAAAGATACTTGTATACATTATCACTTTGGGCAGATTTCTTGTGTACATAAATATGTAACTTTTGTTTATTCTTTATAGTGCAAAATACTTATTCATCAACTCTTTAGGAATTAAAGATGAGTGAGTTTTTTCCCTGTCAGTGTTGAGCTCATAGTCTAGGATAGGAGGGGTTGACTGCCATGTTGAAGGGCAAGTGACAATATTACATAGTAATATATGGTTAGACCTAAGCCACCGAGATGTCATAAAGTGACCCTGATTTTAAAACAAGTTCATCTCCCAATAAGGTTTTTCTTGTCCCAGCTAAATTCAGTCATATGTCAATGTGTCTGTGAGCTATGAGCTGTTAGCTACTAGAAGTTTAACAAAGAAAGAAATATGTCCATAACGGTTTAGGTTACACAGGTCATAGCATTTGTAGAAATTTTCCTGGAATGGAACACTTACAATATGAGCAATTGTTTGTATATAAAATTTACTTCTAAAGAATTAAGTAGAACAATAAGGAATTGTTAAACTCTAGGTAATGATATGCATGCTGAAGTGTCATGTCTGCAGCTAACTTTGAAATGCATCCAAAAATAAGATGAATTATTGGGTATATAGGGCATGTATGTGGTAAATCCAGTAGAGTAAAATATTAACTGTAGACTCTCAATGGCGGAATGTTACTGCATGTTTAAATTTTTAATAATAGAATTGGGCGGAGAAATAGCCAAGTCAAGATTGGGATCTAAGAAGAGCTGATAAGATACAGCTCAGTAAAATATAGCACATAGTCT
>CM052886.1:35183144-35217902 GCA_028534135.1 Potos flavus | reverse complement strand
TGGATAAAACTCAAAATCACACTCTATCCTTAAAAGAAATCAGTTCAATTGGTTAATAAGTGCTCACAATAAGCAGTTTTCTATGATTACCCAAAAAGAAAAAAAAATTTCTGATTGGGAAAATATGCTTACTATAGCAACCTTTGGGTAGCAGTTACATAAATTGTCCTTCATTTTTCATCTGACAATACACAAAATTGTTAGATTTTTATACTTTGTATGTGGTCACATGTCCTTCTCTAAACAGTCACATGACTTGGGTCACAGCACAGATAAACAAAGGCAAAAATAGGAGCCATGCTGAAAAATTAGCAGAATTACTCTCTGTAAGTCCCTCCTAGCTGTGAAAAAACTCCAGAATGTTTGGGATTTACCACAATGTTATTTTCCTGAGTATAAATCTACATTACATTCATTTCTTCATCCCCATTCCGTGCCTTCTATAGAGTTGATTTCAGTAAATGTGGTTTAATGGATGACTAATATATATAGCAAATAGAAAGTGAAAGATATGAGATATGAGAAAAACACGTGAAAATAGCTGTGGTAAGACAGGAACAGAGGCGATTAAAACCGAACAAAGGTTTTTTGGGTTTTTTTTAAAGATTTTATTTATTTATTTGAGAGAGAGAAAGTGAGAGAGAGCATGAGAGAGGAGAAGTTCAGAGAGAGAAGCAGACTCCCTGCTAAGCAGGGAGCCGGATGTGGGACTCCATCCCAGGACTCCAGGATCATGACCTGAGCCGAAGGCCATTGCTCAACCAACTGAGCCACCCAAGCACCCAAAACTGAACAAAGTTTAACTTATTTCTAGAACTAATATTAAAGATTTAAAAGACTTACATTCAATTCCAACATGCTATTGTTTCTTTTTTCCTCCCCAAATGCTGTTACCTACTTCTGCCTCCCAACATCACACTGAACTGAACAAAGAAATGAGCAAAAATTTAAGATAATTATCTGCAGGAGCAGCAAAAACTAGAAAGGCCTCTTCAAAAGGCCTGAAAATTTGATTAATTTCTGGGAGATAGGAGACTTGTCAGCCTTATAAAATAAGAATGTTGTGCTGTCAGCTCATTACCCAGCTTAAGCAAAAGCTGTTCAGTGAAGAAGTGGACAGGTTTTACTCAGTAAGTATGTGTGTTAGTCCGTGCCCTGTGAGAAGCAGGCTAGGGGGGAAAATGGGACAGGATTCAAGGGAGGCTAGAAGAGCCACCAGGTCATGATTCAAATCTGACCCTGAAGGACAGAGGAAGGAAAAAAGCAAGATTGGGTGGAAACATCACTGACTGAAGGTCATAAGAAAGTTCAGCCAAAGTTGCTGCCAGAAACATCCTGCTTCTCCCAGGAACAGGCCTGCCTTTGAATCCCTGCCATAGTCATTGGCAAGAGCAGCCTGTAGGAAGTGTGACTTCCATTAAAATGTAGCCACAGAGTCAGAGCACAGCAGCTGGAGATCTCACGGAGCTCTGCTCCCTGCAGTCCCAGCCCTGAGAGGAGCATCCTCATGGCTGCCATAGAGCACCCTTTGTTCCACTCCACACAGACACAAGGGAAATCTCCTCCATGGTTCCCATGGGCCTCTCTTCCTGAGGGAAATTTTTTACAACTTCAATACTTTGAATTTTGAATAGGGAGGTTTATAAGCAGGGCTAGGGATAGCCATGGTCTCTGTAGGTGATCTCAGGTCCACCATTGTTCCTCATCCTTTCCCTCCTCCACTATTTGTTTCAAATTCCCCTCATCCCTTAGCTATCGCCTTGGCAGGTCATGGTGTTCCATGGTGGTATGAGTCAAATCTTCATAACTGAGGGCATTGAGCTCTTGACAATTAACCCCCAAGCTAGGGTTGCTGCACCCATCCATCCACCATTCCAGTGGGTCAACAGAGCACCAAGAGGTATCCAAGGGGATCGCCTTAGTTCCACACTTATTTTCTACTGACTCTACTTGTAAGAGTAGCCTACCTCCTCCTGGGATCAGCATCAATTTCCTATACTGATAAGGTGACTCCTTTTCTTGCCTGCTGGCTCCTGGCAACAAGGAGTCCCATATGCCATGGGAGCAGCCACTGTCACTACCTCAATAGTATTCACAGTACGTACTTGCCCTGGCGAAGCCGCCTAAAGGTACAGCAACTCCTCAGTCAGAATCCATTGCTTCTTGCTAGATGAGACAACAATTTCTGTTGCCATAACAAGTATTACTTCTGTGATATGTTTCTAACTTTCTCTTTTAAATATGAATCTTAATGCCATAAAATCACTTACTAATGAACTGTATCTGTTCCCTCCTCCCGATGCACACTCAGATTGTTGGAAGAAGTAAACAAAATAACACATGTAAAATATTAATACAGTTCTTGGCACAAGGTATGATTAAATAAATATTGAATTTTTATCCAAATCTTTCCCATTGATAAACTAGAATGTATTTATAATGAACAACTTACTTAATATTGCTAATGTAGCTCTGTTTTTCATTGAACACATAATCACTGAGGGCCAATCTGTCTCATGCACAGCACTTGGCATGGGCATGAATAAGACGGGGTTGCCTTTAAGACATTTGGAGTTGAGCCCGATGCTCTCATGTTCCTCTTTTATACGCAGGCTATAAAAATGCCATGGTGGTTCACATCTTACACAAATAACTTAGCCCTTGCTGCTTAACAAAACATTAAAATGTCCTTGAACATTTAAACATATTATTCTTGAAATGATGACATTTGTTTTTTTCCAGGAGAAATTATAAAAAATGCATTATCTCAGTCACTTTCATGTATTACTTGCAGTTTAGTAAGTAGCACAGTTTTCAATTAGTTTATAATGGGTGTACATAGCTGAAATTTGCATCTAGATATTACTCACACTTGGAATATTTTGTAAAGCAAACAAGTACTCATCTTCCTGACACTTTCTGTACAAACCTGGGACTTTTTTACTTGGCTTCAATGACTGGTTAAAACTTTTTTACTTTATGTCCTCCGTGGTTTGCACTGTCTGATATTAATAAGCAAGAAGAATTCATTAAGAAATAATGAATCGTACATCTCAGTGAAAAATCAGTACCATTAGTAACACCAAAGTTTCATTCCCCAGAGGGGGGAAAAAAACATTATATTCTTTCTGTGATCTCTTCTTTTGTCCTGTCACAATATCTTGACTATTTTGCTCCGAATAATGTTCCTACCATGGCGTTCTGTACAATCACAGTAAAAGCTCTACACTTATCAAAAATATCAGCTTTGTAGCAGTGTTTAATTTACTGAAAAAATAATAGACTATTTGAGCAATGAAAAATTTCCTTTAAACAATAAAATACCAGCTGAAGAAAAAATAACAAGTATATTAAATCTTTACAGTGAACAAGTGAGACCAGCAAAAAGAGTCAGAGGAACGAAGATAAAAGGAGAGGCAAGAGAACAAACAATGAGAAAATCAAGAACATAATTATCATGAGATATACAACGTTGGGGATATTTTCAAAGAATTTTTAATTCATGTTAGAGTTAGATCTTAGCATATAAATAGCAAGTTCTAAAAATGGAATTCTAAACCATTTGCCCAATTATCAGTTTGGGGTTTTGAAGGGATGCAATTCTGAGATTGTTCTTACTGACTAAACCATGGAAGGACCAACACAAAAGGATTTTAAAGATTTATTCCAAAGTATTTTCAAAATTTTGTCACTTTTGAAATGGATAGTTTCATTATCATTACTACCAACAGTCTTCCAGAAATATCAGAAGAATAAATTCCGTTTATTTTGTGCATTATTGTTTTCAGGACAGAAAAACACGACTCCTAATTTCCTGATCACAAAATAAGAGATTGATTTATTTCATACTATAATGCATCGGGGTCACCTCTGGGGACAGAGACAGGTTTTATGTGAAGCCTAAGTTGAGAGGCTTACAAAATCTTTCTAAAAGAACATATTTCCCATGTTGGCTGGTGAAAGGGCCTAGATTTCCCAATAGAGTCATTGTTAAAGTTAAGTTAACGATTCCAGAAGTGCTCAGTAATAATGCAAATGTTTCACCAGCAGTGAAAATATTAATCTATCATCATTAATTTAAAAAATTATAAGTAGCTAGCTGCCACTTCTTAAATTAGGGGAAATTACTGTGAAGACATGATGGAAAAAGGCTGAAAGAAGGCAGAAAGAATGAATCATGTCCACTGTGGACTCAGGACACTGAAGTTGTAAGATAACCCTCTGAGACCACAAAAGTGCTAGAAATTAGTGTTCGGTATTGTCATCTGGAACTCAGTGGGGTGTGCTATTCCATTTTATGCTCCCAACCCCATATCACAGGGCTGTATGGCTAAAAACTACATTTCCCAGACACCCCTGAAACGAGTTTTCTGGATGAGATTAGTTTCTCCCATTGAGGTGCACCCACTGGAGTTTGGAATGTAGGAGAGGCGGGAGCATTCTTCATGTAGTGGAGCAGGCCGATAAGCAGGACACAGCAGATGCGCTGTGTTAGAGCAGCCTCTCTGTCCGCACTAACAAGCTAAGTGTGAGTGGCAGCTGGGAGGTTGGTCGTAGTATAGCACTTTCCTGACCACTGGGTGGCAGTAGCATTTCTTGACCTCTAACTTCTCCCGCACAATTTTGGGTTTTTGTTTTAAGATTTTACTTATTTATTTGAGAGAAAGAGAGAGAGATCACAGAGGGAGAGGGAGAAACAGACTTGTCGCTGAGCAGGGAGCCCGATGAGTGACTTGATTCCAGGACCCTGGGATCATGACATGAGCCGAAGGCAGATGCTTAACCGACTGAGCCACTCAGGCGCCCCTCCAGCACAATTTTGTAAGCACCTTACTTCTGCTATTGAATTCCTTTCTGCTTAAAAACATTGAATGATTTCTATTCCCTGCTGACAAACAAGGTCCAAAGAATCAGGAATTAGGAATACTAAAGAACTAAAGGAAGAAAGGAAATAGATGCAAAGGGCCTGTAGCAATGGCAGCTAAATGAAAGAATTGCCTCAACCAGGGAATTTGTGTGTGCCACTTAATAAGAAAGTAGCCAATCTCCTTGAAATACAATGGACACCGGGAGGAGCACAAGAGGGCAGTTGCAAGTACAAGGAGTTTGGGAAAGACAGACTTTGCCATAGGTCTAGATCTGAAGTGTTAGCTAAGGGCAGTAGACCGAGGTGGAACAGAGCAATAACCTTGGTAAATGGAAAGAACAATGTGAGGGTAACTCGCTCTCTCCATATGAAGCTCCTAACCTGCTTGTATAATTTGCTAAATTTTAGAAAAGTTTTGTGTTGGTAAGATTTTTTGTTCGGGTAAGTCTGTTTTGACAATTCAACATTTTATGGCATAAACTGATAGCAGTAGCAAGATTATCACGCTTACGAATGATGAGTTTTTTTTATTAAGAAAAGAAAGAGGAAAGAAAACTTGATAAGAAATGTAGGCCCTAGATTGATTCCTGAACATCCTTGGTAAAATTCTGGGGACAAGTCTTACCTCTTGGCTTTGAAAAAAACAGACTTAGTCCTAGGGGAATCAGCTAAGTGAATAGACAGAGAACTCTAAGCTACTCTTGGCATCATTGATGAAAACTCAGTCTCCGACCAGAAATTGGAATAGAAAGAAATCAAACCTTTTTTTTTTCCAACTACTGGAAGCCTTTTCATGTTCCTGTGGTCACCTGGGCAGATATTATATTCATTCACAAAGTAACTTGTTTATGATAATTGATCAACATATAAAGCATAGAAGTACTCAAGAGCCATGGCCAGATGTCCATGACATCTAGAAGGTAGTCTGTTAAAAGGCTGGGACGCTTTATGGAGAATTTTCACAAAGTCTTGATGAATCCCTGCTACATAGATCCTCAGAATTAATGGCTAGGGGATCCCATCACTAATCCTAGATAGTGCTGAATTAAAGGGATTATTTGGATTGACCACATGTCCTAGTGTCTGCAAATATTTGTAAGCAGTCTCATCAAGATGTCAAAACAATTAACCTGATGCCATGGGTAAAGATGAAATTTGGCTGACTTACCTTGAGCACATAATCCTGCACGGTCCCATTCTTTTTTTTGACTAGAAGCCTCCTTTTGAAGCATAGAAATATGTGGGTGTAGATGTTCTTAGTTTAGTTGTATGATGATCAAAAACAGATACCTAACTTAATGTGAGTAACTCACCGTAACAGAAACTGTGAAGAGGAGTTCTCCAATTTCAGACATCTTATGTAACCATGCTCTTGGATGCCAAGAAATTATTCAGGTGATGGATCTGATTTACTAGACCAAGTACAATTCATGGTAGTAAATAATGAAAAAATTCGTGCTACCTAAAAGAAGGGCGGTATTAAGTAGGTTGGGGCGAGGATTAAAAAAAGAAAAAAAGGGAACAATAGCCAGCTTTACTGGGTGGGCTTAATGGAAGAGACTTGAAGAGTGGAAATAAAAGGGGGGAAATTGACAGGATCCTTACCAGAAAATTCATAACATACTGTCAATGTTTGGGAGCTACGAGAGCATCTGCAAAGCTAGTCTTGACCTTTGTGTCAGGCTTGGCCAGAAAACCCTGCGACAGCGAATGATAAGATTACTCCAGGTACCTTAGTAAGAGGAAGGAGAAGCCTGGGGACCAGATGCTCTAATGGTGAAGGGCCTCAAGTCAAACTTTGTCTCCACTTTTATTGGGGTCTTATGAATACACCAAGAGCAAGCGCAAAACAAGGAGGCACGGGGTTCGTGAAGTACGTGACCACCACAGGTGCCTGTTTTTCTTCAAAATTTAAACATTTACTCCCTAGATGAGAACTGTGAGCTGCAGTAAGAATCTGGCTGCTTTCAGCCAAGAAACTTCAAAGGAGGCACAGTGTTCTGGGCAGGGAGGCAAATACAAGTCAGATTTTGTCTATCCAGGCACTGTGAATTCCCCCACCTTTGCACCTCAAAAAGGCCTTTTAGATTCATTTCATATATCCCAGCTTGAATAAAGTCAGATATGCCTATTCCATAATCAAATAAGATAGAACAGTGTCCACCCATCACCAGGTTTTAACTGGATGTACTCGATGGAACTTTGATGTTGCTTGAACCCTTCTTAGTCATGAATATCAAGCACTGTGCAGTTCTGAGAGGGCAGCAAAAAATTGTTGCCTTGAATAAGAAAATGTGTGAAACTAGACTGCTGGTTCCCATTAACTCCTTTGTAAAGAGTCCCATCTAACCTACAAGCTAAGCAGTCTGTTCATGGGACCAACATGGAGACAGATGGACTAGCAGGGGTTAAATAAAGAATTCCCCTTTGGATGAGCTTCTGAGAAGAAAAAAGCTAAAAGATTCACAAATGCCTATGTCCCAGGCATTACCCCTCATATTGACTGAGGGGTAAGATGATCAAATGTTCAGTTTATTTTTAAAAAGGTATGTCATTTGGAGTATATGGCAGAAATCAAATACTACTCTACTTGGACACTGCTGGAGTTCCAAATTTGAAAGCACCCTGATGCAGATGTTTTCGTGTCCTTCATAAAGGAACATAGCTAGCTTGCTGCTGGGTTCCACCACAGAAGAACATTTGACAATTCTGAGATTAAAACTACTTATGGTGTCTTGGATAGCACCAGAGAAACAATAAGGAGACAAAGAGAACAGAGCCTATTGATAAAATACAAATGGTGTGTTTGAGGACATGCAACATGGTTGATGTTCAGGGGGAGTTCCTCAATTCCTCTGCCTGAGCAGGTTGCTTCACTGCCAGTGATAGAGCTCTCTGAGGATCCAGCTACCCTCATCACTCCATGAGCTGCATACTACAATTCTCTCCCAACCAAGATGAAAGAGGCTGCTTGGTGAACTGACAGGAGCTCCTCAATTAAAATTTACATTGTTTGTGTTCAATGTCAAATGGCATGGGAGTACCTAAGCAAATCTTGTTTCTAGGGACAACGTAGATGGGCAACTATTCAATTCTATTTAATTTATGTCATCAGAATGGACCAGGAATAAATGATTAGAAGGCTGATGGCACCCAATAAAATATCATGATCCCTTGACTTAAGTAAGTTTTCCGATCTGGAAGTTATTGAAGGAGACTCCAGGTCCCAAATGGGTCCACTGTGCCCACTCAGTAGTCACTTCCCAAGTCCCTGGATGGGAACTTGGGTAACCATATTTAGTAGTGAACCTATCTTCCACAAAGAGTCCTTGGCTTGAAGAGTATGGGCTCTCACAGTGGGGAAGGCCAAGCAGGTGACACTTTAACACCTACATACCCATAAGCCAATGGAGTGACTCAAAAACAATGTTGCATCCTGATGGGATGGTGGAAATGAGTACTGCTGTTAAAGATCTAAAGCAGGGGTTGACAAACTGTGACCCACAGGCTAAAACCATCCCACCATCTGTTTTTTAAGTTAAGATTTATTATAAATCCATCAGTTTATACATTATTTATGGCTGCTTTCACATGACAACAGTGGAGTTGAGTAGTTGCAACAGAGATCATGTGACTCACAAAGCCTAAATATTGGTACTACTACACCTTTGAATTTGTGGTGGTCCTACTAGTACCCTTCTACACCTATCTGATTTCCACAGGCTCTTAAATTAAATTAAGATATGATAGGGATTACTACTCTTATACCCCTTAGATCAGAGGTTGGCAAACTTTTTCCGAAAAGGACATACAGCAAATTTCAGTCATTATCAAAGATGTAATATTCTTTGCAAGAGCAGATTAACATGACATGTGACATGCAGCCATTGATTTGGCAAAAACATTCTTTCCTGACTTTATCGTAAAGAAGATCAAAAATAACTTACATGCACATGAAATAGACGAAAGTGTACATTTGTAATTTTGCCCCAGAGTTATATCAACTCCCCCACTTTCTGTTGAAAGTTAGTCTCAAGAGATCTAGATCATCCGAACATTCCATAGACCATCATATCAATCCATTACATACATGACATCATGCTAATCAGGCCACCTAAGCACATTAAAGGCCTTGGTAAGACACTTGTTCTTCTAAAGGAATGATATAAACCCTACAAAGACGCAGAGGTCCATTATATACCTTTGAAAAACAACTTGTGTTCCATTGTGCCATAGAAAAGTCTTGGCATGGCTGATATTATAGACTGCTCTGTGGGTAAGCAGTACTGCTGAATCAAATTGTCCTAACAGGGAAAAGTGTAGAGGTTAACATGGGTAATAAATGGAAGCTATAAAGATTATGGCAAGTGGGTAGGGGGCACATAATGGATCGAAGCTCTAGTAAATAATGTGATAACATTATGCCCATAAGGAACAAGAGATTTCTACAGGAAATCCTAAAGCTAGAGAATAATCTCAGCTATCTGTCAGATTGTGTCCTGATGAATGGTCAGTTCTGGGAGAAATCACCTGATCTGTTTTCTCCAGAGAAGAAAAATTAGATTCATTCTTATTTTACTGGATGTGACTCAAGACTCCACCTGGGGAAAAAATGTAATGCAGTGCCCCCGGTGACTCAACTGACGAATAGCCAGTTAGAACTGCCAGCTGTAGCTACTATTTAGTTTACTATATAGGTCTGTATTTACTACTTGGTTCTTGTTAGGTATCAGAGAGAGGAATTACCTTTGAATTGAGTGAAGCATGGTTTGATGAAGAGCTAAGCATCTGCACTCCGGGTGTCAGTTAGTCGAGATGCAGCACACTGATAAAGAGTTGTCTAGGAATGATGAAACACAAGTTGTTGTCATCTGACCAGTATGCCAGAGCTTGCTTTATTCGTTCAACTATATCAAAGGTGAATGTAGATCGAATGACTATAAGCAAAGTAGAAATAGAACCAGGATATCTTTGAGGGGAATAGGAATCAGAGATGATATAGTCATATATCATAGAACATGCTTTGTGAAACACTTGATATTTGGGTGTTTGGATTAGATATGTTGGATACAACCAGATTGAATACAATCTGGGTACACAAGATTGTATACCCAGGTTGTGTACCCAGATTGTATCCACAACACAAATGCTCAATAGCAGCAATACATATAGTGGCCTAATCATCACTTGCCCCTAGACAGACATAACATGGTAATATCAGAAAGAGAACACCAATTACTAGGTCCAGCAAAATTATCCTTCCTGGAAGCTCATTAGTGAAGAAAAAGAGTTGTTAACCCAAATAGATATACTAGAAAGAACTGCATTTCAGGAAGTTGACAGAAACATGGGAGGAAAATGAAGTGATTCATGAGTGGATGAGAAGTGTCATCAAGTTAATGGAACACCATACCATCATCGATCAAGGACTCATTCCATCCCAGTGTTTCAGTTATCTGTTACTATGCAATAAACCACACCAAAACAGAATGACTTAATTTATTATTATGTCTAATACTTCTGTGGGCTGACAGAGTTCAGCTGTAAAGTTCGCTGAGGACTCTGAGATTGCAATCACTTGGTGGCTGAGGATGATGTCTCTGGTAGCCTCTTCTGGGCTGGATGAAAAGATAGCTTTTCAGTCTCATGGCTGACATTTCATCTGGGATGGATAAAACAGACAGGAGCTACCTGGGGGGTCTCTTTCCGGAAGACATCTACACATAGCAAATTTGTCATAGCATGATGGTATTAAGACAGTCAGACTTCATACAGAAGGCTGACTTCCCCTAAAATGAGCATTTTAGGTAGACACTGCAAGTCTAGCCAACTCAGAAAGTTCTGCAAGAAAAACCTGCAAGAATTTTTATAAGGCCTTTTTAAATGATTCTTGAAAAGTATGAGACAAGGAGAAACTGCTGCAAGTCAGAGAATGGATTGGGAAGCAAAGAATTCACAAAAGTTCTGAAACTCACTCTCTCCCCTCAGAGACACCTGAGGTCATGTGTTCTCAATGGAGCCAGGGAAAATTTGGTTTTTGTGGGCAAAACTCAACATTTTTATATATAAAGCACAAATGTACATGACATAATAAACATATATACAGTGTATCTAAGGTGTAAAATTTCATGAGAGTACAATTATGATAAAATTGTCAAAAAGGCTTCATAGAGGGGTGATAATGACAAAAAGATCACAAAACCATGCCCTAAGCAATTTTGATTTGGTCAGATATCTTTGGGGAGTATGGAAATTTTAATAATATTGATTCTTCCAATCCATGAACATAGGATATCTTTCCATTTCTTTGTGTCTTCAATTTTTTCATTCATATCTTACAGTTTTCAGTGTATAAGTTTTTTACCTGTTGGGTTAAATTTATTCCTAAGTATTTTATCGTTTTGATACTATCATAAATGGGATTATTTTCTTTGTTTTTCAAATAGTTCCTGATTTATATATACTGATTTTGTATCCTGTAACTTTACTAAACTCATTTATTAGTTCTAACAATTTTTTTGGTGGAGTCTTTAGGGTTTTTTATAGATAAGATCATGTCATCTGCAAACAGAAAATTTACTTTTTCCTTTCCAATTTCAGTGACTTTTATTCCTTTTAATTTCCCTAACTGGGACTACTAGTATTATGTTGAATAGGAATGAGGGTGGGCATCTTTCCCTTGCTCCTGATCAGAGGAAACAATTTCAACCTTACACTATTAAGCACAATGTTAACTGGAAGTTTTGTTGCATATCCTTGCATCTTAGCGATGAATCCCACTTGATCATGGTGTAGAATCCTTTTAGTATATCGTTCAATTCAGTTTGCTGATATTAGTTGAGGATTTTTGCATTTATGTTTTTCAGGGATATTGGCCTGTAGTTTTGTTTTCTGGGAATGCCCTTATCTGGCTATGGTATCAAGGGATTGCAGACCTCATAAAAGGAGTTTGGAAGTGGTCCCTCTTTTTCAAATTTTTGGAAGAGTTTGAAAGGAATTGACATTAATTCTTCTTTAAATGTTTGGTAGACTTCACCAGTAATACCATCTAGTAGTGGGATAAGAAGGATTTAACGTGATCAGCAAGTGGATCTGAGTAGTACAGGGAGAAGATTGTAGTGTATGCTAGTGGTGCCATTGGTACTCTGTCCAAATACTCCATAAGGTAAGGAGTACCTACTCTCTAGGTGTTATGAATGTTGGCTGATAACAACTCACACCTACTCTCCTGTTTTTAGAATTTCCCACAACCAACTGGAAGCCAATTTGACTAAGAAGCTATGTGCCACCCCTTACAACCCCCAGAGGTACAACTTGACCAAAGGCTCAATTGAGAACTCCACCTTACTCTAGTTAGACTACATCTATGGTGCATTTCTCCTAAAACTTCTCTGTGTAAACAGACTAGGCACGCCCAAGACCAGTTTTTTTTTTTTCATCTACCATATCCTGGTTCCCCGACTCTCTCTGTTTGAGAGCATTCACAATAAAGACACGTGTAAGAATCCCTGTATCTAGTTTTGCTGAACCTAACCTACAAGTCTTGGAAAACAAATTAACCTAAAAGGAGCCCTAAGTAAATGAGAAACCAAAGGGTAGAGCAAATGCAAACAGACAGTGTGTAAATTTTCTCTGTTTAACAATTTTCCATGGGTTTGCTCTAAAAAGATTAGAGCCGGTGCCACTGGATGTATATACAACAATTATGTACAAAAACTAGTGAAGAAACAAGTGACTTGCAAACACAGAAATGAACTACTATAAAAGTAACATGAATACTTTAGTTATATTAAATAATTCATGTATCAGAATGCTGTTGAGAAATCTTATCAGAGCAATGCCTTATGACCTTCAGCTATTACTCAGAGATTACAATAATTTCTGTGGGTCATTGGATTAAAATTCCTCAATTAAGTCCTAGTCAAGCCTCTGCCCTCACGTTTCCACCCTACAAAAAGATTATTCCTCAATTCTTCACCACACATCTTCAATAAACATACTCTAACAAATAGTCAGAAAATATTTATAACCTGGTTTTTATTAATCTATTCTTTGAACCGTAAATTTTGCAATTTATTTTAGGAAGCTGTGATAGTTACCTTTGTGTGTCAAGTCGTCTGGGTTATAGTACCAAATTATTCAATTAAACACTAAATTAGATGTTTTTATGAAAATATTTTGTAGATAAGATCTGCTATCGGTTAAATTAAGTAAAGGAGATTATCCTCAATAATCTGGGTGGGCCTGATACAATCAGTTGAAGGACCCTAATTACAAAAGTGAAGTTTCCCTGAGGAAGAAGAAATTCTGTCTCAGGACTGCAGCACCAATTCCTACTCAAAAATTCTAGCCTGTGAGATAGATGTACAGTTTTTGGACTTTCCAGCCCCGTGTTAATATAAGCCAAATGCTTAAAATAAATCTCTTTTCACTTATATTGGTTCTGTTTCCACCAATTTAATACTACTGGTTCTGTCTCTTGGAGACACCTGACTGACATATAACTTAATTTTTTACGTCTAGTAATATTTGGCCTAGAAGCAAATATTATTACCTCTCTCTCATTATTCCAATGAGAACTGACTCAGAACACACCTATAAATGCTTGTCTGCCAGTCATCAATTAGGCAAAAGACAGCAGAGAAGCTAATCTTCGTTTTTAGATATATGGTTCAAATATGTGTCCCATTGGTATATGTATCTTTGATTATATACAATCTGGAACACTCCTTCTGGTTCTCCTGTGTTTAGTACTTATTCTTAGGTTTTCCTATTCCTCCAGAAGCTAATTATAATCTGTATTTTATCTTACTCCATAAAAGCCACATATCTGCCTTCCAGACACATCTACTGGACACAGCCCAATATTTGTCTCGTGCCATAGCCTGATCAATACCACCGGGTCTGGCACTTTCTGATCCACCCTTCCATGACCTTCCTAATGGCTTTCTGTGACTTGGTTCTAATGCTATGTCACAATTAATTAGTTGCACGTTGAATAAAAGGCTAATACTTTCAACCAGTTCTTATTCAACATTGTTTCTGGTATTTGTGGATTATAGTATTCTATACAATTAAAAGATCTATTTGATTTAGAGTCTTTATATAAGGTATTCTAAGATTACCAATTTTCCAATTATTATGATGAACTAAAATATACATTATGGTAACACCACCAGTTAGTGTTTTAGTTTAATAGATTGAATTTAGATTCAGGAAGCCCTCAATTTAAAATATGTTAGAGATGCCATTGCTTACCTCATTGATTATAAGACCATAGGAGTGTGGTTCCATCTGATACAATGTCAGGTGTCAGATAATTTGCTGTGTTACTGTAACTCAATTAATATAATGAATCATTAGATTCTATAACCAAGATACAAGACTGGAGAATGAACAACACTCCAGAGTCCTGGCTTCATTCCCAGCTCAGTCAATATCTATTACAAATAAATAATCTCACCTGCCTATTTCATTTTCTCCATCTATAAATCAGAAATGCTTAGAGTTACCAAGGTAAGCCCTCTAATCAAGTTGTAAAGATTAAGAAGGTAATGGTTGTAAAGCTGTTTGCAAATCCTTAATCATAAATTGTTATGCAAGGGTTACAATTATGTAGTTACTACTTAAGTAAACAACATAAAATCCTATTTGATCTTGAAATAACTGAGTGGATAGAACGACTGATGTCATGCACACACACACAATGGCTAACTGTTCAGTTGCGTATTTCCAAGGCATATGTGAAAGACATATATTACAAAAGGCAATGATAGTCATAGGCTAGCTTAAAGGTGAAAATGAGAGTAAATTTATCATTTGAAAGTTCGAAGTCTTTATTTAATGTAAGAAAGTCGTTGTGTGACCTAAGCCAAAACCAAAGACAGAATGGAGCACTTGTCTGTAGGACTAATGCTTTAAACTGTCTACCAATAGTCCTGTAACAATTTTGCTTCTCTCAGAAAATGTGTCCTCAGTTCTGTGAAAAACATCAACAAGTCTTCAAACCACTATCTTTAACATTCAGGTTCCCAAATATAAAGTCCCTGACTTCTTTCACATCAGGTCTTGGATCAGAATATCTCTTTCAATTCTATTTTTTCTTTCTCAAAACTAATTTAATTGGATCATTTTTAGTCATGGGGGGTGAGGGATCATTTGATCAATGTACATAAAGTTGTAAAGTTTAAAAAAAGCATAGCCTTTAAAGGTATTAGAAGGGAAGAAATCTTTGGGGGGGAATTTGTGAAAAATGTTATACTAATTGCATTAAAAGATTTAGGCAAAATAAATGCTCATGACAGAATTTTTTTATAACGGTGAAAAATTTCAATAAACCGAAATAGGTGACCAGAGTACAAATGAATTATGTTTTGTCCACATAAAGAATTACTGTGCATCTCTTAATTTGTTGATTTTGTATAAGTTAATACTATAAAAATGTTTAAATATGTTGCTATGTAAAAAATAAAGGATACAAAATGGTAACCCAGCATATTCTATAATTTTTTTAAATAGTTAGGAAAAGAAGTGAAAAAATATACCAAAATGGCAGTGAAATTATCAAGGCATTTTATTTTATGCATGTTCAGACTTTTCTCAATTTTATTTTCCAAACATTCTTTATTTTCTGAACGTCTTGAAGAAAGTCCATCAATTTGTGGTTTGTGCATTTTAATAAAAAATTCTGCTTTATTTTGTGATACCATTTTCACAATCAATTTATATATATTCACTTGATATAATGTCTTTAACATTCTACTTACTTAGCACTTTTAAAGTGCCTCTCACTTCTGTGCCTCAAAAAGCATAAGAGTTTTCTAAAATCATCAAAATTAAATAAATGAGCTATCCATGACATTTTGCTCCTCTATTCCCTAACAACTTACAAACTAATTAAATTATTTCTGAAATATATTATTGACCTCCTACTATATACTACTTGCTATATATCAGAATTAAATTCTCCAGATTTTTCCTTGTCTTCAGTTTAAAATAACTTTGAGAATTTCTTGTGGTATTCTTTATCATTTGTTCTAAAATACGTTTTTAATCTGCAATGGTAGATAGTTCAATTGGCTTTCTCAACCTTTATTTTACCCACTTCTATTTTAAGAGTTTGGGAAGCTAAAAGTTACATTTCCTAAACTTACGAATACCTCAAATTCTACTAGTCAGTTGCACCATTCTATAATTCCCTTGGTTTAGACACTCTTTGTGAAGGTGGTCCCAACCTCTGACCCAGACTGGTACAACTGGTGGTAACATCACACAGGATCGATCGCTCCCTAGTGGGTCATTTTTGTGTTACTCTGGGAGTCATTTCAAGAGCCCCAGCCTAGAAACTGCTGGTTTCCCCCATATAATTTTGCAAAGCATTTAAACCTTTGTATTAGATAACATATTGTTTACATATATAGAGTGGTTTCTATTTCCAAAGTGAAAGCCTCCCTGATTATTTTCTTTAGCTATTTTACCCATTATACTCACTAACATATGTAACAACAAAAATTGAAAACAACAAACAAAAGTCAAAAACTCTCTTTTAAAAAAAAGTATCTCTCTCTCTTCATGGGTAAAGATCTTTTCTTTCTTTATTAAAATGTCTACTTGAGAAATATTTTTCAGTCTCTAATTATATATATAATTGCATATGTTATATACAATATATAATTATGTATTTTATATAATATAAATACAATTTACATAATATAAATATATTAAATTTATAATATAATTATATGTAATTAATATATATTTTATGTGTATTTTATAATTCCATTTATATGAAATGTCCAGAATTCACAAATCCATAGAGACAGAAAGCACATTAGCGTTGCCTGAATTACAGACTGAAAACACACACACACACACACAAACACACACACACACACACAGAAAGAATACAATCTCCTGTAGCATGAATATAATAGTCCTTTAGGCACAAAGCTTCATTCAAACAGTTTCATAATTCAAATTTCTGCCCTATGATATATCAGGATTTAATCCCACTGAAAAAATCTTTGGACTTTCTCTGGCTTTTCAAAATTTATGGTTGCCAAATTGTCCACTAAATATTTTAGCGTCAGTAAATGCAGCTGGACATAAAGTAAATGTCAGCAAGGTACAAGAGGATATTTTAAGCACACATTAATAAACTCCTAAAAAGTCAAAGGTCCTTAAACACATAAGGAACGTAGCTTGTAGAAAATTAATAACCAAGTTAAGTACAGGTTTTAACCAACAAATCAAGATTTTTATTCAAATAAAATATTTCTCTTTCTCAATTTTTATGTCTGTTAATATTTTAATAAACAATAAATTTTAATTTCCACCACTCCATTAATTAACTCTCAATTCATTACTTAGAAATTCTATAAATTTTGACCTATGAAAATATTGTACGATGTGGTTTGATCAATCAGAAATTAAGAATTATTTATATACAATTTAGTTTCAAGTCAAATAAAAAAAGGAAGTCAAACCGTAAAAGCCAACAATGTAAACATCAACTAGTAGAACTGACATCGGCACATAGAATAGTAATCCCAGAATAAAATAATATTTTTACATGTCTACTGCTTAAATTCAAAAGTAAAATTTATCATTGACTGTTGATTCATTTCCAATTTAAATGTTAGCTGTTGTTTGAGAACTCCAGCATCTACGATACTTCTTTCTAGAAATTATTACTAATCTCTTCCCAAAATTAAATTTCACCCATGTAAAGGCTTATTTAAAGAAATATAAATTTCATTACACTTCTTTTATTGTTTGACTGTCTGATTGCAAACCCAAAGTAACGAACTAACTTAAGAAAAAAAAATGGCTAAGGTCAGTTAATATATGGAATCCAAGAATAAACTGTGGACTTAAAACCCACCAGATAGGGGCGCCTGGGTGGCTCAGTGGGTTAAAGCCTCTGCCTTCGTTCAGGTCATGATCTCAGGGTCCTGGGATCAAGCCCCGCATCGGGCTCTCTGCTCAGCAGGGAGCCTGCTTCCCCCTCTCTCTCTGCCTGCCTCTCTGCCTGCTTGTGATCTCTCTCTCGCTCTCAAATAAAAAAAACAAAAAACAAAAAACAAAAAACCCACCAGATAAGAAGAAACAAGCCTAACTTCATTGCATGCTTAGACCACCTATAATGGTCTCCTGGCTTACACTAGATCCCAATAGGTCTTCCTCTTTCCACCTGTCCCCCACTATATATAGTCCATTCTGTCATCCATACAGCAACTAATGTCATAAATGGAATGTCACAAATGGAATCATGTCCCTACTTTCCTCAAAATCCTCCAGAGGCTTTCTACCTCATTCAAGTAAAGGTCAAAATCTTTACCATAGCCTATAAGACCTATATAATCATCTCTCTGATGTCATTCTCTACTCGGCTGCAACTGTATCATTATCCTTGCTGTTCCTAGAAGTTATGCAGGCTCTTGCATCAAGACCTTTACATTCAGGAACTGCTTCTTGCCAGAGTATTTTTCCCCAGAAAGCTTGTTACATTAGTTATCTATTGCTTGGTAACATGTTGCTCCATAAAGTAGTGACTTAAAGTACCAAATGTTTATTATTTCACATTATCTCTGTGGATCAGGAATTCAGAAGTCACTTCATTTGGTAGTTCTGGTTCACGCCTCTCCTGTGGTTGCAATTCGAGACGTTGGCCAGTACTGCAGTTATCTTCAGCGTTAAGGGAACTGGAGTTATTTGTAAGGTTGATCACATGCCCGGCAAGGTGACTCTGAGGCAGTCCTTGGTGTTTTCTGGCACAAGCCTCTCCCCTGAGCGCCTTGACTGTCCTCAGCCCAGCAGCTGAATTCTTCAGAATGAGGGATACAGAGGGTGAAGTAAAATCCACATTGCTGTTTATGACTCAGCCTGGGATGCCCAGTGATAGCTTCTGCCACACACTATTGGTCACACAGACCAGCTCTGAACCGTGAAGCTCATTAGATCACTGGTATCCACTAACACATGTGTGTAAATACTAGGAGGTGAGGATCATCTAGGGGCTCCCTAAGAAGACTAGCTACCAAACTTACTCATTTCTTTCAGGGTTCTGTTCAAATGTCTCCTGACTAGAAAGTCTCATCGAGTTGTATAAAATGACACTTCCAGTTACCTTTCCCTTTCTTCGTATCTTTTCTTTCATTTTTATTCAGACCTCCTCCCCACTGTGTCTGCTTATTGTCTGAATCTCCCCCACTAAAGGGTAAGTTCCACCCGTATGGGGGTTTTCTTTTCTTTTTCTTTTTTAAGATTTTATTTATTTATTTGAGAGATAAAGAGAGAGAAAGATTGTGCACGCTCCGGGGGAAGGGCAGAGGGAGAAGCCGACTACTCGCTGAGCAGGAAACCCAATGCAGGGCTCCATCCTGGGACCCTGGGATCACGACCTGAGACAAAGGCAGACGCTTAACTAACTGAGCCACCCAGGTACCCTGGGACTTTATTTTCTTCATAGCTCTATCTGTCTTCAGTGACTGGGATGATGCCTGACACACAGTGCCCAAAGATTTTTTTTTTTTTTAAGATTTTATTTATTTGAGGGGCACCTGGGTGGCTCAGTTGGTTGAGGGCCTGCCTTTGGCTCAGGTCATGATCCCAGGGTCCCGGGATCGAGCCCCGCATCGGGTTACCTGCTCGGCAGGAAGTCTGCTTCTTCCTCTCTCAACTCCCCTGCCTGTGTTCCCTCTTTCTCCGTGTTTCTCTCTGTCAAATAAATAAATAAAATCTTAAAAAAAAAAAAGATTTTATTTATTTGAGAGGGAGGGAGAGAGAACAAGTAGGCAGAGGGGCAGAAGGAGAGGGAGAAACAGACTAATTTTGTTACTAATTTTACTTATATTCAGGCTCTCCAAGAATAGGATAAAGGATAAGGGGAGAAAATGAAAAGGTCTTTCCTCATGATGACATGTGCTCTATAGTACGCACTCCATTATCATCAGTTTTATATGGATGTTCAAAAGGCAGAGGTTACAAATTAGTAAAATCACAATTTACCTAAACGGTTATAATGTACATTTAAATTTCCACATAAACCTAGAGAAAAAGCAAAAAAAGGTAAGAATCATAACATAATTTTAATTATGTAAGTACTATATTAATACATTCTGTCAAAATTAAAATATTCTAAAAAAATTATTTCAGGTAAAGTTTGTGTTTCCATTGTTTCTTCTCCTCAGTCCCTGAATTCTCCACTGTGGTAACCTTGTCATCAGGTTAGAGATATAAATCTCAGGCAGTACACCTGAATATACAAAAAAAAATTGCATTTTGTTTTATTATTAAATTTCTATTTTGCATAACTATCTACCAAGTGGAAAAAACTATTTTTTAAGCCTAAATACTTGGAAGTGGTCATGGTATACATACTTTTTCGAACGAGCTTTTATTTGATGTTGTCTTATAAAACTTTTTTGCTTATCCACCATTCCACCTCAATTGTCATAAACTTAATCTCAGTCAACTTAATTTTTTTTTTCTCCACTGGGTGGAGAACATTAGGGCTAGTCAATTAATTATTATATTTTTTCAGATTTATTGAGGTATAATTGACAAATAAAAGTGTAAGATATTTAAGTGCACATTGCGATGATTTGATATACATATACATTGTGAGAGGAGTCCTCCCAGGATGGGTGAATTTGCAGTCACGTTTTTCTCAATCCCCTTGTTCGAGGGTAATATGTAAACCAGGCGGATGGTCTGGTGTTAGGAGGAACAAAGTGCTCATCTAATGCCAAGGAACAACTAGGATGCATCTATTTCTTAACAGTCATCTTTCCATGAAGCTTTCTTCTGAGAAATTCTTACATGTCATCTGTTCTCTGGTCATTGGTCCACACTGATATCCACTACACTGTCCTTTTGTCATCCAGTCTATGCACGTTTCTGTGTCATCTTAAGTCTAAAAGGAGGACTTCTCATGGTGGTTTGGTTTGTAGGCAGCCCTTCGGCACAGAAACAGATGGTCACCCTTTTGCTCTACCCAGCTTATGGAATCTACATCTAGTCTTAGGAAGCTAGAAAAACATGCTTGGAACCATCACATAAACATCTTCACCAGCAGCCCTGGCTTCTACATCCAGAAACAGATGTTGTTCTTTCAGAAATCCAGAGTAATGGCCTTTGTAGCTATCCAGATATAACAGAAATTATTATTATTTTTTTAATTAACTCATAATGTATTATTTGCCCCAGGTAAACAAAATTATTTTGCATATTTCAAAGTATTCTTTCAATGTCATTATAAATCATGAGTGTTACTGAAATAGTCCAACTCATCTTCACCAATCTTTTCAAAGGTTTATGACCATTGACCTAAGATAAGTTGTTCTAATTCTAGTCTAAGGGTTTAAATCAGTATTTGGTAAAAAAAAAATATCTTTCACATGGATTCTTTACAATTTTGGAAGCTCCCCTGGTGACTTAACATCCATTCTCTCCAGTTAAGTTACTGGCTTCTTTTCAGTATTTTTTTCTGTGTATTTATACTTGTATATCCATAAAAAATATATATAAGATTATTCTATGGGGGAACCTCAAAGGAGACTTTAGTAACAATAGTGTCACTGTACACATCACATGCCAACTTTCCTTGTGTTGCTCTACAATATGTCTAGGAGAACTTTATAGCATGGTTTATTGGATTGAATAACGTCCCCACCCAAATTTATGTTAAACTGGAACCTGTGAATGTGACCTTAATTGGAAATAAGGTCTTTACATATGTGTAATCAACTTAAAACTGGACTAAGATGGACCTGAAATTGAAAGGCTAGGATCCCTGTAAGAAGAGAAAAATTGGTTCACAGGAGACACACACACAGGGAAGACAGCTATACAAGAGGTAGGAAGTGGAGAAATTAATCTACAAACCAAGGATGCCAAGGATTGCTGACAACCACCATAAGGTAAAAAGAGGCATGGAAGTATTCTCTAGAGTCTTCAGAGGAAGCATGGCCCTGGTGACATTTTGATTTGGAACTTCTAAGCCTTTAGAACTGTGAGAGAGAAAAAAAAAAAAAAAGAACTGTGAGAGAATAAGTTTCTATCATTTTAAGCAACTCGGTTTGTGGTATTTTATTTGGGCAGCCTTAGGAAATGAACACCCACAGTAGTTATGATTAAAAACTGCTCTGGGAGGGGCGCGTGGGTGGCTCAGTGGGTTAAAGCCTCTTCCTTCGGCTCAGGTCATGATCTCAGGGTCCTGGGATCAAGCCCCGCATCGAGCCCCGCATCGAGCCCCGCATCGGGCTCTCTGCTCAGCAGGGAGCCTGCTTCCCCATCTCTCTCTGCCTGCTTCTCTGCCTACTTGTGATCTCTCTCTCTCTGTCAAATAAATAAATAAAATATTTAAAAAAAAAAAACTGCTCTGGGAACTGGACTGTGTCAGTAAAAATTTTGACTTCAGTTATTATCCATGATCTTGGTTGAGTTATTTAGCCTTTCTTCCCTTCAGTTTCTACACCTATAAAATTGGAATAATCTCATCCTCACAAGGATGTTATAAGAATTACATATGTTATATTGCTTAAAGAGCTTACGACGGAGTCTCATCAGTGGAAAGCACTGAAAATTGTTAGTTATTACATACAGTTGACTCTTGAACAACACAGGTTTGAACAGCACAGGTCCACTTATATGTGGATTTTTTTTTGTAAATACAGTACAGTACTATAAATGTAATACCTCTTCCTTATGATTTTCTTAATAACATTTTTTCTCTAGCTTCCTTTATTGTAAGAATACAGTATATAATACATATAACATACAAAATATGTGTTAATGGACTTTATGTTATTAGTAAGGCTTCTGGTCAACAGTAGGCTACCAGGAGTTAAGTTTTGAGGGAATCGAAAGTTATACATAGATTTTTGACTATGTGGCAGGATAGGAGGCTGGCACCTCCAACCCCTGCATCATTCAAAAATTAACTGTACCTTAGGAGCACCTGAGTGGCTCAGTGAGTTAAGTGGCTGACTCTTGATCTCGGCTCAGGTCATGATCTCAGGTTTTGGCGTCAAGCCCTGTGTTGGGTTTCATACTCAGAGGGGAGTCTGCCTGAGGATTCTCTCTTTCTCTCTCCCTCTGCCCCTCCCGCTGTTCTCTCTCTCTCTCTCTCTCTCTCTCCAATAAATAAAAAAATCTTTAAAAAAGAATTAAAGGTACCTTACTATCTTAAATACTATAGCTATTCCAATTTACTTGATATTCCATGACTAAGAGATGTAACTTGTCTCAATTTTGCCTGTTAAAATCACTAAATAAAAAATCCATGTGCATGGCATGTATATGTATTGTGTTTCTTAAAAAGTGAAATTGTGGACTCTTAGGAAATGCAAAATTAAACTTTATTAAAAAGTACTTCCCTTCAATGTGGTTGAACCAATTCATACCCACCCAGAGTAAGAGTTCCTCTTTCTAGACACCCTTACCAGTACTTGATATTATAAAACTTCCTTATCTTTGCCAATCAAAAGAATGAAAAATGGCATCATTATTATTTTATAATGAATTTTACCTAATTCTTGTTCTGTGATTTGCTCATTAGTCCATTTTTCTACCATTTTTTCACATCTGTTAGAAATTCTATATCTATAATTGGGTACTATTCCCTTCCTAGTCCCTTCCTATATTAAAATATGTTATCCCTATCTACCTATCATTTGTCTTTTCACCTATTCTATAATGACCTCTGTCATATTCTTTTATTTCAGGTGTAGTCAAATCATTAATCTTCTTTATATTTTTACATATTTTTTATTGGAGGCAACATTTTCTAATATTGCCTTCTGATTATTTATCAAATAAGCCACTTTTATCTGCACCAATTTTGTCATTTAAATATATACATATAAAAGTTTCTGCTTTTAGTCTTTATGTTTTTGTCTTTATTTATTCTGTAACATTGAATGTTTGTTTAGTCTTCTTGTGAAAGCATTCTGTTTTACTTATTATAATTTTATAATATATTTGAACATCTGCAAAGGGAAATTTTCCTCTTTGCACTCCCTAATAAAATTTTTCTTGGCAGTTAGGGATTTAAATTTATAAAAAAAATAATGTATGTATATTTTATGATTACATTGAATGTGTAGCTTAGTTTTGGCTTTACAACATTAAGTATTTCTACTTAAGTCCATAGTATAACTCTTAATTTATCTATATATCTTTCAATGTCATCAAGTAAAGTTATAACATATTCTCCATTAAAGCCTTACAAAATGCAAGATCACGATAATTATTTAATTCAATTGTACTTAGTAAAATAAACTCAGAAAAGTCAACTGATAGGATATTTTTTAAATTGAAAATAAAGAAATCATTACTTGGGCTAGAGGTAAGAAGGCTAAGTCCTAAGTATAGGAAAGAAAACCAGGTTAACATTACATTTCTTTACCATAAGTGATACCAAAATAAAATAATGCAACATATTTATGATACATAGAGGAGGAAAAATGGCAATCAAGGATTTTATATCTTTCCAACTTGACCTTCAAACATAAGACC
The DNA here is from genome assembly GCA_028534135.1 of Potos flavus. NCBI lineage: Eukaryota > Metazoa > Chordata > Mammalia > Carnivora > Procyonidae > Potos > Potos flavus. Next base: position 35,193,514 of record CM052886.1, on the reverse strand, counting down.
ATAAGTTTTACAAGTGGCAGAAGTTACAAAGATTAAATGAAAACCAAAGTCTAACTCAAATTCTGTCCACTTAACTAATACAGTATAATGAAAAAAGTCAAAGCCAGAATTACTTAAACATTTGGAAATGATTAATGAGGTCACATCATGGGCTCATAGTAGGTCTGTTGGCATTGGCTATAATTCTAAGACTACCACCTTTACCCATGGTAGCCTTGTTGGCAGATAGAAATGTACAAGTGGTTTCAAAAGGGCTTTGCAGAAGTCTGGTATGTAGATGGCTCAGCCAAAATCCATACACATAACTACAAATAATTCATGCATCTCTCATCTTTTATTGAGATAATGGCATTTTCTTGATCTATTAATAGGTTCTTAACAATTGTTCAGATCCACTTGTTCTGCTAATAAAGTCTAGACTAGTAAGTAAGGCCTTTTCGTTCAGAAAAGTTAACAAATCAGACTAACAGAGTAAATTACATAATAAGATAAAATGACATATGAATAATTATAGCTTTTCAGTAATGATTTAGGATAACAGAGAATTATGGAAGTAACAAGAATCATACAAATCCAAGTAAGATTGTTTCTAAATATGTTGTAAACTTCCTGTCAGTTTATGCCAGTTTTATCTTTATAGCCCTAAAGCCCCAGCACTATGCCTACATTGCAATTAAAAATGTATAATAAATTTTAGGGTCCCTGGGTGGCTCAGTCAGGTAAGTGTCCAACTCTTGATTTTGGGTCAAGTCATGATCTCAGGGTTATGAGATCAAGCCCTGTGTCCGGCTCCATGCTGGACATGAAGCCTGCTTGGGATTCTCTCTCTCTCTTCCCCTCTGCCCTCCCCTTAAAAAATGTTTAATAAATTTTAATTGAAAAGGTGAAGGAAGGAAGAGAAGACTTTTAGTCTATAAAATCAATGTATCAAAAAAAGTTGAATTTCAGTAAACAAGCAACAAAGAAAAATTGTAATTTTTGAAAAGTCCCTATTGACAATAGCATCAAAAACTATAAGAAATCTAGGATTTTATCTAATAAAAATGTGCAAGACTTTGTTAAATAAACTTATAAAACCTTATATAAAAACCTTGAAGAAGACCTACAAAAATGGAGAACTATCTTATATTCATAGACCAGAAGATGCTATATTTTAATGTTGTTAATTCTCCCCAAATTTCATTTCTAGGTAAATGTCACTAGACATACAAAGAGAGCTCTCCGTGGAACTTGACAAAATAATGTTAAATTTCACATGTAAGAGTGAAAAGCTAAGAATAAATTTGGAAAATAATAGTGGTAGGGAAGATATTGGTCTCCTTATGCCAATGACAGGGCTAATTATAATCCTTTAGTAATTTAAAATTGTGATACTTGCACAGCATTTGAGAAAATAATCAGTAAAGAAAGCCCAGAAAGAGACTCATTAGAAATTAGACTCTGTGATATGACAAAGATGGCATTTATCTTCCTACAATTCTGTCTCCAGGATTAGTTTCTTCTAAGCCCTCTCTCTTTGGCTTATTGATGACTGTCTTCCTCCAGGGTCTTCACATGATCTTCCCTCTGTGTGTGTCTGTCTAATCTCATGTTTAAGGACATAAGTAATACTGGATTAGGGCTTATACACATGACCTCATTTATCTTACTTCTTTGAAAGTCCTGTCTTCAAATCAGTTACATTCTAAGGTACTAGGATTATAACATATAAATTTGTGGAGCCACAGTTCAGCCCATAACTTGCCCTCTTGACTTTGGATTTCCCTAAATATTCCTAGAGACAGGCTATGTCTTGCAGCTTTTTCAGCTGTACTCCACTGTTATTCTACCAGAGCCTATTGGTGTGAGGGCAAGGCATGGAGAAAAGTATTCAACAATCCTCTAATCAAGTCTCAGTCTTTTAAGTGAGTCTGTGTCTCTGGCCAGTGACCATCACAAATGTTTCTTTTTGTATAGCTCCCTTCCCTTTTAGCAGGACTGGAAAGCTAGAGACGGCTGGGATGAGAGGCATGCCCTTTTCTCATGGCTTCTGTTAAAAGAAGGCTCCAGTAAAGTCATTTCCCCTAGTGAGTAGAGCTTTGTTATAGAGAAAACTATGGGTGTATTTCACAATAGCTATGCTTCCTCTACCTCTGTCAGAACTAAAGGAATCTTCCTCTGCTCTTCATTGTAAATAACTGGTAAGATTTTGGGGGATTAATGCCCATGAAATATGAAGGCATTCCCTAAGACTGGGGCTCCAGGAGTGTCTTGCTCTCACTCTAATCCATACTCAGCTTCAAACAATTTGTCAATATTACCATTTCAGAGTTTTTGCCCATTTATAGCTCCAGCAGCCTCTTGTCAAGATAAGCAGATTCTAGCTGTGATTCTGGGGTTGCCTGCCTCTCCAGCTTTTGGGGTGGTACCCTGTAACTTCAGTTCTTTGGTGGGTCCAAGAAAAGTCAACTACAGTATGTCTAGCTTTTTCTTGTTATAAAGACAGAACTGATGACTTCTAAAATGCTCACATGTTGAAACAGAAACCAAATCCCCTAATTAACTTTTTATTTACAATTCAGAGTTCATTTCTCAGTCTTCATATTCCTTGATGCCTCTGAAGCATTTGTTAGGTGAGCATGTCTTCCTCCAGTGTCCGTCTAGAAGCTATTTCTAGACTATAATGGAATAAAGGGCTTGTGCCGGATATAAATCTACTATATCAGTAAGCACAAGTTTAGTTCAGCTGACATTTTTTTTTCATAGTGAGACTTCCTTGTAGAGGTAGAGTGTTATTGTACCTTCTTGCGCAAGTCCTTTGTCCCATCATGGACTGGTCACCATCAATTTGCTGGGTGGCCACTTAAAGTATCACTACCCAACCTGATATCCAGGCATATATTTTCTACTACTCTTACCTACATTTTGGAAAATGTGCAATGTGTATTGCAATGTGTATTCCCAAGCTACATACATAGGCCTAAGAATGCTGATACTGTTGCAATGCCAACACTCATCATTCTTTTGAAATGTATGCTAAAATAATATATTTTTTAAACCATTTAATTGCCATAATAAACATTTTTCCTATGACAGAATGTGAAATTCTTATCATTTTATCTTTAAAACTCAATGTAATATTAAACAAAATTTAAAGTTTATAAGTGAATTTATTATACATTTTATCAACAATCAAAATATATGTTGAATTTAGATAATTTAAGATTCTGATGAAAATTGAAGCTCATGGATCCATTAACATATTTATGAAGTATTATTGGTAAATATTGTTAGTTAATTATTTTTTGTGCCATTATAACCTTAAGAACCTTCTTATTACATACTCCTAAAGTGGAATTATCAGTTTCAATATTCTAGAACATCTTTTTTATAATGACATTATATATTACTAAAACAATACAAGCAACCAAGTAAGTAAAGATATTCTAACCTTCCAAACTAAAAATGTCTGATAGAGTCTGGAATATTTCCCAGAAAGAATCCATTCAATGCAGGTTACCATGGTGATTAGCAGAAATGTGAAATGAAGTTCATTTCATGATAATTGCTACATATTTGCAGCTGAAGTGCATCTTTCAGTTTCAGTCTCAGACTTTGAGACCATAATAATAGCTCTGGAATCTGAATTGTATATTTAAACCTATAATATTGTGCAAGGACATATCTAATTCTGTGGAGGTTCTTTTTTTGTGGTGACCAACATGGTAATTTTTTAAAGTGTATCCTTATTTATTGGGATTTCTATGTACAGTTAATTGAGATTATGTTTGATTGATTCTTAAAAAACAGAATTTATAATGTCCCCCAAATCAATTTAAAGATAAAAGGAAAGCATTTTATTTTAAAGTCCTCCTCCTTTAGGAAGAAAGGCTGAATTTATTTTTGAGGCAGCTGAATGCTCCTGCTTTGCAATTATTTCTGAAGAAGTTCATGGTATAATGCCAACTTTTGTGAATTAATAATAAGTTTTGAAAACTGTTGCCAAAATCAGAGCTTTGGTGCTTTGAATAGCTATCTTAACTCTTTGGGGTCAAGTGAAAATTTGAATAGAAAATGCAACAAATTGTTAAAGGATTAGTATGTGTAATTATATAAATAAACCCAATCATTGATTCTTAATAATAGACACAAAATAGCTATGTCAAATTTACTTTGTTGTATACTACTACTTCAGGTTTCTGTCATGCTCTGATTTTTTTTTAAGATTTTTATTTATTTATTTGACAGAGAGGAGAGAGATCACAAGTAGGCAGAGAGGCAAGCAGAGAGAGAGGGGGAAGCAGGCTCCCTGCTGAGCAGAGACCCTGATGCAGGGCTTGATCCCAGGACCCTGAGATCATGACCTGAGCCGAAGGCAGAGGCTTTAACCCACTGAGCCACCCAAGTGCCCTGTCATGCTCTGAATTTAAAATTTTGTATTCATTCTTAAGACAATCCTCTCAACAAAAATAATATTAAAAATAAAAATAATAAGGGGGACCTGGATGGCTCAGTCAGCTAAGGGTCCAACTCTTGGTTTTGGCTCAGGTCATTATCTCAGGGTCTTGAGATCAAACCCCACATGGGCTCTGCATTCAGTAGAATCTGCTTCTCTCCCTCTCCTTTTGCCCCTCCCCCTGTTTGTGCGTTCTCTCTCAAATAAATAAATAAATCTTTGAAAATATAATATTCATTGAGGACTTACTATGTCACAGATGCTATTCTACATATACTAACTCATTTTATCCTCACAATCATATTAAGAAGTAAGTTATTATTGGTAGTATTATCTTCCTGTTATGGATGATGAAACCAAGGCACAGAGAAATGAGGCAATTTGCCTGACCTCACACAGTTAGTGTAGGGCAGGGTTAGAAATCAAATTCAGAGAGGCTGGCTCTCACATCCACCTCCTTAATCATTTAATGCTATACTGCTGATCTGAAGAATTTTTATCCTCAATTTATAGAACCAAAATTGGAGGCTCAAAGAAGCCAGGTACTGCCAATGTTACACAGTTATCAAATGGCAGAAGTGGAACTGAAGTGGGTTTTCTGATTTTAAATGTAGGGAGCACTTCATCACAGCTCATGATCTCCTCGGACTCGAACGTAAAATCAGTGTCCTTTTCTACCTGGCCAGCTGGAAATAAAGCAAGATTAGTTCGAACTGCTTCCCACAGTTATAGCCTTTAGATTGGAGTCCTCTGTGTCTTATGCAGCATACCTTCCGTCGTCATGTGCTAAATACATATTGTAATATATAAGGTAGGATGTATTTATTATTTTTATTCATGTCTCAGGAGACCAAAGGGAGCAGATTGCTCTGTAGCTATATGTCATCGAAATATCATCAGTGATTGATTATACATCAGATTAGTTATGTATCACTGACATATAAGGATTAAAACCCCAAATAAACAAGTTTGCCATTGTTAACAGCTAGTTCACCACTTAGAATTTCTCTTTCTGAAAATTTTGGTTAAGAGAAAACGGAATGACTTTTTATTGTTGAGAAACCCATGGAGTTAGCTTTTATGGGCTATAAGGAATTTTGGTCTGATTACCATAATCCTTTTAAAATTAAGGACAAAATAAAGGGAAGGATAGCCTTGACAGCTTCAGAGGGCTAAGAAATTAACTTTTTCATGTGATCAGCAAAAGAGGGAGGAGGGAAGAATATTGAAATACCTAATTTGGTATCTAATAAATACAGTAGAAATAACCTTATCCATAAAGTGCTTCAAAAGTCTGGCTGTGTGTGTGTGTGTGTGTGTGTGTGTGTACATATGTATAAAATAGGAACAATTAAAATTTGATGTTTAAATTTTTTTAAATATCCAAAGACAGACCAAAAATAAGCCTCAATTCTTCCCATTCTAGTAGAACATTCTGCTATAGAAAGATACAAAGTTGTTCTGACTGGAAAGAGAGCACTCATGGTGTAATAGCGAACCAGAGGGACTGCTGGCTTGTGACTCTAGCAGACATAACTAGCAGAAATACTTAAAATACTATTTAAGGAGAGAACATTCATGATTAAAATTTTAGGTTTAAATCAATAAAAATCAGATAAACTAATATTTTTTGACTTTGCAACATAATCTGATATTAAAAGGACAGAACACAATTACAATAACCTTGCTCACAAGTGCCCTATCAGAGATGGCTTACCCAGCATTCATTTAAGGATATCTGTTTACTCTCTGCTCGGGATTATATTTGTATATATCCTAGCTGCATAATTATTTGGCCATGTTTAAGAAGAAAACGAATGGCTTAGAACAAAATAACAAATGTATTTTAACTGATATTAAATATTTTTGTGAAGTTAAATTATAGCAACATGCATAATAGCAGTGAATTTTGATAACTCAAATTAAATACTAAGGTTCAAAATCCTTAATCATCATCGTGAAATAATTGCAGATGGGAACTCCTTTTAGTACTTACATAATAAATACTTTACCTTTGAGAGTGCCGTGATTGTCTTATCGTCAGTGAATAGGCTAGCCAGTTACTAAGTGTCAATCAAAGTCTTTGAAACATTTTACAAATTAGTCCCAACTGATATATAAGGATTAAAATCCCCAAACATGCAATTTGTCATTATTAACAACTAGTTTGCCACTTAGTGCACATATATATGTATAAATATATGTATATATATGTGTGTGTGTATATATATATATATATATATATATATATATATATACTAGTTTTGGTTGTTTATGCCCATACAATCCTTACTGGGTATTGCAATTTAGTTCAATTATGAGGATTCTTTAGAAAAGAATGATTCATATGAAAATGTTTCTGCTCTCATCTTGTCCATTTAGTCAGAATACATTGATTCCATATGGTTTGGAAGTACGAAATACTTGACATTGTCTGAGAAAATAATACAGACTATTGTGACCCCTCAAACTTGCCAATAATATTTGCCAATAATATTTTAATATGTAATGTTCCCTATAAAACACATTAAAATATAACTGAACTTATTAAGAAGTAACTTCAAATGTTCAACTGATTCCATAATACAGGACAGAAATTATAAAGTTATTAAAGTAAATTTCACTTCTAAAATGAAGTATGTACTACTATATACCTAATTATATTATCAATATAGCTAGATGAAGTTGATTTTTTTTCACAGGACGAGAGTTATTGTTGATGTCACAGATACTAAAGTACAACACATCTATGTCAGGTGTGGGAGGTCGCCAGGCTCACCCATTAACTACATGAGTCATGCCCACACACCCATCTCATAAAGCTGTGATTCAAATTTTGCTTCATCAAAATCACAAGTCAGTACATATCACAGGCCTACTATTCTATTCACAGAAATAGAAACTCCAAGTGTTAATGGCAAATGCCAAATATATGTTAGCTATTGAGACTGTTTCAAAAGAAAAATAATATCTTTTCTGAGCATAAATAATTTAGTTGGCAGAAAGAACACTTTTATGAAACACTCAACATCCAAATTACTACAAAAATATAGTACACATTAAATGGTTCTCTTTCTCTTCTAAGAGTTTTCTTAAAAATAACCTCCTCTGTTAAATGTTTCTGACTTCTCTAAACAAATTTATCATTTCTTCTGCTCTGAATGTGTTTACTAAGTATTTCTCAGTATCTGCTTCATAATTTTTTTTCTTATTGTGTCTATCCTCAGCTAGAGTTTGAGAATATCAAACAACAGAGTAATATTGTCATATTCATCTTTCTATTTTCTAGCACATTGCCTGAAATATATAATTGTTGATCAAATTAATTCATTTACAGGAAGCTCTACTAAACATGGATTATTGGGCACAAATAATTGTCCTGTCCCTATTTGGTCCAAGGAGGCACTTAATCAGGTGTCGTCTGTGGATTCAGAGCATGAATAGTGGCATTTGAGTACAGTATATACAATTCATCACACACTCTGGACACAGTGCACACAGATACACCGAGTGAGGACAGGTAGAGGTATTATGACTGGGAAGGTATAGGTTGATGCGGCAGTGGAAAATTCCCTTCAAGAGGAGATGCTGACAGTTTCTTTTTTTTTCTGATTTCTCTCTAGATGAAAGATTTGCATGTTTACACTTTGGAAAAGACGAAGTACCGTGGCATATTTCACCATTCACTGTGGATTTATGTATTATAGTTAATTTTCTGTCATGATTCAGACAGCTACATTTTTCCCCTTCTGTGAGTTCCATTTGTTAAGATGGGATAGCAGGCAGCATCCTGATTCTGCCCCGTTGTGATCCACCCCCTCCACAGCTAGCTGCTGATTGCTAGGGAAGAGTCATGGTTCGGACCTTTGGGAGCACACAGGTCAGACACTGCCTCTCCTTCTGAGTCCCTGACTCCAGCTCTTTAATCACTAGAGATTTATCATCACGATTTAATGATTTCTTTCAGTTTTTTCAAAATAAAACTACTCATCAGAGAAGAATTCTTTGTATGAATGAATTGATCTGATCACTTTCTTTCTAGATAGATGGACTCTTAGCACTTCCTCCAAGGACTTGTCATCAGAAGAGGGCATGAATGATGCTATTCAACCTTTCTCGTCCTCTCGTGCCATTTGGTTATTTTTAAAACATCATTAAGAAGAGGGGTCCAAGGGCACTTGGGTGGCTCAGCTGGTTAAGCATCTAACTCTTGATTTGGGCTCGGGTCATGATCTCATGGTTCTGGGATCAAGCCTGGCGTCAGGTGCCACACTTGGCGGGGACTCTGTTTGAGATTCTCCCCCTCACCCACTAAAATAAATAAATAAATAAATCTTAAAAAAAAAAGAAGAGGGGTTCCACGTGATCCCTTTTTTGGTATATTCTTTTATATTTACCACAGCAGGAAGCATAGTGTTACCACTAACTAAAAATATTCAATTACCTTTTACGAATTAATTAATTAAATATTTGCCCTTTCTCCTTCAAATGTCAAAGTATCTCCCCTAAAATTCTTATTGTTAAGGACGTGGAATTCTGAGATGATTTTTGTTAAGAAAGTGCTTTCACTTTAAACTCCAGAATTTTGACGCTTCATTTACCAACTATTCAGAAATCATGCTGAGTTGGCACTTGCATGGCAGCCGAGATTCAGTGGCACCATTGTAGAACCACTTAGCTAATTTAGAGAGTTGTACAGTTTAATTCAACATGCTATTTAAACAATATAGAGGCTTTTCAGAAAGGGAAAATATGAAGATCTGTATTTGTGTCACACTAAATTATGCTAAATATTGATATAATGCCACACAAACAGGAAGACTTTTGCTGTTTTTCCCGTAAAACCTCATGAGAGTCAGCATTATCTGTCATTTCTTTCTTTGAACTATTTTGAACGTATGTTCTTCTTGGCTATGAAATAATGACTAACAAGCACTTTCAGTTCCAAAAGTATTGAAATGTACTCTTTCTGTTTTGGGTTATTTTCAGAAATACTTTCTTAAAGCCTACATTTTCTTCAAGATTAGTAGTAATGAGAAAAAAAAAGGAATGCATGGCCTACCAGCATAATTTTCATGGATGGTAGATATTTGGGTTAGGAAATCTATCTCATACCACTGTAAAATTTTGAAAATACTTTTATATTTGGTCTCATAAATATTTTGTTAATTATTGCTTATCTTATCATCCATACAGATTTCCATAGGTCAAGAAGTTTTATTTATGTATGTATATATATATTTGCCTTTTAAATATCCAAAATTCTATTGGCAAAGTGTTTTAGATGGCCAATTAGCAGGAAAGATAATTTTTTAATGGGAACAACATTTTAGTGAATTATATGTCTAATTATTAAAGATAAAAATGTTATTTCTGTTTATTACATTTAAAGTAGATAATGTCAAGGGCGCCTGGGTGACTCAGTCAGTAAGGATCTTCCTTTGGCTCAGGTCGTCCTGGGATCAAGCCCCGCATTGCGCTCCCTGCTCAACGGGAAGCCTGCTTCTCCCTCTCCCACTCCCCCCCGCTTGTGTCCCCTCTCTCGCTGTCTCTTTCTCTCTCTCTCTCTCTTTCTCTGTCAAATAAATCAATAAAATCTTTAAAAAAAAATAAAGTGGATAATGTCAAATTCATTCATTCAATTCAGAAGAATACATTGAGTACTATGAACTAGTAGGCACTGTTCTAGGTTGTAAGGAACCTGCAGTGAACAAGACATTAAAAAATTCCTACCTGTTCTTATATTTTTAATGGGTGGGTAAAATAAAATAAAAATAAATAAGTAAAATGAGATAAATGGTTGCCTTATAGAGAACAAATGAAGCAGAAAAAGGAATGGCAATTAATTGTAAAATAACCTAGAAAGAGTATACAGGCCAGATGTTAGTTAAAATAGTTGTGTATTTGTTGATATTCCATGTGGCTTTTTTCAGAG
>CM052886.1:35181586-35182644 GCA_028534135.1 Potos flavus | reverse complement strand
GAAGGAAAGTGGTCACAGACAGTCCAAGAAAGGAAGCCATTGATATGCAGAGAAAAAAGCATGCGTATCAAGGCATTCATTTTTTCTTCAATAATTATCTAGAAAACATCGGCCATCTGCTCATTATTGTTCAAGAAGCTAGAGATACAGAAGTAAACATAACATGAAGTACCTTCATGGAGTTTATATTTTTGTGAGGGAGACAGACAAAAACAAATCTAATAAAAATGTAATTTGATTTCAGGGAGTAAAAAAGATAAATCAGACTCTAAGTGCTTGGAAAGATTTTTTTTTTTTAATTTTAATTTACAGCAATTAAGAGAGGTCTCTCGATGGAAAAATTTGAGCACAGAAGCTGAGAAAGCAACCAGATCTTTTAGAGGAAGAGTCACTAAATTTTTCGTATAAAGAGCCAGACAGTAAATATTTCAGCTTTGTGGACAACTACTCAAGTCTGCCTTTGTAGCAGGAAAGCATCCATAGACAATACATAAACAAATGAGTATTGTATATATTTCAATAAAACTTTATTTACAAAAGCAGGAGGCAGACAGGATTTGACTCCCTGAGTTGTAGTTTGCAGGTCCCTTTTGTAAAGCAACAGTTCTGAAATCTGGCAACACATTGTAATGAACTGAGGAACTTTAAATAAATAAACACGTTTATTAATTTATAAATATATAAAAATATATAAATATATGTATAATTTCATTATTTAAGTGGATCACACACTTACAGATTCTGATTTAATTGTTCTAGGATGTGGCCTTCTTTGTGGTGACCAACTGACCCAGTTTGGTAGGAAAGAAGGATTTCTTGTCACTTGGGACTTCCAATGTTAAAATTAGACAGTCTCTGGAAACTAGAATGGTTCATCACCTTACTTTGGCAACGGCTCCACAAATGATTATAAATGCATCCCAAGTTGGTAACCGCATAAACAGAAATGCGGAGGTCACATTGTGGAATATGATTTTATTTTAGATGTGGATTGGTGTCATTAGAAGGTTTCAACCAAGTAGAGTGACATGATCTGACTTAACATTTTAAAGAATTAT
>CM052886.1:34946586-35176586 GCA_028534135.1 Potos flavus | reverse complement strand
GAGACAAGAAAGCCAGTGAGGCTGGAGTATAATAACTTGCTTCAGACACATGGTACAAAGCAGCACTATTAATCAGTACATTCCCCTTTACCACCAGTCCAGTTGATTTAGCTGATTTCAACGAACCAGCTCTAACAAATTTCAGACCTGCTGAAATTAACCTTCACAGTGCATCTTGTAACCATATTTTTTTGAAGGATAAGTGAATTTCAAGTGGCTTTTAAGAGGACCATATCACTTAGGGAGGAATGAGAATAAGCAGGGCAATGAGATGAGGGGAAATTTGTTAAAAAGAAAGAGAAAAAAAGAAGGAAGGAAGGAAGGAAGGGAGGAAGAGAGGGAGGAAGGAAGAAGAAAGGAGAGAAAGAAAAAGAGAAAGAGAGAGAGAAAAAGAGAAAGAAAGAGAGAGAGAGAAAGAAAAAGAAATAGAAAGGAAGGAAGGAAAGAAGGAAGGAAGGAAGGAAGGAAGGAAGGAAGGAAGGAAGGAAGGAAGGAAGGAAGGAAGGAAGGAAAGAAAGAAGAGAAAGGAAAGAACAGAAAGGAAAGAAAGAAAGATAAATCTTGGGATCCTAGGCAAACAAAATGATTCAAAGAAGTGAAAGAACTGATAATGAAAATGAGAGAGAAAATGGAAAAAATTTCAAGATTATGGTGAATAGTTGTATTTATCATACAACTGTGTATCATAATAGAGACAGTAACCACTCTTCCTATCATGGGCTTGAAAACAGCATCCAGCAGTGGATCAGCTTTTCATACAGGAACATGGTTTACTAAATTGAGGTTTGCTATTGGGTGAATATATGACCCAATTATCAAAAGTACATCATGAAGGTAATTATATTATACACTTCTGTATTCATTTTAAATAAAAATTTCCTGGAAATTCTTTATAAGGTTTATAAAGGTACAGAAAACTTAGTAAGTAGGAGAAATCTACAAGGCACATAAAGAAGTAGCCAGAAAGGGAGGATGAACACAAGGAAGGTATGATGTCATGGTAGTTGCCAGAAAGATGGTTTCTGGAAGGACAAAGTAGTCCACAGCATTGACCATTGCTGAGCAGTGAAGTAAAATGACATCTGAAAAGTGCCCATTAGATTTAGCAGTTGGGATGTTAGTTAAGGGAATTAACAGGTTGTTTTCCTATGGAGTAAGGGGAACAAAAGTGAAGAATTTGGCTGAGGAGTAAGCTTGAGGAAACTGTTTGGTCTTTAACAAATTTTGTCACAAGTCAAACTTGGATCAGAGGATTTGCTACTTTGTGATGTTCATTCTGAGCTCTTATTCTACCTAGATACATAATCTGTGCAGAGAAAGTTATATTTAAGGAACAGGTATTCTTTTCACTATGCTGTTAGTTTATAAATCCAAACTATTCAAAGATGTTTACTTGGGCATATGCCTTCTCTTCTGTTTCTTTTAATTCTTACGTATATTCTAGATAATTGATATACATAATCATACATATTACTTAAAATTAAAATGTTGCTTAACATCTCAAATGAGAAACCTTTTAAATATACTCCCTTGCCATATCTGAAATTGTATTTTCAAGGCAATATGGTTTGGATAGCCCAGCATATGTCCTTCCATTCGCTGGCATATAAGGGGTCAATAAAACTCTCATCTACTCCTCTTATGTTCAAAACTGGATGAGAGAGCAACACAGCAGTTAGAGGAATAGTAGAATAAAATAGTAGAGATAAGTAAATATTTTAATATGTATTTTCTGATAAAAGGTCATCAGAAAAATGTGCCATTAGCTTTATACAAAATGGACTGTGCTACCTCCAGAATTCGGCAGATGTACCCACCCAGTTGGAAGTTGTACTGGACAATCCTAAACCACTGGGGTCCTGCCCTATAAAATAATTCTCTGATTAAGGTATTAGACCGGGATATTTGCTTCATTGCAGACTATTTTTTAGATGCAGATATGCTAACCTAACAAATAAATATTCACCAAACTTCTTTTTGAACAGATCTTCGTAGTTCTCAATGTTAGTGCACGTTATATATTGACTGAGACTCTCCTTGACCAAATTCTACTCTCCTCTGTGCCCTCTTGACTAGGTCTCAACCTTGGCCTTCCATGGTCATCCTGTCTTTCTTAGGCCTGCATTGCTTAGTCTTAGCAAGAATCCTGATAAGTTAGTTTATCCAGAATCTCCTCCTTTGATATTTAATCACACTTGATATCTGATCGAGTCCCTCATCCCCTATTTTTGTAATATATGCCCCTGACCTATCTTTATCAAGAATTCTGTAAAGCCAGTTTAGCAAGAATCCTCCTACCCTTGGTGTCTCCTTTTAGTAATTTCTTTCCACTGACCCCCGCACCCTGATCCATGCCTGTAAATCCCCATTTGTCCTTGGTGTATTTGGACTTGTACCTTCTTTCTCTCCCTATGTCAGTACCCCATTGTAATAATCTTGAATAAAGTTTTCCTTACCATTTTAACAAGTGCTAGAATTTTTTCTTTAACAATATCTGGGCTAAACTTTATTTAAATTTTATTTGTGGACTTTGCTCTTCTGTATTGTATCATTGGCTTAAATTGAGGGAAATTATGAAAACCACAAATTGCCACAGAAGCAAAAGTTTCCCCTGGAAAACTTTTCTTTCCTAATAATTTGCGTATAAAATGTAATTGAGGATTTTAATTACAATATAGTGGCATCTTTGGTAAGACTCAGGAGAAACATCTTTCAGGTCTCAGCAACCAGGAGCATTGTACTAATTTTAATCCACTGGATTTTCTCTACATCATAGAGGTTGTTAATCAAATCCCTATCATCATTCACTTTTTTGCTGGCTGCTTAGAAACGTTAGGCCAAATTAGCAGTCCTCTATTAAATGTACTCTCCACAAGTACCCTCCGTAAGGAGGTTGTTGTATGCTTATCTAACTCCTAGCTACAGGTTAGCCTTTCCATTCTCCTTTTGTGCTCTATTATATTCATTTACTCTCTTATCTGCCTTCCCATTTTTCTTGCTTTAGCTTTTTTAAAGCGATCTCAAATCTTTTCTAAAAACTAGCAGATTTTCAAGAAATGGTTTAAAAATAGCCAAGCTGAGTGAGTCACATGGGCTGAGAAAGCAGTGGTTTTGAACTCATCCCATATCTACATTACATGTTAGTTATTATTTTTCCCGTATCCCTGGGTCAAACACAAGAAGAAACTATAAAAATTTGCAAGGCTAATGTTTTTACACTGATTAAACATGGGGACCTCAGGGTTTTTTGGGTCTTTTCCCCCATAATTACCCTACTATGCCTCTGTCACAGAGTGCTGCCACTTTTTCATTTGAAAATTTTACAGATCAGTGATATAAATGCAAATACAAATGAAAAGACATAAAATATCCGAATCCCTATCTTGACTCATTTACTGAAATATTCTCCCATATTGGCCTTTTTTTCTCCCTCTACACAAAAGGTATTTATTTCTTTACTGAAAATCTCATTACATATGCTTGTGCAATGTCAATTAGCCATGGTGTAACAAGAATTTTATGTTTGAGCTACAATGAATTTCTAAAGAAATCTGTTGTTTTCAAGGCTGAGGCTGCAATTGGAGAAGATCCAAATCATTACCTAAATTTACATTCTATTGTTATGCATGAATCTTTTTACAACTTCCTATAGGGTATTTAGAAATAAACAAAAGTTTTGGGTTTTTTGGGTTTTTTTTTCTCCTTGGTTCTTTGTGTTAATACCTTTTATATAGCTAGCATTTTGGAATAAAATCTAAATTAGAAAACAACACACACACAAAAGTAGAACTAAGTCTCATACGTAATGGGAGGAAGGAAATTGGCTGGCGGGAATCAGAGGTTCCTTGGGGCATCAGGAGGGAAAGAAAGACCAAAAGTAACACAGTAAAAACCTATGCTTTGCTATGAAACTGTTTGCATTGTTTGGGAATTAATTTAGACAGTTATGCCTCTATATTTCTTTTGTCTTTGAAATCCACTTCTTTAAAAATAGTGTTAATTTATTTTATGATGAAAAATGAAGTGATCAAGAAAACATTGTGAAAGATTTACTGTCTCCCATCACAGGTGTAGCTGTCCCTGAGCTGGCCCGCTGTCACATCTCCATCTCCACAGTGGACTTTCTCTCACTTTACTAAACTCTGCACTTGCACCGCTCAAACACTGTCTGGTCCCTCCTGGAATTCTTTTCTTGACTCGAGACTAAGACCCTCTAGAGACTTCTGGAATGGGCTGGTGGAGGCTTCAGGACCTGGAGGTCTCCCCAGTTCCCCTGGCAACAATCAGATGAGAGGTAACTGGTGGTGGGGGTGCAGAACCTTGGCCCAGGCATCTCCTTTCAGCTGAGGGAATTTTGGGGGAAGGAATTCGGTTGTGAGATGTCATCAGGCAACCATCCAGGCAGCTGGGGTGGCTGTCTTAATTCTGAGGTGGGGGTGGGGGTAGGAATCTGAGCAGCACACCAAAACATCCTTGAACTGCTTGAATCTACTAGCTTTGTGTAAATTCATCTCATCCAGGAGCAGTTCCTTCATATTTCCGGTTGGTCTCTTTTTCTGAGGAGTTTTGCAAGAGGAAAATTTGTAAGAAAACTATAATCCTCACTGCTACAACTGGTCTTGAGGCCACCACTGATACTCATCTTTTCTCTCCTTTACTACCCATTCTGGTTCCTTGCCGAGGACCTCTGCTGGTCTAGGTGGCTTACCTGGTGGAGGTAACCCATGTCCTCTTCTTGAGGTTCCATGGCTGCTGCATTTGTCCCTTTTCTGTCAGAGGTAGACAAAGGAGTTCTAATGGATCTCTCGAATGTTAAGCATTTTCTTCCCTGCCTCCATTACACAACAGGAATGCTACCTCCTCCCGAGGGATGGGGTTAATTCTACCTATGAGAATGGGGACTCTGTTTCTTCCTTCTTGTTAGTCTCTGGACAAGGAGCCCAAAGTAACCACGCTACAGCCCCAGATGAGTATTTAATGATAGACTTGCTATGGTCTCTGGCGGAACCAGCACATCTAGACCTGCAGAGCCTAGACCTCCAGGAGGGAGAAGCACACAGTCACCAAGGAATCACTGGGAGTGACAGTCACCAGAGCTACTACTTTCTCTCTTTGGCTCCCAGACCAAGACACAAGTGTTCTACCTACTAGGGACACAGAACCATATAGGGGTTGCTGACTGAGTATGTATACTACATGCCCATTCTTGCAGGAGATAATCTGTAAGCTGTTACCTCGGCTATGCCTGCAGAGCCTTTTCCATTATTCCGTCAGGCTGACAGCTTCTGAGAGGTGCAGTATGACATAGGACCAGTGGATTCCATGGTCATATGCCCACAACCACGCCTAATTTCCAGTAAGCAATGTTTTTCATTGGATGTGATTATATAGAGAATTTTACTTAAGAGGCCCTAACCCTCTCTAAACCTAGAAAAATAGTACTGGCTGAGGCCCTACTGACAGAAAAGGGTAAGAGCAATCAATTTAACCTCGGGTGTCTTGTATATCTCCTAAAAGGATGGGGCCGTATTGGAAGCTCAGCATTGGTTTCTGTTGCTGGCAAATTGGACATTTGGCAGTAGTTGCAGCTAGGTCATCCTTGGTAAGCGGGAACCCACACTGTAAGGCCCATTCAGAGCCTCCATTACTACCACCACAGCCACATGCTTCATGTGCCCACTGTGCCAGCACTGGGGTGGCTGATAATAAAGGTTGTTTGATATCAACTGTGTGAATTATTTTGTCACACTTATTATTTAATCTTTTCTAGTGTGAGTATTTTCTGGAGGGCTTGAATATGTGATACAAAATACTTCCAATCCACTCCCATAGGCCCATCAATATGCTTCTTCTCCAGACCGCCTTTTCCCCAATCTCCGAATCTTTTTCCTTCCTGACAAGCTATCCTTAAGTAGCCCTTGTTCCATATATTCTAACCTCAGGCCAATTCTCTTCCCTTGCAATGGAGATGATCAAGTGCACCATCCAAAATTCTGTCTATTGAGAAGGTTTTCTTTCACTGCTGCCTTTCTGGATCTCCCCTGAGCAGAGTTTGACTATAGATACTGTTCACTTTCAGTTTGTAGGCGGATGGCAGTCTTACAGCTTCTCCAGTTAGCCAGGGTTTGCAGGACGCCCGTCTGTTCTGCTTCTGCGATAAACCACTCTTGAAAGAGCTCACTCATTTTCCTCCTGTCACTCGATCTTATCACACCCCCTATTGTGGCCACAGATGTTAGCCAAGGGAAAGATGCCAGTATGACAATGGTGGGTGACATGGGAATCTGGGCTATCCATTTGTACTTTGCCTTTGGGTCTTGCTCATGCCTGATCCTACAAGTACCATTTTCATTTTACAATGGGTTGCTGTTGGACTAGCCTAACTTTGTGCCTTGATGTACCTGACAATATCCAGCTCAAAATGGACAGCTCTTGCAGCATAGTCACTTAAGATCCCATGGTCAAGTGCTCCATCTTAGAATCCAGCTGCAACCAAGGACTCTTTTTGAATAGATTTTTTTTTTCTTTCTGTAGATCACATGGCTTTGCTTCAAAACTATAGGTATTTATGTTGTAAATCTTTTTTACTGGGACTTTCTATAACCTCCATATGGCATCTTCTCCCATCACAGATGCCTCTAAAATGATAGGTGCTGCTATGTCCTATGGTTCAAATGACAGGTCTGCTCATATTCTTCCCTGGATCTAACAAAGAGATCTTTCCTGGTCTGGGCCCTATTCAAAGTTGGTGACCTTTCATGTCATTGGTAATAAGGCTAGAAAAGAATTCTTACTTGAGGACTATGCCAGCTCCAAACCCAAAGAGGCCTAGCAGACATTGTGCTTCCTTCTAATTGGAGTAGATTGCAAGATGCCATATTTAGTTCTTTACTTTAAAGCAATGTCTCAGCACATCCCAGACCACTTGATTACTAAAAACTTTTCTCACATGGAAGTCCCCTGATTCTTCATAAGTTTTATCTCCTGGGTCCATTCCTCTCCCTACATTTGCCCTTGTGGAACTCATCATCGTCAGCCTTTTGTCCTTACAATTCTTATCATGGTCTCCTAAACACCAATGAGCTCCATTTTATCAACTCCATTGATCAGTTCTTTGTCCTCATTATACTCAACCTATCAGTACCCTGTAGCACACTTAATTGTCTCCCTTCTTGAATTTTTTTCCTCACTTGGCCTCCAGGACACTTTTTCTTAGCTGTCTCTTAGTTTACAACTCATTCCTTATCAGTCTTTTTTGTCAATTCTTTCTCACCAACCTGAGCTCTAAAAATTTGGAAGCCCCAGGCCTCCCCTCTCAAAACATTTTTCTATCTATATTCAATTCTCAGATGATCTGCTCCAGTTGCATGGATTTAAATATCATCAATAAGTTGATAGCTCTCAAAATTTTAAATTCTTTTGGGAATTCTCCCCTAAACCTCAGCTCAAAATATCCAACTGCCTATTTAACATCTCCAATGTTGAATATCTAAAAGACATCTCCAATTCAAAGTGTTCAAAACTAAACTCTTCATTTTATTCCTCTGTAGTCCCTCCTCTGGGGGGAAAAAAAAATCTGCTTATCCAGTTTACCACCTCTCTGCAAAAGGCATCTTCTTTCTTTCAGCTGCTCAAGCCAAAAATCTTTGGACTATCCTTGAATCCTCTTTTTTCTTATATTCTGCATCTAATCTATTAGAAATTTCTTTAAATTCCTGCTTTGAATCATACCTGATATATGAATATATTCCCCCTCAACTACCACAAACATCCTGCCCAAGCCACCATCATCGCTAGCCCAGATTGTTTTAAAACTTCCTAATTGGTCTCTCATCTTTCTTCCCCCTTGCTCCCACAGCCCAAATATATACCCCAAAGCCAGGTTAAGCCTTCTACAATATAAGCCAGATGATGTCCCTTCTCCAATCAAATTTTTATAAGGCTTTTTATATTTGGGTTGGACGAAAATTTAAATGTATCACTATAGCTTACAGAGTTTTACATGATTTAGTGCCTCTGGACTCATGTCCCAACCTGCTCTTCCTCATTCACTCTGCTCTAGCCACAGAATTTCTTACACACTTCAAGCCTACTTCTGTAGGGCCTTTGCTCTTCCTATTCCCTCTGCCTGAAAAGTTCTTCCTTAACACTTTTGAAGTCTTTTTAAATATTCCTTTATAAAAGATGCCTTTCCTGATTACTTTATGTAAAATAATACTCTAACACTCTCTATCCCCCTGATCCCAACTTAATTCTCTCTATCATGCTGTCACTTCATACACACTAATTAGCTGCCTTCTTTCTTCCTTTATTATTTATTATCTGTTTCTCCTTTCTAGAATGTAAAACCCATAAAAGAAGAGATCTTCTCTATTCTGTTCACTATGGAATCATTATTTCAAAAATAGTACCTGGCACTAATGGGATCTTCATACATACTTGTCAAATAAGTGAAAAATAATTCTAGGATTATTAAAACAATGAACTAAGCATAAACTTCCTTTCAGTCATGGAAAGGAAATGTGAAAAATTTTATGTAGGTATATTTTTATTATGTTATATGTATTTTTCATTTTAGATTATTTCAGATACTTTGATTCTTTCTTATATTTATAAGCATCAAGATAATAACTACATGAGAGATTTTTTAAAAACACTTTTTTCATTTATTTGAGAGAGAGAGAGACAGAGATAGCAACAGAGATAGCAAGAGAGAGCAAAAGTAGGGAGCAGAGGGAGAAGCAGTCTCCCCGCTGAGCAGGGAGCCCAACATGGGGCTTGATCTCAGATGCTTAACCCACTGAGCCACCCAGGTGCCCTACATGAAGGTTTTAAATATTGTCCTGCACAGATAGATTTGTATGTGTGCGCTATATTCCCTTTATGTGGTAAATATGGTATCAAACTTAATTCTAATCACAGTAAGAAATCTTTCTAGATAAACAGATCTTGGACTAAAAAATTCCATAGCTGCTGATATTTTCAAAGCACACTCTCCCAATGAACAATTAGGTAAGTATAATATATTTGCAGGAATTTCCTACATACTTAACTGGTACTTTTCTTGGTCTAAGAAGAGGATAAAGAAAAGTTTGAGAAGTTCTTTATAGATTTTGAATACTAGGCCTTTATCTGATATGTCATTTGTGAATATCTTTTCCCATTCTGTCAGTTGTCTTTTGGTTTTGTTGACTGCTTCCTTTGCTGTGCAAAAGCTTTTGATCTTGATGAAGTCTCAATAGTTCATTTTTGCCCTTGCTTCCCTTGCCTTTGGTGATGTTTCTAGGAAAAAGTTGTTGTGGCTGAGGTCAAAGAGGATGCTGCCTCTGTTCTCCTCAAGGATTTTGATGGATTCCTGTCTCACATTGAGGTCTTTCATCCATTTTGAGTCTATTTTTGTGTGTGGTGTAAGGAAATGGTCCAGTTTTATTCTTCTGCATGTGGCTGTCCAATTTTCCCAACACCATTTGTTGAAGAGACTTTCTTCCATTGAATATTCTTTCCTGCTTTGTTGAAGATTAGTTGACCATAGAGTTGAGGGAATACATCTCAATTCTTAAGAAAGAAGAAATATAGTAGAGAAGAAAAAATAATACATAAGATACATTTAATTAAAAATCATAGTTTGGAACACTGAGCATTTACCATGTGCCAAAAACCTATGCAATGCTATTTTAATGTTTAAGTCTGCTATAACAAAATACCAAAATACCACAGACTGGGTAGCTTATAAGAAAGAGAAACTTATTTCTTACAGTTCTGGAAGCTGGATCAGAGCACCAGCATGGTGGATCAGAGCCTTCTGGACTGCAGACTTTTCTCCATGTGTCTTCACATGATGGAAGGGGCTAGGGAACTCTCCAGGATCTCTTTTATAAGGCACCAATCTTATTCATGAGGGCTCTATCTTCATGATCTAAGTACCTCTCCAAATCCCACCTCCTAATGTTAATATATTAGGCATTAAGAATTCAACATATGAATTTTGGAGAGACACAGACATTCAGACCACACCAAATGATATACATTTATTTTCTAATTTAAGAGTTAGAATCACTCTGTAAGATAGATGCTAATATACTCTCCCATTTCAGAAAAGCATACTCTGAGTCTTAGAGAAGATAGTGAATGGCCCAAGACCAAATAAATGTTGAAATCAGGATTATCAGCCAGGTCTTCTTACTTCAGAGTATGTTCTTTACCTCTGTGCTAGGAAATATAATGCATAAATTTTGAGCAAGAGCAATAGTTGTAATCTACTGACTATCATGTTACTTCAGTATTTACCCTTAATAGGACTTAATGGCACTAGCTAAGATCTTACTGGTGCAGTTAGATCATAGGTAAGTATCTAACTATAGCAGTTTTTAGAAATTGATGGTAAAGGATATTACCCTTGACTAGAAAAGAAACAGAGCTGAATGTTATTTTATTTTCAATATTACATGGTATATTTGAAATTGTTGTTCTATCTGTTAATACAGGAAAATATTTTTGAGCAAATCCTTGAATGAAAGTCCCAAGTCTCATTACCACAGATCAAGCTTGGTTGAAAGAACTGCTCAGAAGGGAGAGAAATACACCATTTCCCCAAAGTTAGAAACAGCTGAGTAATAAAGGTCCAATGGTAGTTGTTCCTAAATTTCATTTAAGCATTTAACTTTTAACACTGGAATACCCAGGACAGGGAAGACAAGATGGAATTCACGAAGCATTTGGAAAGTTTCTTCAATGTGCCACTGAGTGCGTTGGGTGACCCGAAAAAGTATGATTTGGTCCTTTGGCCCTCAGGACACCTTATTCTATATTATTAATCTTTGAACAATCTAACCTTATAAACATACACACAGTGAATCCAACTGGTCCTTGGAAGGGATTGCTTTGTGATTAGAAGCCTTAAAAAATAAATTATGTTGCATGGCCTGGACAGCTCCAATCATTCATTCTGACGTATGCCTTGATGTATAGCACAGACTATTTTTTTGTTGTTCTTAGTCTAATAGTTTCAGGCATAAAGCATTAGCCACATGAGGTCACTGTTGTTCATACATGCATTATAACTACTGTATAAATCTTGATTCTTCTGGTTGAGTGGTCTTGGGATCTATGACTTGAATAAATAATGTATGTGTGGTGAGGGGCAGGTAAGATATTCTGTAAAGCATACTTTAGGAATTCATTTAACTGTTATGCTTCTTTAAAATTTAAGGAATTATTTTATGGATAAATCAGTAATTATTTTTAATAAATCCAGAATGAAAAATATTTAGGGTAGTTTGAGAAATAAGAAAGAAGATTCAATAACATATGCAAAAGCAAGTTTTGTCCTTAGAGAAATTCTGGAATTATAAGCATATGGGACTCCCCTCTCAGGTACCTAGTTGTTAATGGTGGTTTTTAAAGAGCATGTTAAGTTCCCTAGTCTTATATGCAGTCGATTATTGTGGAATATCTTCACCAATATAAGAAATAAATTATTTATTATTTAGATAGCTTATTTTAAATCCATGGGGCCAAGACATTGACTGTGGAAAAATAATAGTTACTGACAGAAGTTGTTACTTCCTCATATGCAGAGGTCCATTTTGAATGAAGGTACTTCAGAGTTACTGAATTTAACAATGGTCACAGAAACTTCCCAACCCTTAAAAATGTGGCATTCTTTGGGTCTTCTTTGAATCCTCTTCTTTTTTTTTTTTTTTAAGATTTTATTTATTTATTTATTTGCCAGAGAGAGAGCCAGCAAGAGAGGGAACACAAGCAGGGGTAGTGGGAGAGGGAGAAGCAGGCTAGACGCGGAGTAAGGAGCCCAATGCGGGGCTCGATCCCAGGACCCTGGGATCATGACCTGAGCTGAAGGCAGAAGCTTAATGACTGAATCCTCTTCTTATCTCTCTCTACTACCTCTCCAAGTGTTCTTTATACGTGTCCATTTTTAAAGTAACATGTCTATATTGATGACTACCTAACCTACATCTTCAGTTTATATTCTTTTATACAATCTATATAACCTATTCTTTTCAGCTTCAGACTAGCCTATCCAGACTGTCTAGGTCTTGCCTCCATGTCAGAGTCACAGAGACATTGGATCTCAGCACCTAGTGCATTCCTGGCCAGTAGTGGCAGCATAATGGATATTTCTTGAGCGAAATTTTATGTGAGTTCACATGTACATCATGTGTGCACCAGCTCATGAACAAGTTATTTGCATTGTGTTCACTTATGTATTAGCACTACAAGAAGAACCATACAAAACGAAATTCTAGCATATGTGAAACAAGCATCTGATACTATTGTCTATGTCTATATTTTTTGAAGATCTTTGGTAAATCACAAAATATGTTGTGTTATCACATAAAATACTGAGAGTCACAGGGACTAATTGAATTTCTTCCCACACTTGGTCACTTTTTCATATTCCCATCCAAATTTTCTAATAATCATTTTTCAATTCTGTTTTCTCAGCTGCCTTCTAGAGCTCCACTATAAAATAGAGCCCTTTATTCCATATACTGCCTTTGAAACATTAATGAGAAAAAGGATAAATATTATGATAGCCTCACTAAGATGCTTACATCCTTATCACAAATATCTCCATTGAATACTTGGCATCTGATTATTTTTAGGATACTTTTAAAAAACAAATTTACCAACTTGATTCAGTGGACATTTGAACAATGGGATCTTTGTGAAGATTAGATGTATAAAGAAAAAAAGGAAAATTATTTATTAATAAGAGTATCATTCAGCACTTTAATATCAGTATCTTGTGAGATTAAAGTAATAGATGTGTTAAATCTAATAAAATGGGTCTGATGCTCCTTTAGGGTGTTTTCAGTGTTAGAGAGTCTACCTACCTATTCATTTCTCTTTTTATGATTAGCAGGCTAATTAATTTTAAAGAACTATATTTGGAAAGCCCTTATTAAACTAGGATTATGTCATCTTCATTGTCTCTTTTATGGGACCAGAGATGACTAATGAGAAAAATATAGTAACTTCATATTTTGTTAAAGTTTTTGCCTAATGAGTTCATTCTGGCTGGTTAATTTCAAGACTTATTTCAGTCACTAACTTTTCTGCTTCCTGTTACTGTAAATTATGAAATGCTGAACTCCTTATCACTTGCTACACTTCCATAAGGTTCAATTCAAGCCTGTTTCTATTTATAAGTTCTAAGCATTAAATTTCCACTCGATGCAACATATGTTATAGTCATATATCAGGATACTTCACTGCTTTGTATAAATACTTGGAAAATTGATCAACACACTTCTTAGGTATGAAAATTATAAAGGCATCATCATTGACTACTACTTTGTTTTCTTTTTAATACCTACAATATTCCTGGATGTAGAGTGAACAATAACATATAATAAATCTTTTTCGATTTGGAAAACAACTTATTCTTTTCCTGTTTGGTAATAAATATACTCTCTTACAAAGAAGAACATTTTTCACCTTTCAGACCAGGAGCATCAATTGTAGACAGAACACAGAACCTGGCATCACAGATAACAGCTATCCTTCATGGCATTTTTTTTTTCATTAGTCTCAGAAATTATTGCTAACCTGACATCCAATTAAAGACATTGGTTGGCAGCAAAATTTAAGGGTCTTCAGAGATTGTTGATCATTAACATCAGTGCATGTGTGTATGTGTGTGTGTGTATTTGCAAGTGTGCTTTAATATATACCCATGTCTGTGTGTTGCAGGTAGAAAAAATAAGCAGATTTTATTCCAAAAGATCTATTTTCTCTATGATTTCTAGCTCAGTTGCCTGATTTCTATTTTAGTGCATAATCACAATTCATATGCTGTGGTTGCTGTGAGAGGTATCATGTGCACTGTGGTAAATTCTATTATGATTCCCAATTATATGTTGCCCTCTCTGTAAGAGGTTATAGTTCCATGCTCTATCAACATTAGCTTGGCCACATGACTTGTTTGGAAATAATGTTGCCACATCCTAGTGAAAGCTCTAAGAACCATCCTGTGGTTCTGCCATTGATCTTTTTTTTTTTCCTTCCAGCACACAAAGAGTATTTAACATGAGTGAGCTTTATTTAAATTGAAATATCACTGGAATAATGATAATAAAAAATACCCAGATAGGCTGTGTTCCTTCAGCTGGAGTCCCAGGTAGAAGAAGACATGAAACAAGGCTGCAGCTGACCAGCAGTTGAGACCTAACCGAATAAGAAAGAACCTTTCATTGTTGGAAGCCACTAAGAGTTTCAGGTCTTTCTTAACTCATAGTGACTTAGTGAAAGCTGACTCACGTATGTACATGTAACTCCAGTAGGCCATAACCCAAATAAAGTGTTATTCTACTACAGGTGCTTAATTTTCATGACAATAAACCTATCAATTAATAAATTTTATAGTTTCAAATGTTTAATGTTAAAACAATGTAGCGAACCTGGTAGCCAAGCAGGAACTTTTTTTTTTTTTTTTCCAGAGAGAGGGGGAGAGTGAGAGAGAGAAAGAGACGGAGAGAGATGGTGGGGAAGAGGCAGAGGGAGAAAGAGAGAAAGAATGCCAAGCAGGCTCCACTCCCAGCATGGAGCCCAACAGGGGCACAATCTCACAGCTCTGAGATCATGACTTGGGTCAAAATCAACTGTCAGACACTTAACTAACAGAGCCACCCAGGTATCCCAAGAAAGAACATCTTAAAATTCTTTACATCCCACCCACCCATTGATTCAAATGAGAATAATCATTTTTTAAAAAGGCTTGAATACTTGAATATTTGCACATAGACTTTCCTTTTGCTTCTTAGTCTTGCCCACTTGTTCTCAGACACCATTGCAAGTAAGAACTGCTATGACAGGTGTATAAACAAAAAGTAGTGTGTTATTCTTTATGAGTAGTTTAGAACCTAAAGTATAACAATGCTGTAACCTCACAGTACTACAGTGTTACTACCAGTATTTCGTATTGTATCAATTTAGCCCACTTGAGTTTATTTCAGTCAATTCTCATGACGTGTACTTTAAGAAAGCACATATTTCAGTTCTCAAAAAACATTTGGTTAAACCCGGTACTATATTCTCCAGTGGGACGTGGTGGCAGATGACACGTTTTATGTAATTATCTTCCTAAATTACAATTTGGTATCTGAAATTTGGGCCAGAAAAAGTGTCTGATCTGTACATTGGCACCAGCTGTGTACATCTTGAAACTATTATAAAGGATTCTCATATGCAGCGATATGCTCATTTGTCCTGTGGAAGACACAAAGAAGTACATCTCACAAACCCTGCAATCGATAATCTTTAAAAAACAACTATCAAATATGTTTCCTACTCTACCTGAATAGCATTTCAGTTTTGTTAACATTGATTCAATAAACAGTTATTGAATACCTAAAATGATAAGACTTAGACATTTGAAGATACAGGGAGCTTACATTTAAATAAGAGAAAAAATCCTTTTATGCTTTAACAAAAAATAATTTGTAATAAGGACAAAGGGGTGGCAAATATACACTAATGAGAAAAAGCTGAGTGAAAAAAAATGAATGAATTTCAAGTTGAGTTTTGAGGGAGGGTTGGATTTCCATAGTTCGATATCAAGGGATTCCTGTGTGGTGTGTGCTCAAACCTCAGTGGCCTTGGTTCCTTCTCTCTAAAAGAGGAAGAGTATGGGATTTGTGGGTATTTGTACTCTATTGGGTACAAATATCCATTTGGGGTGGGGTACATTTGCGGTACATTTGGGGTGTACCCAAATTGTACCCCATTTGAGTACGAATGAATATTTGTACCCAAACAGAGTACAATTGGTTATTGTATTGTACTCACTCAATACCATTGTGGGTATTTGAATAACTATCAGTTATTCACAATATTTTGTGTCAAAGACCTTTTTTTTTTTTTTAAAGATTTTATTTATTTATTTGACAGAGAGAGAGATCACAAATAGGCAAAGAGGCAGGCAGAGAGAGGGGGGGAAGCAGGCTCCTTGCTGAGCAGAGAGCCCGATGCGGGGCTCGATCCCAGGACTCCAAGATCATGACCTGAGCCGAAGGCAGAGGCTTTAACCCACTGAGCCACCCAGGCGCCCCTGTGTCAAAGACCTTTAAGTATTGAGTGACCACATACTTTGTCAAACTGGGATTTTTGAGATTTAAAGGGGGACATTACTAATCATTATCCTGAGATAATAGGCATAAATTAGGTTTGTTTTGGATACACTGAGATTTATGGACAACCTCCTGAAATAATCTGATGAAAGCTCTGGACACTAGATTACAAACTCTTGATTATTATCTACCCCCACTTTTGGAGAGTCCTTTTCCTCTACAACTGTCCTTTTCAAATTTCAAATTATAAATTGCTCTATTTTTAGTGGCTTTGAAATCAAGCACACCGAAAATGTTGAGTTTCAGGGGTTTTCTTATTGATTATATAAGGCAAATCATATTGTTAATTAAAGTCACAAACAAAACCCAGCCTCCTACTCTAAGACTCATGGAGGTTCAAGGTATCTCCTGTACCCTTAAACTTAGTTTAAGGACTTTGGAGTCAGATAAACATGAATTCAAGACCCAGTCTACTACTTATTATCTGTGTTCCTTTGGGCAAATTATTAGTCTCCTTAAGCCTCAGTTTCTCCTTGTATAAAAGTGTGCTGTTGTGAGGATTAACTTAGGTGAGAGATGTGTAGTGCTTAGCATAATTTAGCATAATGCTGGTCAAACAATATATTTCCAGGTGCAATATTTTATATTATTAATCTCATTACTTTCCAGTCATGGCAACAAAGAGCAACAGGTAAAATATCTCTGCCCTGACTTTCCCCAAGATTCATACACATGCAACCAGCTGCCTACTTGATATCTCAACTTGGAAGCCTAAATGACGTTACAAACATATGGAAACAACCATCCGTGTAAGATAAAGCACAAATTGACTCTCCAAAGGTCTTCTCCATCTCTAGATATGGTATCCCTAGTCACTCAGGTGGTCAAGATAGAAACATAGGAGTGTCCTTAATTCCTAAGGTCATAACCCTTTTCACAACCCAGAGGCCATCTGTGCATGAGAACTGTTGACTCCATTCTCCAGAGCAGAGTTTTCAAACCTGACCACTCCGATTGCCCCATAAGGACAACCCTAAACGAGCAATTCTCTTGTGTCTACACCACTGCAATTGGGTCTTACCTGCTCTCTCTGTATTCCTCTCAACCCAAACAGCCAAAGTAAAAATTTTAAATTCAAATCACATTCCCAACTGTAAACACTAAAATACATTTGTTTTATTTATTTATTTATTTATTGGGGGGCACAGAGGGAAAAAGAATCTCAATCAGGCTCCACACCCAGCTTGGAGCCTTATGTGGGGCTCAGTCTCACAACCCTGAGATCATGACCTGAGCCAAAGCAAGAGTCAGACCCTTAACTGACTGCACCACCCAAGTACCCCAACATTCATATCTTATTGAGTAATTTCTTTATTTTAAAATCCTGGCCTACAAGGTCTCCTTTCATGATCTAGGACCTATCTAGCCATCTAGGTTCATTGTCTCCTGCTTCTCTGTTCTTTCTTTTACATTGCAGTCACTCTAGTTGTCTTTTGCCCTTTGCATTTGATAAGTGTGTTTCCTCTTAGGACCTTTGAAGTTTCTGTATCTTCTGTCTGGAATCATTTTTCCCTGGATACTCTCATGACTACCACCTTTGTATTTTAAGTCTCAAGTCAACTTTAATTTCCTTAGAGAAGTCTACCCTAACCATCCTACCTAAAGAAGGATTACTCAACCCATTGTAAAACATTTTTACTATGTATTTTCTTATCAGCCACTAGCCTGTGAATGTATGTTGTATACATTTATTTGTTTTCTTTCCCCCCAGTAGAAAGTAGATGCCATAAAGGCATTGACTTTGTCTCTTCTGCTACTATATTCCCAGTAGCCAGAATGTTCCTGGCACATAGTGGATGCTCAGAATAGTTACTGAGTACATGACTCTCTGCTCTCTGTTCTGTTTCCTAAGCTTTGTGGTTGCCTTCATAGACATACATTCACCAAGCCTTCAGTAACAGTGCGGAGAATAAAATATAAGCCCTCATCTACAGCTTTACAGACCAAAGCACAATCGTGAAGGAATCAGCAACTGAATTACTGGTGCTTGGTGTTGACCTGGGTCTAATAAACACTGTCAACTGAGAAACAATTCAATAAGTGAGGCAACTTAACATCAACATAACACTTTTATTACTGATAAGGTGGATAGTGGAGAAAAAATTCTGCAGAAAGCTGAGATCCCTCGGACTGAATTAGATACTCTTACTTAAGCCTCAAGTGTGGATGAATAATTTTTGAGACAATCTTTGTAAAAGGTCGAGCTTGGTGCATGTAGGCATGCTGGCTCCTTAGAGGGAGGAAGGGCTAGGCTGCATATGCCCAGTTTCTGCTTTTGAATTTACTGTGCAGATTAAGCACAGCTTTCTCCCCTGCAGAGAAGTGAATGAGAGGCTAGAGACAAACAGCACTAGTATAATCATAGAACACTCACCAATGGACAGAAACATAAGTTGTGATGTGGATGTGCTCCTCAGTCTGTGACGAACACTGTAATTTCTGAAATGGAAATATTTTTATTAAACGCTCACATGCTGCCTTTCCTCAATTTTTAACTCTTTAAAAAATTTTTCACTAATCCTGAGAATAAAGGGTGTAGACCATAGTGTTTACTATTCTAGATGAAGATGAAAATGAAATGGCCCTAATCTAAGGGGAAATTAGTGATCTTTAGGAATAACTTCTGAGGATATGATCCTTGGGAATTATCATAAGGCTAACATTTGAAATGTATTTTAAGTCAACATTTTAATTCTATAGGCACTTATATGGAAGCCGAAATGGAGAAATTACCCATTTTTATTGAAAAATGATTGCTTATTATGACTATATTTGGAAGATCTACATTATTTATCCAGTGTGATAGCAGACATTAAAACGTTCATTACTAAAAGACGGTCTTAGCTCCAATTTTCTCCTCTAAACAATATATTGAACATGTAGCAGTATGTTGAGCTCAGTGTGAGCTTATGTTAATAGTACTATTTTTTCAAATTTAAAACTGTCTTTGGAATTTTATGTTATTTTAGTTTTCAAAGATTTTTAATGTCTCTAAATGGAGATTATCACTTATGCAGAGCATCATATTGGATGGTTAATGAAGAAATCCGTACAATATAAATTTTAGAAAGGAGTAAATGGGGAGTTTACTGAGAAGGAGTTTTGACACATTACCTCAATTTTATCCCTACAATAGGATCAATACCGCCATGTTGACCCTATTTTCTGTGTTCTACAGTTCCTCTTTAATATCTCATGACCTTATTTCTCTCAGATGACTTTTACTAAATAAATCTCATTACATCCCTTTTTCTTTCTAGCTTCATGCCAAGTGTGAGTGTCATCAGTTACTTCTGTGATCCCCGTGAGCTAGACCAGGGACACTTCCCAGGGTTCTTTACTAAGCAGATTTAGAACAATCCTCTCTGAGCTTACCTCTCCCTCTCATCTAATTATTACAGGATAGTGAATTATCTCACTTTGGGCATAGAGTCCCATTGTTTGCTTACCTTAATGCACTATCTCCTGTGGGGAGAGCATGAAAAGATCAGGACTATCTGCCAACCCTGGTCAGCTAAATACTAACCTGAAGACCCTGGAATTTCTGCTAAACTCCCCAAGGTACTGGCCACTCTATGTGAACAAGCAGATTGTCACCAGATCATGAAAGGAATTCTAGAGAATAATGCCTTGGTTAGAAGCATAATGAATCCAGTTCTAGGTGTTCTAGGCTCTAAGGTTGACCACATTGTTAAGGTTAAGTGGGTCAGTGAGGCTACTTACTTAAGAAAAGTGTTAACTACAAACTATCTTAGGAAAAAAACCCAGGTGTTATAATAAAAACACTAAATGGTATGTATAGTGGCCTCTCTGAAATAGGTTATCTATTTTTCTGGATCTGGATTTGGGCACTGGGCAGTGGAAGCATAAATGTTGCAATGACCTCATGGAGAGTCAGAATCATGAACAAGACCAGCATCTGTTGTCAATGCAAATTCTACCAGAAAGGATCCTGTGTGCTTGTGTGGGTTCAGAAAAACATCACTAGTGTGTTTTCAATCCACAGCGCATGATAGATGTTGGCTTGAATCTGACCTTCTCCAGGGACTGTGAGTGATATTACAAACCTTCTTCGTAGGATACTAGGCCATGTTTATTTGCCTACAGCAAATATTGTAGTATGGTTAGGTTAGCATGCTTCTAAAAAGATGATAACTATTGGTTTAATGGGATCTCAGGTGGAGCAGTCTTATAGGTTTTAAAGATTAAAGATTAAAGATTAAAGAAATGATTCTCTAGCTTCAGACATCTTAGATATAAGTTTGCATATGATGATCAGGTGAACTGAATCCATTATCAAGTGTTGGTAGCATTAAGTCAGTAATAGGTTTGGGATTAGAATTCAAGGGTCTATGAGGGTGAGAGAGAAAGTGAGAATTCAAAAATTTTAAGGGGAAATATTGTGCTTTTCCATAATTAATTTATAGTGCCCAATAATACTATACAAATAATCACTATCTTAGGTCTTAGAACATTTTATATTATTTCATTTATTATTTCATTATTTCATTTAATAATTTCATTTAATTATTATATTTCATTTCCAGCAATCATATAAGTATTACATTATTGTCCCCATATTGTAAAGTTATAGGATAGGGATTAGAAAAATTAAATGAAGGCACCTGGGTGGCTCAGTTAGTTAAGCATCTGCCTTCGGCTCAGGTCATGATCCCAGGCTCCTTGCTCAGTGGAGAGCTTGCTTCTTCCTCTCCCTCTGCCTGTTGCTCCCACTGCTTGTGCTCTCTCTCACTCTCTCTGTCAAATGAATAAAATCTTTAAAAAAAAAAAGAAAAATGAGATGTCTAAAGTTGGATACATTATAAACAGCAAAGGGGAATATTGGTTCCTCAAAAAAATAAAAACAGAACTACCATATGACCCAATTCCACTTCTGGGTATGTATCCGAAGAAAATGAAATCAGTATCTCTAAGAGAAATCTGCACTCTCATGTTCATTGTAGATTTATTCACAAAATTCAAGATATGAAAACAACCTAAGTGTCTGTCAGTAAGTGAATGGGTAAAGAAAATATGATATATATATGTGTGTGTGTATATATATATATATATATATATATATATATATGTATATAAAAATATAGATGAACTTATGAACCTTGAGGGCATTATGCTAAAGAGAAATGAGAAAGACAAATACTGTGTGACATCACTCACATGTAGTATCTAAAACAGAAACAGGGAGAAGAATGGCTGGAGGGTGGGGGAAATGGGGAGATGTTGGCCAAAGGGTATAAACTTTCAGTTAGAAGATGAATAT
Organism: Potos flavus; assembly: GCA_028534135.1. Lineage (NCBI taxonomy): Eukaryota > Metazoa > Chordata > Mammalia > Carnivora > Procyonidae > Potos > Potos flavus. The sequence continues at coordinate 35,155,154 of CM052886.1, read as the reverse complement.
GTTTTGGGGATCTGGCATATGGCATGGTGATTATAATTAACAATACTATATTATATACTTGAAAATTGCTACGGTGTAGGTCTGAAATATTTTCACCACAAAAAAAGAAATGGCAATTATGTAAGGTGAAGAAGGTGTTAGTTAACCCTATAGGGGTTAAAAAGCATTTCACAATATATAAGTGTATCAAATTAACACTTGAATTTATACAAAATTATATGTCAATTACATATCAATAAAGCTGGAAGAAGAAAGAAAGAAGGAAGGATGGAAAGAAGGAAGGAGGGAAACTAAGGAGGGTGGGAGGAAAGGAAAGATAAGATTGGGTATAAAACAAATGATTTGATGCTTGGTTACAAGGAGCTCATTATTTAGAGGAACTCAGTGGCAGAATTTTTTTTCTAAAATAAATACTATTTTTGTTTGGATTTTCATGGGGTTTTTTTTTAGAAGCTCAGAGCATGCAGAAAACTGGAAGACACTATAGCTTCTGTGATGCTGGGTCCTCATGTTTTTGACGATGGCAGGTATTATATCAGGCTCTGCAGTTGGCTGTTACCTGGTGAGAGATAAAGTGAGCCATGGGGACGAGACCAGGGGTGTGCTCTGCTTTCTAAATGACTAAGGAAAGCAAGAATTCAATGTTCATACTTATAAAATATCTCTACATTAATAAAAGTTATGTCAAAATTTGTTCTTAGTGTATGAATTTTGTGGTAAAAGAATATATGAAATATTTGAAATAGTGACTATTTTTGTATAGTTAACCTTGAAAATACTTTGTGACCTGTTGAGAACTGTATATTTGTTAATCACTACCATTACCTAATTTTACTGACCAGGAATACCACTCTACTTCATTAAGCTTTTATATGTAACAATATAGTATGATTTTTTTTTTTTTTTGTCTTGTACTGGAACATCCAAGGCATTTTACAGCTTATGATACTTCCCCCTCTAGCAAAGAAAAAAGAAAACTCTTTCCAAAACTCATTTTTACTTGGTTAAAAAAAAAAGTTTTTGCTTTAAGTCCTCTTTACAGAAATCACTCTTTAGTTAAAAAGATTTCAAGCATAAGACAATATGACAATTTTGTCACCATGCAAAATGTGAAAACTGTAATTAACATAAGGCATTTCACAGAAGTATGTGACAGTATAAATGTCACTTGGGCAATCAAAACTTGAAATCCTGTAGGAGAGAAGGGAAAAAAAAGCACTTGGCATTCCATCTTCATAGGAACCATGAAACGTCTGTCATAATTTGGTATTACTATAATCCTGCTAGAATGAACGCAAACAACTCTAAGAAGTATAAACTTCCAATAATTTTTATTGTGTCTTAAATTAAGTATACAAATATTTTCCTGGCTTTGCTTTTTCCCTCACATCATAAACACATTTGCTAGTGCATTATTTTAAAATGGTATTCTTTAGTCCAACACTGATACCTAATTATATATTGTCAATCAAATAAATACACTTAATTCCTATCTTTTGATTCAAGTAGTCTCATTTTAATGGGAACATATAAAAACAAGTAAGTTATGTGTATAACTAACATATTCATGTCTTAATACATTTACGTTTAAAGCATAATGACGTTATTGACAGAAAAAAATGTGTACCATGTTTTATATAGAAAGGAAGTTTATGATATATTTGGATTTGAGTATGGTGATACATATGTGACTATAACAACTGATAGGAAAAGTATAATTTTTATTTTTAGGATTCAAATATCAAACTGTTTGCCAAAGGATTGTAGAACATAAAGTCCTTCATATATACTTACCAAGGCAAAGGGCTGAAAAAACAGAGAGGTAAATAGGTTATTGAATATGTTTACTCAAAAATTGACTTCTAGATATCTTGGCCATACCATACAACATGGAGCAATGACTTCAGGCTCTAGTTTTGGTGGCTTCCTACACCTACACTCCCTTCTTTCCAATCCATTTTATGTACAACTGCAAGGTGACTTCCTAGGGCGTAGCTCTTGTCCTTTCTCTGTTTGAGATATTTCATGGGCTTCTTATTGTCACTTGGAGGCCAAAATCTTCACACTGACATCCAGACCTGCCTTTCTAACAACATTGCCCAGGGTCCCTATATTGCAGCTAAAATAACCTACTTGCTGAGCCTGGATCTGTAATGTTTCTACCTCCAAGCCTTGAGCCAGTTTAAATACTCTGTTCCTGATTCACCCAGGTGACAGTAATTTCCCCTTGTCAGAACTGCCATAGCCCTCAGCCTTCATCTCTACTGATTTATGACTCTGAATAATTTTTCTTTTTGCTATGGCAATGTTTGGTCTCCCACCTTCCCCTAAAGGCGATATATGTGTTTCACTCAAATTGCAGCTGTTAACAGGTATAACATTTTTGTTCCCTCTCTGCTGGCTGCTCTTCCCCTGTACCGTGCTCTCTTATTATTACCTCCTCTTAGAAGAAAGGAGAAGAGTCTTGACCAGGCAGGGGGAAGAGAAGGGAAACTCACCACTTTAAACCACTGGTGTTATTTCCACTGGTGGAAAGCAGGGTACGTGGCAGAAGTAGGGGAAGCAGACAAAGGGAAAAGTGTTTTGTGGTCCTTTCCCTACCTACGCTGGTTGAGGTGAAATTCCTGAATGGTGGGTGTGGACTGTAGCCACATTCTTCACTCTGACAACCCCAACACGGGGCAGTAGCAGCAGAGTAAAATTGGCAAGGCGATGCGGCTGGACAGAGTGACTGCCTGGATACAGTTCTCCAGTGTCTCCTGGACTCCTAAGTCACATGAATATTATCCAGAAATTCCCCATGGTCCCACAGAGAATTCTTGAGTCAGGCTGGCAGGGCTGTCTGGAGGCATATAACGATGACATTTTGACACACAGAGAGTCGGTTGTTGGGCTGAACAGTATTATTACTAATGAGAATTTTATTGTGATTTGAAGTTAGTGCTTATGTAGTTTTACTAGAGAGGCATGTGTGAAAACAAAAATACTTTAGGAAGTGGGCAGGTATCGGCCATGCCCCCTAAGATCATCATCAGAAGGTATCAAAGGAACACTCATGTTTACCACAAAATACCTAGGCAAAGCCCACTGGAAGCATTTCAGAATCACTGTCTTTACTGCACAGTACCAGGATGGGCAATGGAACCTGAACAGATCTACCAGGAGGTCATGGTTCTACGTATCCTCTAGCTCACAGCAAAAAAAGGTAAACACAAAATGCCTGCATCTTTCATCTACCTCTAGATTTAAAAAAGACAATTTAAATTCAGTATCCCAGTAAAGAATTCATTCCTTCTCTCTCAAAAAGGGAAAACAAACATTTGATTAACATATCATATTTATATTACTGACTGTCTTAACTATAAAAAAAACAACAACTGTGTTTAGGGATTTATTTTTCTTCCCTCTAGAAGCCCAAAGCATACCACTGTGTAAGTATTTTGAATTAATCCTATTATACATAAGTACACTACATCTACTTTCCTAACATTTCTCTTTGTCACTTTCTAATATTCTATTAAATTGGTATTTATTAGGGTTGTAGAAAGATAAACTGGGGAAAGCACAGCAAATAAAGAAATTTTACAGTAACTACATTATCTGGAAAGATACTTTCAAGCTGTATAATAAATCTTAATTACATAGAAAAAAATGTAGAATACATATTACTATTGCTTCACTAAAAACTAATCATTTGTTTAGCCTCATTCTATTGAATGGTTTAAGTACTCTATTCCTCATTTCATAATTGTAGGAAATGAATCCCAACTTTTAACTCACCCTTGAGAATGTGAAGTCATTTGAGTGGATAGAATATATTCCCTTTACTTGTCCACAGTATATAAAACCCAAAGTCAAATTATTATTAATCTTTTTCATTCTGGTTAATTCAGAGCAACACTTTCTTTTACATTCAATTAGCTTGTTTCCCTGATATATTAGTATAAAGGTAACTTTTTTATTGTGGTACAATAGCATTACGTCTAAATTTTAATTTTTACTTATTTTAATGTTCAGGAAACAATAAGTTCCCTTTAATTATGATTCCCTTTAATTATTCAATGGTTAAAACAGAGGTTTGAAAACATGACCCTCAACTTCTTTGATGTTTCTCTGATAATAGGGGATGTAGGTCTTCCCCTCCTTTTGGTAGGATAGGTTTGTAACTTCCTTGTAACTAGTAGAATATGGGGGAAGAACAATAAAATAAGATAAAAACAGAGAGGGAGGCAAACCATAAGAGACTCATAACTATAGGAAAAAAACTGAGGGTTGCTGTAGGGGAGATGATAGGGGAATGAGGTAATTGGGTGATGGGCATCAAGGAGGGCACCTAATGTGATGAGCAACGGGTGCTGAATACAACTGATGAATCACTAAATTCTACCCCTGAAACTAATAATACAATATATGTTAAGTAATTGGATTAAAAAAAAAAAAAAAGAATATGAGAGATGTGGAGCTGGGTGACTTTTGAGGATGGGTTAATAAAAGGCAGTCCAGCTTCTGCCTTGTTGGCTGGAATATCGGGCTGCGAGCCCTCGGCTGCCATGTAAGAAGTCCGGCTACTCGGAAGCAGCCATGCTGTGAGGAAGCCAAGCTGCACGGACAAGCCACACACCTGCCTTAAGGTCTGGTCCTCAAGCCCTTCCTACCTATGCGCCAGACATGCGAGTAAATGAACTCGAGGTGAGCCCTGCCCTGAGTCACAAAGCCATCCTCAGCCATGAAGCCATCTTCAGTCTTGGAAGTCTTTCCAGCTGGAAGCCCCAGACAGTGCAGAACAAACATTCCCCTCTGTGCCCTCTTAAATTCCTGACCCACAGAATCCACAGACAATAAAATTGTTGTTTAAGGCCATTATATTTGGAGTGGGTTGTTACAACAGCAATTAGAGCAGTAGGCTTGTACTTACACTTATTTTCCAATTCTTCATGTTAAAAAAGGATCAGCACAAATTAGGGGAAAATCAAAAGATGAAAATATGGCTTCTCGAATATCTACAACTGTTTTTATTTCTAAAATTGCATGCCTTTCTATGAGATAATTTACTAAAATAATATATAATTGAGAGTCTACATTTGTAAAATAATTATATACATAAGCCTTAAAATATCTCATAATAAACATGATTGAAATGTTAAAAATAATCAAGTTAATGCATGCAACGGATCACCAGGAAATAGGTACTGAGATCCCAGCTTATTCATGGCATTTTACTTGATATTATAAGTAGAATTTAAATAAATTACAATTTAAGGTAATTTAATCTAGAAGTATATAACCCAAATGGTATTTAATACAAAAAAATGGTTAGGCATTGATCGTAACTATAGCTCTGGTCCCTATGATGGCATAATCTGTCATGTTGGCTTACCAACATCTCTTCAATGTTTTCTCTGAAGGCCAGCATTTTGGTTAAATAGATAATCAGACTTTCCCTGCTAAAGTTCCATGGTATAGAATCTGCCATTGAATAATATTATTAAAAATGCAATTGAACTTGCAAGAGAAATCATCACAGAAAGGCAAGAGACAGTGTGATATATTTATGGGTCACAGTCCACCTCAGCACATTTACTAGGTATTTAAGAAATGATTGTTATATTAAAAAATGTAAATTACAATGGAAGATGGAAAAGATTTTTTTTTAAGAATAATATCCATGATTGATAATGGCAAAGGGAAAATGGCAAATACATTTCCTATAGGTATATGTTGATAGAACTCCTGAAAGGAAATTTGGTATTGTTTATCAAAAGCATCATATTTTTGCTCATTCTTTGACCTAAACATAACTTCTAGAAATTTATCATAAGGAAGTGATCATAATATGGGCGAAAACGTACCTACACATTTAAATACTGTGAAATAATATCGAAGCATTGGAAGTAAACTGTATTGGGTTTTTATTGCTGTTATGACAAATTATTCCACATTTGGTGACTTAAAATAGCATGTATTAATTATCTTGCAGTTCTGTAGGTCAGACATCTGACAAGAGTCTCAGTTGGCTCAAATCAAGCTGGGGGCATCAATGTACTCCTCCTGGAGGCTGCAGGAGGCATTCCATTTCCTTACCCTTTCTAGCTTCTAGGGGACACCTACATTCCTTGGCTCTTGCCCCCCTTCGTCCATTTACAAATTCAGCAATGGTGGGTTGAACTCACCTTGCATCTTCCTGACCTTCTTTTTCCATTTCTTCCATTACCCTCTGTCTCCCTGCACTTCACTAGCTGGCAAAAGTTCTCTTTTTAAGGGCTCAAACCATTAGACTGGGCCCACCTGGATAATCCAGGCTACTCTCCCCATCTCAATGTTCTTAATTTGTGCTCAAAGTCTCTTTTGTCACGTGAAGTAACATATTTATAGGTTCTTGGGATTATGGTGTGGACACATTTGAAGGGCCATTATTTTGCCCACCACAAAACCTATATGTCTAAGGTAAGGATAAGAATTAAATAATTGGGATACTTGCTTACATTAGAATGTTGTATAGTGATTAAAGCTATATTGTATGCAGAATAATAATTAACAATCTTAAAATGTTAAGTATGCACCAGGCCCTGTTTTGAAAGCTTTTCCTATATTGACATTTACATAACTCTCTCAACAACCCTATGATATATGTGCATTATTACTCCCTCTACTCCTTAACCTCTTAGAGATAAGGAAACTAAGGCACAGAAGCCAAGTGATTTGCCTAAGGTTACATGGTTGGTAAATGGCAGCAGAGCTTGGAATATGAAGGCAAATTAGCTGCAGAATTCATGAGCTTAACAGTGAGTTGGACATGTTATTATTAAGTGAAAAGAAAAATCAGATTAAAATATATTATGGAGATATAATCCCATTTTTATAAAAAATGGTTTGTGCAAAAATGACAGATTATCTCTGGAAGACAGATTATCTCTGGGTAGAAGGATTATGGGTGATCATTTTTTCTTTTATTTTCTTTTTCTTTTTTAAAAAATATTTGTTTTTGAGAGAGAGAGAGAGTGTGAGTGAGCGAGTGGGGGGGGCAGAGGGAGAGGGAGAGAGAATCTCAAGCAGACTGCACTGAGCACGGAGCCCAACTCGGGGCTCAATTTCACTACCTTAAGATCATGACCTGAGCTGAAACCAAGAGTCAGACACTTAGCTGACTGAGCCACCAGATTATTTTCTTTTTAAAATTTATTTTGAAAATACTCTTATTTTCCAAACAAGAAAAAAAAATCCAAGTTTGTATAAAATATTCAATGAATCAATTTTGTTGGTTTGTGCTGCCTTTATGTTTTAAACTATAATGAACAGAGTAAAACTCAGTGAAACTGCTCAGGGGTGTTGCAAAGCCAGACTTAAGCTCCTGCTTTTGTTCAAGTGATTGGTTGTTAAGCAGACAGCAACTTTGTGGCTGAGTACCTACCAGATTCCATGCATTGTTCTGAGAGATAAATGAGATAATAGGTGGAAACAACCTTGAAAGGAACTTTAAAGTAGGATGTCAAGGTCAGTCAGATGGAGATGTGTAACATGTGACACATTCTCCCCACAGAAACAAGATACTTAACAATAGTTATATCACCAGACCAGTCAAGGAAAGCTGAATAGTGTATGACTATTTCTCAATGAAAGTGAAGTTGACATTCCAATTTGAGACATCGCTCTCCTTCATGCACTTCAATGGGACAGTTGGGATTCTCTTTATAGTCTTTTCCCCTAAGGCTACAAGGATAATAGGAAATGGAACAGAAAGGACATAGCCACCTTAAGGAATGGAACTGTATCCCTATCTAGGGCACCTTTTCCTAAGTCAGGCTTTGCCTATACCATATCTAAAGGATGCAAAGTGAACTTAACTTAGAGATAACAAAATCTGATCTCAATAAAGCCGGGGAAAAGGGATAAAATATGTGTGATCATTCTCCTAAATATTCTTAAGTCATCATTTCTGTGTGAAATTCCAAAAAAAAAAAACCAAGGAAGTATAGTAAAATAACAATAAAGTACAGCACAGTGGTTTGGAAAGTGAATTTCAATGTCCCGCAGACATGCCTTCACACACTAATCCTGCCACCAGGAACATGTGCACCTGTGATCAAGATACTTCATTTCTCTAGATCTTACTTTCTGTATCTTTCAAATGAGCTTCTCACTAATTCATCGGTTTCTCGTGAGTAATGAATGAGATGATGCAGGTGTAACATGGAGTAAAGTAATAGGTGCACACAATAAATGTTCAACACCAAATATGTACCTGGTTCACTCCTCTGACAATAATGTGCCTATGATGCCAGATCAGGAATAAAAGCCCTTGCAGATTGCCTTATGTTGAGCTTCTCAAGAGGCAGCTCTGACACAAGGATTTGAGTGATTTATTTTGGAGGTAAACCCAGGGAACACTGGTAGAGGAGAAGGGAAATAAGGCAGGGAGGGAAGGAAGCTAATTCAGGGTGCATGAACGAACCAATATGGTCAACCATGGGCAGTATGGGCTCAATTCTGGTTGGGAAGTTAATGATGTTGACTAGAGTATGTCTCAGGATTTCCCATCTTTGGGTTGAGAAGTTGGGGTATTGATCCACCAACTCCCATAACCATTATTGGGCAAGAATTGTTCTCACAGCTGTAACTTCACTCTGGAGTCAAGCACCTCCTGTGGCTAGAAAGAGCCTATAGACAGAGAGTCCCAAGTGCTTGAAGAAAGAAGGTGGGCATGTACTGAAAGGCAAGTATTCAGGGACTATGGGCAGGGCACTGAGAGTCAGCTATTGATATCATTATGCTTTCCTTTAACCTACAGAGTCTAAAGACGGTGGTTGCAGGGAAACTGTTGCAGGATTATTGCAGGATTATTGCTGGATCCACGTGCATTGCTGCTCCTATGAATTCAAAAAACGTAATACAATGCATTTTTGCAATATGGTAAGAGCTTCTTCAATATTCAACATCAACTTAACAGCTTTCTTTTTATTTGGTAGTACAAAATACCTGCATCCCCAGCAGCTACTCAACAGCTAACATGTGTATAAAGGCAGAATAGTAACAATTGAAAGAAACATCTGTACTAGACACCTCTGGCTTCCTTTTACCAAGAGTTGTGGCGGAGGTATTATCTACCAGGTCTGGCAGTGGGTAAGAGCATAGATTGGGTTCTCTTAATTCCATTAAGCATTGAAAGACACTTTTCAGAGAAAAGCCCATTTACAAATAAGGCAATTAAAAACAGACATTTACATTACAGTAATAAAATATCTTCATTCCAAACATTTAACAAATCAAATCCCCTTTTGGCTCTCTACCATTGACAAGTCATTTCTAAAAATTCAGTACCAAGCTTCTGGAGACTAGGGTCCCTATGCCCTATTCAATTTCTTTATAGTCATTCTGATATGTCATAATATTTATTCAAAGGAAGCAATCATTTGGGATCCTTATTTGTGGTTCCCAGCATAACATTATCCTATACGAATGCCATTTTATCAGAAGGGCCAAATCCCATTTGCTATGGAAATCTCCTTGCCTGATATGCTTTCATCTGTCTTTATCCTATGGGTGTGGGGCATGCTTGCTTTTTGGTTTCCTTTCCTCTTTTCTCATCAGTCTCAGCTCTTCATTCCAATGACTGAGTTCCCCAGCGGATGTCCACACCACCCTTTCACTTCCTGGGAAAGTCAGTAATACTTTCACTAGCTGCCAGGGGTTATAAAGGAAACTTGACCCTTGGATCCTGAATACCCAGACCCCAGACCTGGACCAACTTGCTTCGCTCTTCAGATTTCCGCCCGCAGGTGGCAGCAGCGAGCTCCGAAGCGGGTCTTTGCCAGAGCCTATACCCAGCTTCTGGCCGGCGCTCCGGAGCGGGGTCAGGAGCATCCACCTTCAGGAATCCACACCCAGCTGGGACGGTCCTTAAAGCTGTAGGAACTGAGTGCTAAAATGGTCTCTGATTCTTTAATTTCTCGAGTGAAAACAGTTTGAAGCAGCAACGGCAACTCACTGCGTCCCTACTCTCTCCGGTTCTCCAATTCCCCACCAACTCCAGCAGGAACCCAGTCCCCTTTCCCAAGCAGGGTTGGCTCCGTAACTCTCCACGCTCCGGCCCTAGCAGATCCTCCGGAGCCAGGCGCTGAGCCGCTGGCAGTGCGTCTGCGGCCGCGGCGCCCTTCTCCTACCCTCCGCCTACCCATCCGCCAGGCGGGCTTTTCCACCGGCCAGGATGCCGCGGCTGCACCCCTGCTTCATCCCCCACCCCCCTTCTCTATCCCTCCTCTCCATCCCTTCTCCTCAGACACACACAGACGCACACACGCGGCCCGCTCGCGCCTGGTACTTCACGCTTGGCTGCGGGAGCAGGACCCACGCAAGCCCAGAAAGCCACGGACCTGCTGCCCGGACTCTTCGCCCCGCGGTCCCCAGCGTCACCACCGCCGCAGTCACCGCTTCTGCGCCGCTTCTTCCCGCCTAGACATCGCTGCCAACAGCCCCTCAGCTGCAGCCCCTGCGGAGCTGCAAGAAGTTTACGTCTCGGGAAGGGGCGGCGGGGAGCAGTTGAAGGATTTGTTGTAGGAGGATTAGCACATTTGGGCGAGGGGAGGGGCAGCGCCGCTGCAGGACGCGGCGCGGACCTGGCATCACTGCGTGCGGCAGCCACCGCCGCCGCCGCCGCCGCCTGGGACCGCGGAGCCCGGACGCCCCCGCCCGGCCCGCGCCCCGCCCCCGCCCGCCTGGCCCCGCAGCGCCGGGCGCAGAGGAGCCGCGGGCGGCGCGGGGAGGCGGGCAGCGCCCCGCGCGCGCTTTTGCCGCCCCCGAAGCCTGCGCGCGGAGAGCGCGGGGCGAGCGCGCGTCGGGCGGCGGCCGCGCTGGGGGGCGTGGGGCGAGCCGGCGCGAGGAGCGGCGGGGGCGAAACTTCGCGGCCAGATGCCTGAAGGCGCGGCGGCGCTGCGAGGCTGCCGCTGCTGCCCCTGCGGGCCCCGGGCGCGTCTCCGCGGGCGGCGCTGGTCGCGGCGCGGCGTGTGCACCGAGCGAGTGAAGGTATGTTTGGCGGGCGCGGCTGGAGCTGCCGCCGCCGCCGCCGCCGCGCCAGCAGGTCCTAATGCCTGTCACTTCCCAGGACGCTGGCAGCAGCAGCCCGGAGCCCCCGAGCCCTCCGCAGGTTTGCCTGTCCTTCCCCGCGATCTGATTGGATAAAGTGGGGGCTCGACGGTGGCCGACGTGGGACAGTCTGGCTGTGGCAGGGGTCTCGGAAACCATGGGTTATTGCAGTGGCAGGTGCACGCTTATCTTTATCTGTGGCATGCAACTGGTAAGTGACACTTGGGTCCTCTTATTCTGTAATGTGCTTTTGAGATACTGGGCTGAGGAGTGCAGTAATGGGTCTGTCATTGATTAGAATGGAAGGAAAAATAAAAGAGAAAAGGTGACAGATATATTGCCTATATTTAAAATGATTTCAGGGAGAGGCACTGTGGGGTACCGGAGAGGTGAGCCTTTCCGCTCCCTCCTAATTCTATTCCTCTGAAGACAGTTTGTCAGGTGCGGGTTAAACTTGTCTTTAATTTTTCTAAGGAAAGCAAGATGTATGTATCTCTTGTTCCTTTATGCTTTGTATTCCTATTACTATAACAACGTGGTTGTCACATATAATTTACTATACAGGTGTTAAGACAGAAACATATGGAATTTTTGACTTTTCTTCCATATACTATTTTTTTTTGCAGTATCTTTGTTTCTTCATTGACGCGTGTTATTTTTCAAGGAATATATTGTCTTAGAAGTATAATGCTCTAACAGACACTATGTAGGGCAGATGGTATCCTTACAGCAGTCTGATCTAGAAGCCACGTTGAGTTTTAAAAGTATGTAGATTGAAGAGAAATACTTAAACTCAGTAACATCACTGCCATAAACTGAATCAGTAACCTTTAAATCACAATTATAAACAATTCTAAAGAAAAATATTCTGTCTTACATTATGTATGTAATTGCTCCTGAAATAGACATGCTGTATGATCCTATAGGATGGAGAATTATATATACATTTTGAGGAATATTGTACGTTTGCAAAGAGGCAAGAAACCAGTAATGGAAAACGTCGTGTCTTTGAATTTAAATTCTCTAAGGGCAATAGGAGGGGCTGAGGATAGTTTAGAGGTGAAAAATATACCACTGTAAGTGGTTAATTTGAAGTAGGAGTACTTGCTCAGTCCTGCTATCAAATAGCTTTCCTCGAAAAGTATAAATCAATCTGAAAAGCCACCCACATTTCCAATAATGTTTCATAAAGGCTGAAAGGACAACTAGACTGAAGGAGATTTGAGAGCCCAACAGTAAAGTGTTCAAAAGAGCAAGGATTTGGTGTTGAAACTGATAGAAGAATACCTTAAGTGGTCTTTATTGTTTATCAGTAGTCTTGAAGCCCGAGAGTGTTTGTTGTTATTGTTGTTGTTGTTTTGTTTACTATATAGCTGGAGCAGTGCGTTTTGTTGCCTATTGTTTTGGGGTGTTTTTCTTTCCCGGGAAAGTTATCTCATGATACTTACTTTGATCTGTGAATTACTTAGGCACTTGACTGTAAGAAAAAGAAGGTGAAACTATAAATATAATTTTAAGAATATAATATTTTTTCAGTGAGGTGTAAACCAGTTTATTTCTTTTTGCTACGTACTTATTTAAGTTTTGCAATAAAGGATATTTACTTCTAATAATAAAGCTAATCAGAATAATGGGAGAGTTTACTTTGTTAAACCAGTGGTTAGGCCAAGTATGCCAAATTGTATAAACATTTTCAAAACATTCCTATGTTCATATATGATTCAGAAAAGAATACATTTGCTTATTCACTGTGTAAAAGCATAAAACTGTGAAAATGAGTGGGTGGGTAAGAGCATTCTTATGCTATTTTTAATTAAAAATTTTTTAAATATGATTTAACTTTTAATCATTTAGCGTAGTAGGGCTTTATTATGGCATTAGATCTATGTGGCATTTTGTGTGACGAACACAAACTTCTCAAGAACTTAACAATTTTGGAAAAACCTAAATATACAAATGAGAAACCTAAATATACAAAGTGGGATGATAAGGCTAAAGATTTCAGTGTGTGTGTTTGTGTCTTTGTTCATATGTGCGCATATATCTGATGGTGTATTGGCGAAGTGCTACATCGCTTATGGAATAGAAATTCTGAATCAAAGCTAAGTTCTCTAACAAAATAAAGGTACTTGTAATATAGGAGTGTTCAGTCTATGCGAGGATACATTTGAATCTTAAGGAAGTTCTATAACAATCATATGATTTTTCCCATTCAGACTTTATGTGCCACCAGGCTAATATAATTAGCAGCCATGTTAATGCAGATGCAGAACAAAAAACAAAGAACAAAGAACATTCAGTGCTTTGATAAGGTGAAATGATCACATTTAAAGGACCTCAGAGATTCCTAGTAATTGTTGCTTCTTAGAAATACAGTATTTGATTTTAAATAAAACAATTTCTTTGCAAATTAATAATTGTAAAGCCCTGCACACACACACACAAAATAGGTGGGTGTATATGTTTTCCTTTGCTCTATATAGATCTTTAGAAACTTTTTGTTATCTTTGAGCCATTCTGAGTAGAAGTGGTTTTGTAAGTAGCCATGTTTCTAGAGTAAGTTATGATTCATGTACCATTGATTGACACAGAAGTTCACCCAGTTTTGTTTACTTCTGAAGTGTTTAGTGTGTATTTTTGTAACATTTGGGCATGTTTTTTGGTAGTTGTGCAGATAAATCTTAGATTTATTAAAATTAATGGAAGCCAAAGATAGTCCAGGACAGAAACTTTATTAAATGTCTTTATTAAGTAACTTTAAGTTTCTGGAAACATTTCTTTCCAATTATGTAAGTAGAATATCTCTATTTTAATTAGACTTAAAGGAATATTTATGTTTAGGTCAAGTTGCAACTGACCTTTGTAGAGGATGAGGTAGCTGTTGCTACGGCAGAGATGGGAACCTCATTCATCAGGTTATTATCAGAGCAGACACAGTGTTTGATCTTTTAACAGGTGAGGGACAGAAACAAACGCACCAGAGAAATTTACCTGTCGGGATTCTATATCTTTGCTTTTAATTATAGTAAACGTACATTTAGCTTAATATTTGGCAGATTACAAGTGTGGATAAACATACGTTCTTTTAAAAGTCAGGAAAGCAGTTGATGAGACAAGAATTTAGAATTTCATACCACAGAGATTCAATACAAAACTTCCATTTTATGTAAAAGAGTCTGCCTCTGTATATCATAAATTAAAATCTTTGAGATGTATGGTTATTCCGACTTCAGATTTTAGGGTGATTCCTATGAAAAAAAGGGTATGATCTCTGGAAAAAGATTTATTCCATGTGCACAATCCAAAATTTAAGCTCTTAATCTCAAGAAGGTAATTTTCTTTTTACCATTGCTGTCCTTAATGCTCAGAAACTGAAGATTTCAGATAGTAACAAAACTCATTTTGCATTTGCAGTGTTGGATGTAGTGGCACAGGATAATAACAATCTAACTTCTTATTGACAACTCAGCAGCTTGAGAAAATGTTTCAGTTGTTTTATACTGTTTTTATTTTTTTGTTCTTCAATGTTTGGTTGTTTCAAAGAGTACTTTATCTAAGTGTTGCAAAAATTACTCAGATGATCCTCAGCGAAAATCACTTAGTTATAATATGGAAGACCATAACTTACTTAGTTTGAAAAGACAGCTTTGTTTTCAAGTAAGAAAACTCAACATTGCCCATTTTTTTGGTACATCAGATTCCTCTATGAAACAAAGTCTATGTGCCATGAACTATTGAAAGTATAGATTTATGTTCAGATTAATACTTGAAGGTGCCATTCTTGCCATGTGCTTTATGAAATATTGCTAACTTGGAGCAGATGCAAGGAAGAATTGTGTTAGTACACGTGTGTGCAGCTGTGTGAAGAAGCACATTTGAAACTGACTTTAGAATGACCAGTTACTTTCTACTGCACAGATAGTTACTAGACATTTTCAGAGGTACACATTTATTAGAAAAGAAAGCCATGAGTGCATAGATGGACTAAATAAAAACAATCTTATTATTATTATGCAATATGTCAGTGATGTCTGTCACAACTTGGTGCAGAGTTCATAGTTACATGAACTTTCATTACTTTTTAAAAAATAAAGCATGACCCAAAGTGACTTGAAAAATGCAGGTGGAATCTTATGATTTTCCTTGGATACTTTTGACAGGTCTGAAAGTTCTTCAGAAGTTTAGAACTTTACCTGCCACAAAACCTCCCTCCTCAGACAATTTAAAATTTTAGGTTCACATGCCATTGATAATAAAATCTTGTGGTAATTAACTGATCTAACTCAGGAAGAAGACTTAACGATTTCCATTTACTGTTTCAGAAACTTATGTAAAAATAG
Source organism: Potos flavus (assembly GCA_028534135.1). Lineage (NCBI taxonomy): Eukaryota > Metazoa > Chordata > Mammalia > Carnivora > Procyonidae > Potos > Potos flavus. The sequence continues at coordinate 35,139,738 of CM052886.1, read as the reverse complement.
GCTCAGAATTTGCTAAGTTGTCAAATACCTTTCTTCTTTTCAAATATTTTCTGCTTTTCGATTCCAGCATTGTCTTGTGTGTATGTGTGCATATTTGTTTAAATCTATTCTTTCATTTGAATTTTCAGCACTACTCCATTCAATGGTTACCAAGAAAGATACAGAAACTCCTTCCAGTGTCCAGCTCTCTTTCTTGGTTCACAAACCAAGTGGTAAAGCTCCTTTTTTTTTCTCATATACCCAAAGTTTCAGGGAACCAATTGATACAGAGCTTTTCCTCTGCTTTCTCCAATAGAGGCTTGTATGGGCAGCATTCCCTGTGCGGAATGCCAGAGTCATCTCTGGCATGGGGCCCGTAAGTGGGCAGTGGCCCAAAAATGTGAATAGGCATTGCCACCTCCTTTTCCCATTGATCCCTGCTTTATTTTGGGGTCAAATTCTCTACTTGCCCAATCAAGAATTTCAGAACGGCAGCCAGAAACTCCCTTGAAATAGGTCTTTATTTCTGATTCTGTTTCCTTTTTATGCATGTGTGTGCTTGACAAGAATAAAATTTGAGACAGAAGTACATTTTAAACCTTTTAGATTTATACTGGAAGTAAATATATTAGGATTGTGGCATCAGTTGCCTTCAATATTTGTATGTATAAAACTAATGACTAAAATTTCCAGCAATATACTTCAGTTATGTTATTTGGTAGAATTTTAAGCAGCTTAGTGTAACTTTCCAAAAGTAGTTTTGAAACTAATGTGGCTAATAATGGAAAATTTTCTTGTTTCCATGACTTATAACACTCAAATATCAGAAATCAAACACACACAAGAAATATTTTTATTTCCTTTCTATTCCATTTTTTTCATTAATATCATGAAACTCTTCCAATTTTGGCTCCCATTTCCGCCCAGAGAAACTTGATTATTGTTTATTTTCAAAATAATAAAATACATATTCCATCAGGGTACAATGTATCTAGGATTCCTTTTTCCCCCAGAACAATAACAGAAAAAATATTGTATTAACATTTGGATAATTTCTACACTAGAATGAAAATAAAAGTGTATGAGGATTTTGTTCCTACCAACTCCAAGAAATTGAAGGATATTTAAACACTATGAAGAAATAAGATAAAATTATGTTGTTTTCTTTCTCCAGATTAAGCTGGAAGATGACATTTATAAACTCGGTTTCTTTTCTTTTTACTCTTTCAGGTGTATTTAGATATGCAAGTTCTTACTATTTAAAGGAATTACTTCCTTCATCTTCCTGAACACAGCATTTTTCTTTTTATGCTTAAACTCTAAAACAGGCACTGGGTCTAACGAATAAAAATATTTGTAACAGTAAGTCTAAAGGAAACCATAGACTTTCTTTTTTTTTTTCCCAAACAAGAATGGGAATAAGGTGACTTCTAATAATTTTTACCTTTTAAATCAATTATGGATCGCATGCTAACTTTGATCCTTGTAGCAACTCTTTTTGAAAAGTTACAATAAACTGACTTTTGTGTGTACTTTGAAAAAAATGTGCTTTTATAATTTATCATGCTTTAAAAATCTAGCTTTATAAAATACTTAAACAATAATGAAAGCTGTTAGTATTTACTGGAAGCTTGCTCTGGACTAAATGCTAAATGTGTTTTTTCCAGTGATTCCTTTCCAATAATCCTATGAAGTAGGTAATAGATACTGATATCCTCACTTTACAGAGGAGAAAATGGAGACTCTGAAAGTTTAAGCAACTTTCTTAAGTCCCTCTCTTAGCGAGTGGTAGAGCTTGCACTCAGACCCAGCTCTGTCCCAGACTGAGCTCTTTGCTTCACCAAATCCCTTCCATGTATGACAAAATGATATTGTATCTTACGTTTCTTTTACTAACAAAGGCAGAATTTACCTGCTAATTCCTGGTTGACCCAGTAATCGACACAAGACTAAGCAGGCTCAGGGAGGGGTGTTGGTGTCAGGTTTCTGTCTGGAGCAGGGGTGCCATAGGTAGCTAGGAGCAGCTGGTGTGTGGTCTAAGGAATAAAAGGAGACACTGTCCCCTGCACAGTCAGCTTCCCTTGATGTTCCTGCTGGATTTCAAGTGTGCCCTAACACTGCAAAACACACCTGTAGTTCTGCCTTACAGAAGTGATCCCTCATCGTGAGGTTGTGTTTCTGTGATTGCTTAAGGGTGGGGGGAAAAAGCCACAGCTACTATGTATCAGGCCAGTTACTGAGAAATAAGCACATAGTATGGCCTTGGACACTTTGATCTATCAGTTTTAAAGACATTTCTGTGGAAGACAAAATGTATTTGTTTTTCTCAGATTCCTGTTCCTTGTGAAATGAATTTCTGGTGAATTGCTAATGCAGAGTCATGTTATTTGCCCCTCCCCCCGCCCTTTTTTAAAACAAGTCTCAATCCTAAATCCATCAGGACGACTTTTTGATGAGAATATTAGTTAGAACTAAAGTTGTTGGAAATAGCTTCGAGTAATAGGTTATTTGAAATGTACATGGAGTTTTCTAGAGCACTTCTCCATCTTGATTGTGCATCAGAATCACTTGCAGGGCTTTTTCTGTCTACATCAATGGGCCCCACTCCAGGGTTTCTGATTCAGTAGGTCTCAGGGAGGTCCTAGACCTGGAATTTGCTTTTCTCATGAGTTCCCAGGCGACACTGATGCCACTGGTTGAGGAACAAACTTTGAGAACTACTGGCCTAAAGCATAGGTCTCCACTTAGGGTGTAACCTGAATACATGACTTTTTTGAAAATTTTCAGCCCAACTAGATTCTTCCTTTGGCCTGTTATTTATGCGAACAAAACTTCTCAGGACCAAGTGTGTCTATTTCTGACTTCTAGCTTAGTCCTATTCAGAAGTTTAAATAAGGGAAATGGAAGGTCTTTTTACAGTGCTCATGTCTTTGCAGTGACTAGAAATATTGAACAATCTGAAAGTGATTCAGTTCCTCTAGTCTGTGCACTCTCTGCCTATCTTGCTGGAGTAGAATTGGTTCCTTCAGCTGTCTCTCTTTGCTAGCCTAGTCCCTCAGTCTGAATTTCTGGAATAGCTTCTCATGGTGCCAAGCACAACCGTGGGGAAGAGAGGGAGAGAAGGGTATAAGCTGGGAAAGCACTGAACTGAGTGAGGGCAGATTTTTCTACACCCCATCTAGTGTTTCTGTGTTGGACAACTGAATAACCGACTGTCATTTCCAATAGGGGCAAATAATTCCTGCATCATTTCCCCTATGGGACACTTAAGAGCATCTGGGAAGAACATGTGCTCAGAGTTTAGATATGAAAGAGCTTCACAAATGTGAAAAGAGCTTCACAGCTTCTGATATCTAGAAAATCTTTGCGTGTATTAAGAGTTTAATCTTCCAGGACTGTTCATTCAGTCACAGTAAGAGTGGTTATGGGCCGTTTATATATCATTTGGCCAGTGATCTTAGTTGTAACAACTAATTTCTTACAGAAACTTTTTTTTTCCTTCACTCACCCATATAAATATATATAAATAAGGAGGATAACATTAGGTGCAGATCATTCGAAATAGATAAAACATTATGCTTATGTGTCTGATGGTTCATCACACTTGAACTGTTCATTAGGAATTAAATTTTACAAACCAGTCAGCCCAGTCCTTCTTTGGGCTGGCATTTCTAAAACTGTGTTCCATAGGCACTAGGTCTGCAAAATGCTCTGTTGTACATGAGCTCTGAGGTTAAATAAGTTGTGGATGCCACAGGCTTTAGCCTCTATCCTACCCCTGAAGGGTCACAATGCATCCTAGCAGCTCCTAGAAGTCCTACACGAAAGAAACTCCTGCTTAATTCCACTTAACTCTGCAAACGCTTATAAAGTGCTTGCAATGAACCAAGGACCTCTTTTCCTGATATCCCCTATTAATCTTCCATGGAACTAGCATTTTCAGAAACACTTTTCAGTGAAATATTACTCTTGGCTAATGATGCAATCTAAAAGTTAATAATATTAAATTATTATCTAAACAATATTTAAAGGCTAAAAATTCAGTATGGAAATGCTTAACCTACTTAAGAGGTATTTACCAAATAGTAATACATAAAGATGTTTAAGAATATCAAATATTATTGTCATGTAATTAAAATAAATGAGGGGGACCTTGTTTTCAGATACTTGGCTATTATTTTTTACAGATTTACTGGAGTTTCTTGAGATGATGTTTCAGCCACTAAAATTACAACCCTTAACTTTGAAATTCAGTCAAGGCTAATTACAGGTGTTACAAAGAAGGGGGTGTGTTGCAATGGGTTTCCAAGGGTATTTGGAACGTTAGAGCACCTGGGGGAGGGTATCTGCAAAAGAACTTTCTTTTAAAAGTCATGGGAATGCTGGCTAACTGAACATTAAAAAAAAAAAGTCATGGGTGAGGGGTGCCTGGGTGACTCAGTCTGTTAAACATCAGCCTTCGGCTCTGGTCGTGATCTTGGGGTCCTGGGTTCAGGCCCACATTGGGCTCTCTGCTCAGAAGGGAGTCTGTTTCTCCCTCTCCATCTCCCTCTCTGCTCGCTTTCTTTCTCTCTCTCATAAAAAAAAAAATCTTAAAAAAAAAGTCGTGGGTGAGGAGTAGTGCCTGTATTGTGCAGCTAAAACCAAGCCTGCTCTTCCAGCATCGGACCCTAAATGTCTGTCTTTGCAGGGCTGGTGGTAAGGAGTTCTCATACTGACTTTTGTTTCCTAATCAATGCACACACTCTGAAACAGTAACACATTTAAAAACCCCAACAATGTTGTGTTCTTTGAAAACAAACGGGTCTTAGATTGGAATGGAGGAATCAAATCTCTTCTGTTAACAGAAGCCTTTGTATGCATCTGTGTGACGCTAATTACACAACAGAATAAGGAGGTGTTTTAAATCTTTTAACTGACAGCCGTGTATCAAATGATGGATGGGTCCATATCATCTCTGAAATGTTCAGTGGTAGGGAATTCATTTGAGACTACTCTAGATGGACTTCTAGCCATGGAGATATACAAGGCAGAGCTCCTAGAGTATTGTTTTTATAAAGGACAGTCTCTGATGTCACTTGGAAACAAAAAGTGGGGAAGATTTTTACAGGCCTCAAGGAGAACATTACAGCCTGGGAGTGTGCTGCCTTCTGTGATCTTGCCCCAGAAGGGCTCTGTTGACTTGCCTTGGCATTGAGCACTTTCTTTCTTACGGCACCCGCAGCGGGTGGAACACGGCTTGCTCCTGGAGGTCATAATTCATCCCTGTGGACACAGTGATCCTGATCTCACTCTCTCAATCAATGAATTAGGGAATAGTTGACCTATAGGAGATGGTGTTTCCAGGCACTACCTGTTTGCTTGCTTTGATTTCTCTCAGGTGCAGAGATGAGATCAGGGTCTGTGTATGTGTTTAACTCCAATTATTTGGGAGCAGTGAGCGAGCCACATATTTGAAAACTTTAGAAGCAGTTGTGGATTTGATAATACACAAGTGGTATATAAAGAGCTCTGGGTCTTTTCCCCCCTTTCTCCTTTTTAAATAAAGCTTGCTTGGGGTACCTGGCTGGCTCAGTCAGAAGAGCATGGGACTCTTGATCTTGGGATGTGAGTTCGAACCCCACATTGGGTGTACAGATTTACTTAAATATATAAAAGAACTTAAAAAATAAAGCTTGCTCAAAAATGGTGATGATAGTGGACAGATAACTTGTAATTTTCTAAAATATTGGAGCTGTGTATAGGATTATGTATTTCTTACCCTTATCAAATAGGGATTAATGAAATTTCATTTTTGTCCATCTTTCATAAACTGTGGTTCCATTTTATTCAGTCAAAGGATGATAGTTAAATTATGGCTATTCAATAGCATTTAGGAACCTAAGTTTTGCTTTTCTTTTGGCTTGGTATTCAAAGTTTTTTTCTTTCTTCCGAAGGACAGGGTTAGGGAGGAGGGAGATGTTGGGGAGAGGTGGCTAGTTTCTGGATGTCTAGCAGTTAAAAGGCAAGTAATACTACTCTACTTAAAGTGATATATGCTTTTTAAAAATTTTATTTATTTGTTAGAGAGGTAGAGAGAGAGAGCGAGTGCACACAAGCAGGGGAAGTGGCAGGCAGAAGGAGAGGGTGAGGCAGGCTCCCCGGCGAGCAGGAAGCTAGATATGGGGCTCGATCCCAGGACCCCGGGACGATGACCTGAGCTGAAGACAGACACTTAACCATCAGAGCCACCCAGTCACCCCTGATATACATTTTTAAAGGATGTTCTAGTGAATTCAGTCTGTGAAGATGACTGCAAATTCATTAATGAGTTTTCTCAAGAACGTATTTCTGGTTTTATCTACAACCTTCTTGGGAAGTTCCACAGGCTCTTAAATATAGGGAACACTGCTCTCCCATTTTACCATTTTATAGACTGTCTTGGAATAGATTTGTTTTTGTTCAAAAATGCTGTCCTAAAAATCAGGCAAATGGCATAAGTTCAATTTACATTTAGTAAATGTAAATCTTGTAATAGCAGTGTTTAGTGACCTTTAATTATATGCCTCTCTTTAATTCTTCAGAGAGATCTGTTGGTTTTCACTTTCTTTTCACAAGAGAGAGATAGTGATGATTGCTATGTTATTCCACTTACTTTGACTCTAGGGTTATATTAAGGACCGTAACAGCTTAAAATATTAGCTTTTTGCTTAAACAGAGAGAAATAAACACCAATAATTTTTTCTAGATCTCTATAGCAGTTTGATGTAGACTTTACATGCCAAAATAGTTCTGTTGCATGCAAGCCCATTTTTAAATTTAATCTTTTGTAATGTGAATAAGAATGTTACATATTAAACCTTAATAGTAATATATGGATGAGAGGTATTAGCAAAATTATTGAGGCAGAGGCAGCGATCTTAGTTTATAGGAGGGATGCTAACTTTTTGGTTGAAAAGTAATTTCGTGACATAAAAATATCTTCTTTTACAAAATACATCTCCCCGGAAGTCTTTCTAATGTGGTTTGAATGCAGCAGTAGATGGGCCCATTACTGTCATAGGCTGAGAACCAGCTATGCCTTGGGCCCTGCTGTGGGGTATTAGGGGAAGGAGAAGACCCAGTAGAACTCCAGGAATCAACCTGGAGTTGATTTCTAGCCTGCCGTGCTGTGTTCCAGTTATGATTGTTTCAAAATGAATGAATGAATTAAAGAACAGTGGGAGGAAATTAAGTAATTACTAAATCAGCTTCATCAAGAAAGATTTATGAAATGTCCCACACATGAACAGCATACTGACATGTGCTGAGTAAATAAAGTGTATGTTTCTGTCCTTTTGACAGTTAGGATATGTCTAGCTGAAAGAAATGTCAAGCTGTGTTTCTATCATGGACTGATCTACTATTTAGTGGTTGTAATAATTGAAGATTAACTTAAATTGCAACCGGATGCTTATTTATTTATTTATGAAGCCATACTACTTGCTTAATGTGGTAGTACTTAAAAATACTTTACTGTTCTCTGTTTATTATGTACTGTAAAATCACATTTCAGCATACTATAAATAAGATCAGTGTTGGTGAAAAATAAATGGTGATGTAAACTGGGCCATTTTTTAAAAAAAGTGAATTCATATCTTTCAAATTCATATTATCTAGCTTTATTTACTGCAATTGATATATAACATTATTTAAAAGCTCTCTTAGATCAGAATGTAAATAATGAAGCAAATTCTGTCTTTATATTTCAAATCTCCAGAGCAGTGCTTTTTAACTTTTTTTTGTTTTGTTCATGATGGCCTCTTTTGAGAATCTATTTTTTTTTTTTTTTAGTTAACATATAATATATTATTTGCTCCAGGGGTACATGTCTGTGAATCATCAGGGTTACATATTTTACAGCACTCACCATAGCACATACCCTCCCCAATGTCCATAACTCAGCCACCCTATCCCTACCCCCCATCCCTCAGCCACCCTCAGTTTGTTTCAGGAGATTAAGAGTCTCTTATGGTTTGTCTCCCTCCCTCTATTAAAAGTTATGAACTTTCTTATCAGAAAATACCCACGCAACTTGAGGGGATTCACAAATTTCTCAACCTGATACATGAAACTCAGGTGAAAACTGCTGATAAACTTTTCCTTTCCTTTTTTTTTTTTTTGGTCTACCAGTTTATCAGGATGTTCTACTTATTGACAAATTTAGTTCAGTTATTTTGAATTTGTAGAACATTTTAGGACGTTGATATACATTATTTATAATATATTGTAAAGATAATATAGACACATGTGTGAGTGCATTTGTCTGTGTGTAATGCAATGTAGAAAGAACAGAGTTGAGTTGGATAGTGTAAGCAAACTAGGCCTTTGTTTAGGAGATTAAATGGTATGTATAGATACATACAGTATAATATGGAATGATAAGAACTGTAAGAAAAGTAAAAATGAAGTACTAAGGGGATTTGGGGGAAGTAATCAGTTATGTCTTCATAAGCTGATCATGCAAGGTATGAAGGGTTGGTACATGATAGGTGGGATTTCTATAACTAAAGACTGGAGAAAAGAGAATCCCAGAAGGAAGTAGTGTTAGTTAGGGGGTGCATGACTGACTCAGTTGGTTGAGCATGCAACACCTGATCTCGTCGTCATGAGTTCAAGCCCCATATTGGCCCCATACTAATAAATAAATAAACAAACAAATAAATAAATTTTTAAAAAGAGAAATAATAGAACAAAGATGAGAATGGAAGTGGTATGTGTGGGACAATGAAGAGTCAGTTTCACTGGCAAGTAGGGAGAATTGGGAAGTGAAGCAGAGGATGAAATGGGTAGAGGTAGTTTGCGAATGGACATGAGCACCTTTGGATAGAGTTTAAATTTAATAGGACATGCATTTCTACAGAGGTTAATTCTCCAGATGAATGGCACCATTCCTCATGGTAGAATAAGAAGCAAGATGACGAGAGAGAAGGCCTAAAGTTTGGACCAAGCTCTGTGGGGAATGTGAGGGAAAAGCATCAATAAATTAAATAATTGCTAAATTAAATGATTGCTAAACTAAGGCCTTAGTGAAACCAGGTGGCATGCATTTGTAGGGGAACCAATTACTTTTCCATCATTCCTCAACTTTCTAAGAATTGAAATTGGAAAAGCAGAAGGTGGAAGTTTCCTTGCTCTTCGATTGAACAAAAGTGAGAGTTTGGGGTCTTGAAATGAACTGTAGGACTGGGTGGCCATGAGTAGGGTACCAGAATGGAAGGGGCAGTTAGATTACTGGAGCACCACTGCAGATATTTGAGGATAGGGGGCAGGTCCAGCAGAAGGGAGATCATAGGAAAGGTGGTTGTGTTCGTGGTCATGGTGAGACAATACACAAGGGTTTAGGTCTTGGAGAGGAGCACTGCCTGGGGCATGCAGAGGCCCTTTACTGGCCACCGAATTGGGTGAAAGGTCTAATTATTGAGAAGGATGAGAAGCCATGAGACCCAGCTGATAGAAGGACCATCACTGTATATTTTGGCTTTATTGAAGATGATCAGAAGTAAGGGATGAAGAGGAACATAGCCAGGAAAGAACAAGAGTGTTGCAGGGATTTCTGGTAATTGTGAGAATTTGGGGAGAGTGTGGTTTGATCTGGGGATTGGAGTTGGAAAAGAAGGATGGTTAGTGGGGGGCAGAAGGATGAATTGGGAGGGATGGAAATGTTTAATGAGTATGTGAGTGGAGTGATGAAGGAAGGGAAAGGAAGGTTTCAGGTAAGGCACTGTCTCAACTTCAACAATTTTGTTGACTGGATACTTCTTTGTCATGTGGGGATGTTCTGTGCATCGCATGAAGTTTAGCAGCATCCCTGGTCTCTACATGCTAGATGCCAGTAGCATACTCTGGGTTGTGGCAACCAAAAATGTCTTTAGACATTGCCATATTACAAAATAGCCCTCTTGCTGAGATCCACTGAGCTAGAGAAAAGCCCTAGAAAGAGCACTTAGCAATAACAGCAGGTTTTCTTCATCCTAAATTTGGAATTGTCTAGAGCACAGTGGAAGCAATGGTGAAGGGAAGAATAGATTTGAGCTCAGCCATTGTGTACCTGTGAGGGTCATGCCCGGTGTACTGTGGCTCTGGGTCACAATTATTGGGAACTCTATCAAAAGTCAACACCAGCGTTCCTTCCCCCTGCCCCTTGACCAATGGAAATAGAGTCTTCAGGGAAGCAACCTATTTACCTAGACATTTTGAAAACTGTCTAGATGATTTTTATTGTTTCTAAGCAGGCATTAAATGAGAGCAGGCCAGTGGTTTAGCAGCTATGGAGGCGAGGGGAGAAGCAGGAGGAAAAAAAAAGGAAATGGGGAGGTATGTTGAGATGTACGTTAGGGACTAGGAGACACACATTAGGAATTAGGAGGTACGTTGAGACACACATTGATTAGTGTTTGTGGGAATATCTACTGGTGAGGTAATGTTGACTGGAGATTCACTTGAAAGCTACTTTTTTATGGTCAATTATGTGCTCAGCCAAGCCTTTGCATTCTTGGCTGTCCTGATCCTTTTAGTTTGTACCAGAGAGATATTATCTAAGACCCAGTGAATGTCGTCTTTCCTTTGGTGCAAGTAAAGACTGTCCATGAATATTTGACACTTAATTTGTCCTCTCCCAACTCCTATAGCCTGCTAAAATATGCACATAGTATATAGATCTTCGTGAAATGTCTTAATTAAGAAAGATTTCAGATACAGAATACATATTAATTATGAGATAGGCAATTGTTTATATGAAGAGGAAGTCATGAAGTTTTAGGTCAGATGATGAGTTTTTAATTTAATAAAAGATTTAGGTAAGAGTTAATATGACTGTAAACTAAAAAGTAAACATTTTGTAAGGCTCTAAAGAATTTGGAAACTTTTCCTCACTCTTATGGAAATGCATGGACACACACACACACACATACACACACACACAAGTTATAACCACTGCCCTTCAGGAACTTAAATTAAAAAATACTTAAGCTATTAATATTCCTTAGGTGAGCCCCCAAACCCAAGAATATTCAACAGCATTTTAATATTTGATATCCTGATTCACCAGAAGGCCCAGTTATTGCTAAAGAAGTATACTAAGACAGCAGAGATTAATCTTTTAAATTATCCTATCTTAGACTGCATAATTTCTCTTGCCCCAACTTGATTTCTTTTGGTAACAGTCTTTTGGTGGACTCTGATTTGTATGCCTGGGGGTGGGAGAGTAAATTACATGACTTATTGAAGGTCCTTTTAGCTTGAAAATTTTATGATTAAATCTTGCATTTAGAAATTGCCTTTTTCTGGGAGACCCAGACTAGAAGGTACTTTTCCATCTTCATATTTGTATAGAGCTAAATTAATATATCACCTCCTCCAGTTTTCTTTAACACAGTACAGGGCAAAATAGCAGTAATAATGGCAAGGAAAAAAAACCAACAAGAATACCTTAATAAGCTTAGAATCAAGATGCATATGATGCTTTCTTAATTGCCATTATTTGCAGTCTTCTCAAGATGTACTTGGGTCCTCTGAAAGTTTAGGTGTGTGTAATGTGCGTGTGTGTGTGTGTGTGTGTGTGTAGTGGATATAGCAGGTATGTGATGGAAGCAAGGGGGAGAATAAAAATGATGCTGTTCAGAGGAATTGACTTAGTCATGTGTTGTGGATGTATGTAAGAAGAGGGAAGTGGGTTTTCTTAGAACACTCTCTACTTTTTAGCACGTTGTTCTGGATGTGGTAGATTTTCGGCAGGTCTTGTTAACTGGATATCCTCAGTGCTTAGCGTGAAAAGCAGGAACCCTCATAAAGTGTCAATGCAAAATGAAATAGAGATAGAGAATGGAGAAGAGTACTGTATTCGGATGGAATCCGTGAAAGTTTAGGTAGGCCAGATTGCAATATCCCCACTGGAATTCAGCCAGGACACACATTAGTACATGCTACTTCCTGTCTAGCCTAATTAAAGGATTGTTGAGAACTAACAAAGTTGGCTGACTTGAAAAAGTCAGTGCTTGCTAAAATTTGTAAGCTATAAGTGCTTAACAGTATGCCCTGACTTTTATGCTGGGGTCATCTTATTAATTAAAGTTTTCCAATCATCTAATTAGAAAATACAGTCTGAACTGAGTCTGGAGGATTCCCAGTCTCACTTGCTAATTTAAAGAAAAGCGGAAACGAAGAAGAGCAGTGCTCAGTGAAAGCAATGCAATGGAAAGCTACGTTCTGGACATCCCTTCAGAGATGCTCCATACCAGCGGGGTAATTATTTAGGATGCACTTCCAGTAGAGACATTAAAGGGACACCAGCGAGTTAGCTTTTAAATGGAGAAATCTGTGCCAGCCCCCAAATTAACTCTTGGACTAGAATAGGAGTGCACAATGGAAAGCTGGAACGCATGACCAACACTACTGACTGAAATGGAACGGTTTGCTCATTGACGTTACGCCTAATTTTTTCAGCTCAAGTAGTACTTTGTCCAAAGAACAGAAAGAGAAGGAATAGTCTGATAAGATTTTAGATGATTACCTGACACTTAAATACATCTTCTCTTAGGGGAAAAAAAAAAGTAGATAAAAGAGTCTGTGTGTTTTCTAAAGGTAAGGTTCTCTAACTGAGGTATCACATTTAAGTCCTGAATGTCTGGAGTTTACTTCTCATCATTGTTTTTATATGCCCACCATGCTGAAAGCAGAGCTCTTATCCAAAAAAAAAAAAACCAAAAAAACACCTCAAAACGTTTTATTAAACATCTATTATGTGCTACCCACTGGACTAAGCCGAAGGTATTAAAAGAAGAAGAAAAAGGATGTGGCCAATGCAAAAGATACATGGGTCTGTGGCTATCTAGCAACTGAGTAATTAATCATAGTTTCTCATTTTCTCACTTAAGTACCTGAAATCAACCAGTATTTCTCTACAGGTACTAGTAAATGAAGTATTGCACAAAGAATTTTCTTTTAAAATAACTTATTTCTTCAAAGTGAAATAAAAAGGATAGAAGGGAACTTTTAATTTTTGTTGAAATTTAAGAATAAGCTGTCTGTACTCTAAATTGTCTCAGTCAGTTCTGTAGACACATATTTGTAGAGCATCTCCCGTTTATGTGACAACAGCCGAGTAAGCACTGTGGGACGCAGATGTTCCTTCTGTCTTCCCATGTTGACCATCCACATGTCTCGCAGTGGAATAAATCATGCCATCATTGAGGTGGCCATGCCAAACCAGAATCTCTCCATGACAGCCATTGTGTAGAGCATGAGTGTGGATCACCTCTGCTGACCAGAGTACTATTTATTTATGCATCTTGTAGCTGAATTGAATTTTTAAAAATTTGATACTTGCTTTGAAATTAATTGGGATATTGTTATCAACCCTTTGCTATTTGTCAATATCCCCTCAACAATTTTTATGTTGTTTAAAGCCTATAAAGTGATGTTACCTAACTTAATATTTAAAAGTTAAAAAATTATACCCATTCGTCTCTAAAAGACTTTTATTTATTATTTATTTTTTAAAAAGATTATTTATTTATTTATTTGAGAGTGAGCACAAGTGGGAGGAGGGACTGAGGGAGTGGGAGAAGCCAACTCCCTGCTGAGCAGGGAGCCCGCTGTGGGGGGCTCCATCCCAGGACCCTGAGATCATGACCTGAGCCGAAGGCAGACACTTAACAGACTGAGTCACCCAGGTGCCCCTCTAAGAGACTTCTAAATAATACGTGTCAAATTCAAATTTCACCTTTCGGTTTCACTCAAGATGCATTTTGAATGCTTGTATCACAGACCATAGAGGGAAAAACATTCTAGCTGTTTTACAATGATTTGGCCTCAAAATGAAAGTAGCTTAAAACAGCAGCTGACGGTTTACATCAACAGCACTGCTCACGATTCTTTGGGGCCATTGTTTCTGTGTTTCTAATAAGCAATATTACATGCCAGCTAATATCACTGGATCATTATATACATTGACAGTTTATAAGCAAATAAAGAACCCTGACCTGAAAAGGGTAGGAGTGAGGCATTTCTGTAGACAATATCATTATTATCTGTAGATAGAAAGATGTCACCAGTTTTTCTTTTCATTGAGAAATTGAAATAACACTTTAATGAAACATGGTTCCTTCTTATTGTCCCTCCCTGTTTTAGATCAGGCATCATATTTTTAGTTTGGAAGATGAGAGCAGCTGGTTCAGGCCAGGTGCTGATAGTACTAATGTTGATGTAAGATGCTGCTCAGATGGATGGTGCAAAGAGAATCATTGTCCCTTGATTTGATCATGCTGGCTCTAAAATTTATTTTTTGATCTGGCATTTGACTTTGCATTATACTCGGAGAGCTGGAAATCACAAAGCTGTGCAGCTGCAGAGTATATATAGATAGAGACCCTGGAACATTACCTCACACACCCAGCACTCACTATTAGCAGTCTTTATAAATGAAAATTCTATTACGGAACAAAAGCCAGTTATTTTTCTCCATACTGTAAGAGAGGCTTATAGTCTGAGCCTAATGTGGGTGTGTGAAAGGTGACAGAGGTGGGGAGGGGAGTTGTGAGGATTAGGGACCCATCAAATTAAAAAAAAGATTATTGTTTTCTTATAAGAAATACATTGTTTACCTTTGAATATATATATGGATAAAGTGATTTTAGAATCTGATTGAGATCTTAAATGTTCTTAAAACTGGTTAAGAGTAAAGGGACTGAATACTAGGGAAAATAGAACTCCGTTAATATGCAGAGTTAATTGAATTTGAATATTTTCTTTTCTGCCTTTTTTATATTGATGATCTTTTTTTGGAGTGAAAATATATGATTGAAATAAAATGATCACCTAAGATAAATGAATTCTTTCAAAACCTTATATGGAATTAAAAAATACTGCTTGGAAAGTATTAATTTGCCCCGTTACCACATTTAATGAGATAATTTACCATATCCAGGCAAGTGATTTACACAAATGTTATAATTCTTTTCAGTGAGATAGCTGTGAAAAAAATTACTCCCAGGCTCCTGACAACTCATTTTTATGCCTCTGTTGTCTCCTGATTTCTTCATTCTAGCTTCGGGCATTTCTGAAGGCCTAATTCTCTCTTTGCTGTTCTTTTTTAACTTTTGCCATTGAAATTATGCATTTTGGAGTTGATAAATTGGTCAATAACTATTGATCGAATACATACAATGGGACTTATACAGAGCTTGGTGTTATGGAATATGTTGGTGAGGAGAAATTTTTCCCATACCAGTACTCCAGGGTCCCTGGCTGGGTTTGGAGATTAAACTGACACAGATTAACAGGAGAAAAGCATACAAATTAATTTAAATACACTTTTTTTACATGGCACAGGAGTTTTCATAAGGAAATGAAGCCCCAAAGACCGAGTTAGACCTGAGTATGTTTATGCTAGGTTTGATGAGGAGTGGGCAGTCATGTAAAAATATGATAGGTTGAATATGAGGTAAGTGTAGTAAACTGGAGAATCTTGGGGAAGCCTCAGGTGAGGGTTCTGACTATTTCAGGAGAGAAGGGAAAGGGGATGGTCAGAGTGACCATGCTTCTGCCATTATCTCAGATGCTTTCAGCTTAAAATACTGAATTTGCCAAGGTGCCGTATTTTGGGGAGCATGTCCTGAACCCCATCAGATATAAGGAAAGAAAATGATGCTCTGCAGCTTTCCATATGGTTACCAATACTGGAATGAGTAGGCTGTCTTAGGGAAGATTCACTGGGGTGGTAAGTCTAGTTGAGTGTTGAAGCATGGGTAAAATTTAGATGATTTAACATCAGAGTCAAAAAGGGAAGTGTGAGGCTGTGTTGATGTGAGACACAACTCTACCATTTAGATTGAAGTACATGTGGATGTACTGGGGGTTATGGATGGGTAGTTAGAGTAGGTTAAGATTACGGATTCTAGAATATAATGTAGTTTTTAAGAGCTTAGCCACGGGAACCAAAATTTCAAATAGTGACACTACAGTTTTTGTCACCTTGCCCAAATAACCTCTCTGTGCCTTACTTTCTTAATCTGTACAACAAGGTTGATAATGGTATTTACTTTATAGAGATGATGGAGAAATTAAAATAATTAATATATGTGAAATGCTTAGAATAGTCACTGGCACCTCTTAAACACTTAATAAATGTAGCTTTTGTCATATGAAGCGTTTCGAAATTTGACAAAGGATTCTGAATTTTATGGGATAAGTGCCATAGAGCCAGGATGGTTTCTTTATTATGTGGTGACATGTTCAGAGTAACATTTAAGGAAAAAGAGGTAGAAAATATAGGACCAATTCACATGGGGAAGGTTCCAGTCAGGAAGGGTCCTGTAATAGGCAAATATCTGGATTTAAGATAATGAGAACCTAGGATAATAGCTACATCAAAAATGTGGATAATGAGCACCAAAACCTGTTTTCTTTATAAAATACTTTTGATATAACAGTAATTCTGTGGCTACAACAGTATCTCCCACTCAGGTATGAAGAATGAAGACATGGAAACTTGGTGCTGGCTTCCATCATATGGAAAGAGGAAAGACAGAGGATAAAAAGCTGACATCAGAGGATCTTTAGAGAAGTAATTGCTGAGATAGTTGAGAGGGTGCAGGGTCACAATCCTCCAGGGTCGGCGAATCATTTTTGGGAGGTTATCAAGTTGCGAGAGGGAACCATTGAAATGATAATGACTAGGAGCTTGTTTTGAATTTCTTTGCACTTTGAGTGACAGAAGTAGAATGATGGAAGTGGCTATGAGGCAGTTGAAGAATTTATTTTGAGGCCAATTCAGACTTGACTCTTTTCTGACCAACGGGAAGCAAGAAGAGGGCTGGAGACTGTGTTTTCAGAAATGCCACCAATGGGATTGGAAGGGGAGAAGGAATTAGTGAATAAAAAGAAAAGTCGTACTTGGCACAGCTGGAGAAGGACAGGTGACATGTTACTGCAGGGAGAAGGGGCACCCAGAAGGGAAGAACCCTGAAGAGAAAAGCCTAGGAGGAGGACTGGGCAAGCATCTGGATTCAAAACTCAGGGATTTTTTGATAAAGTAGTTTCATTAGTATAGGGAAAATCAACATGAGGGATTTAGGAAGAAAAAAATAGTGAGGAAAAGAAGGCAAAATATATAGATCATTTCAAGGAGTTAAAAAATGCTGAACTGGGAGACAGGATCCTTAGGGTTTAGTTCTGGATTTGCCATTAACTGCATGACCTTTGACAATTTCTCTGTTACTGATAGAATTTTCTCCACAAAACCGAAAGTACTTATTTTTACATTTAGGAAGCACTTTTGACCTTTTTGATATTCGTAATCTATATAGTAATACAGTGCATAGTTAGGATCCTGAAAAGGCCCTGAGAGGCCCCTCATCATCCAGCGTTGTAACGGGGGCCCAAGGGTCCCAGAGCACCTGGCTCAGGGGGTCCCAAAGAGACCAGGTTTGACCACTCACCACTGACAAAATCCAAAGGCAGACAGACGATAGTGGTGAAATAGAAAAGGAATTTATTTCAGTGAGGCCAACAGTGGGGAGACAGCAGACTAATGTCTCCAAGACTGTCTCCAAAGTGGTGAAAATGCTTGCAGGTTCAAGTAAGGAAATGTGCAATGAAAGTCAGTGGGTGGCTGAAACTGGAGGAAAGGTCAGGTCAGTCATTGTCTTGGGGTCAGTCAAGCAGGATCCTGTTGGCCTCAGGGCAATCCTAATTGCTGGAGGGGGTAGTTTCAGTTCCCATCACAGGATGCTTTGCCTGCCGTGGGATCTTTTGCCTGAGTTAAAAGATAGGCTGGAAAGAACTTAATTAGAAAGTAAAAGACCGAGGTCAAAATGGAGGTGTTTCAATGTCATTAAAGCCCATGTACCCTGCAAATAAGCGTGAACCACAGACCTTTGCTGGGACTGTCTATTCTTAGATTGAAACTAACATACATGAACACTGTTATCTGATATTGTAAACCACAGCAGACCATTTGAAGGGCAAGGTAAAAGAGCTTTGTGGTAGGTATACTGATGGCGAGAAGAATTACATGAGATAGCAAAACCCTAAAGGAGCAAAAGATAAGTCTAGCAAATACAAGAATTAAAAAATGTAGCAGTGTGGGACATTTTGGAGGGAGGATACAATCAGTTTCTATTCATCGGACTAGCTTTTGAAAGGCATTATTATAGAAGTTCGAAGTAGCTTACAATTTAAAAGTCGCTGTCCCATAACCCAGTTAGCAAGTGAAGGTTTCCAGTTGCAGGACTCCGTCTCCTGATTTGGAGTCTGGACAGCAGGCTGGCTGCCTTTCTTCTTTTCTGCCTGAATGAAAAGTTGGATTCAGTGTGCTCTGTGTCAGAAATCAAGAAGTACATGATGTACTTTTTAGAAAGATTTCCAGTCATTAAGGCTAAACAAAATTGATTTTTGAAGAGATGGTCAGCTATTATCTAGGAAATAGCAATTGTATTTATAAAGTGTTTCCAGCTTAGAAGAGATTATTCATACTAATAAATTGATAAGCTTTATCTAAAATTCTGTTTTCAAAGTACACCATCATCTTGGCACCTATTTTGACACAAAAATACGCACAGAGTTGTATCCTAACCCTGAAAGAAGGCGAAATCACCCAGCTCCAAATCTGCCAGTTATTACATACCATTCTCATTGTAAACAGTGGATACTCTTTTTTTTTTCCTCCTCACATACTGTTTAAGAGATCATTGGTGTATTCAGGGTGGGTTAAAATGGGCATATTCCACTGCCCTGCAGCAAAATTTCAAGTTGAATTTGTTTTGAAAATCACTTACACCGAGTTTGTTGTATAATTCACTAACTTTGGTCATGTCAACACCTTATCTTGCCATCTATTAAAATCTCCCACTGTGTGTGTTTAACAAATTCCTTTGCTTTAAAAACAATGATGAAAACCCTTCTGCAGCATTCGGAATGATATGTGTTTTCAAACAGCAGCCCATCTCGTTTCAAGAGATAGAATAAGTATCATTAAAATGGTAACTCAAATCAGTCAAAGCACTTTTCTGGAAGATTTAGATTAAAAGTGATTAAAAACTGCTGTGGTTTGCCGATAGACACTACTTTGTATGACATTAATTTCTGTATTTAGAAATAGAGGACTGCTTTTAATGCTTTAGGAGAACATTCAGTATCCTCTGAAACTCATGGATTTAGTGGGGTGATCCCGTTATGCGGTGTCTTTGGCCTGAAAAGAAGGAGAACACTGGTGAGAGACTTCCCAGGAAGGCCACTTTCAGTGTTGCAGTCACAACAAAAGACTGCAAGGGAAGGAGAGATTTGCCAGTGTTTGCCTCTAAACTGGCCAGGAGACATTTGAAGGATAAAAATGTAACTAGTTGAGAATCCCCTAAATGTTGTTTTGAATAGAACTGGTTAGACACTTGGTGCTGGAAGAGTGTTAATAATCTTGGCAGGATATCAGGCGAACTGAACAAATGGATTTCCTGTCCCAGATGTCTACTTTGCTCCAGAAGAACTCTGGGATAACTTTGTAGCTTTTATTCATTTGCTTAATTTAAACTTTTTCTGAAACGTTTCTTACTTATGGATGTACCAAGTTATTAAAAAAAACAATAAAATGAAACTACTTGATAGATTTTAAGTGAAGTTAGTGTCAGCCGGTCAGAATTCCCAAGTTGCCCAGTAGATCAGATAACTGTGTGTTAATTGTTTTGCACATCAGATCTTTTCAACAAATCTGATTTAGAAGAAAGTGGAATATGTGAAATTATTAACTCTACGTACCCTTTAACAACAGTATTTGCATTTGAGTGGTTTTTTTTTGAATAAGATGGTATTGTGATTAACAGTAAAAACTGGAAATATTTAAAAATGCTGTTCAAGGTCTTTCATAATTTGAAAGGGCAAAGGTTAATCTAAAGTGAGAAGATGAAGATAAAGGAAGAGGAGAGAAAACCAAACCCAGCATTCTTGTCCATTAAAATGTTCTGGGCTATAGAATTAGGCTTTCTAATCATCACAAGATAGCAGCCTCATACATTGTACATTGCAAAGATGTATTGGAATTGTTACTAGAAATGAAGTTTTCTTTTTAAAGTTTAAATTACTACCGTTTGAAAGGTTTTATTGTATTTTAAAATATTCATCGGTGGCACACAGGGAGCAAATTAATTCCACATGTATTATCTTTAAACTTTGGGAGAAATTTCTGATGATAAGACACAGAGGCAGAATGCTGCAGCACCCAGGAAGGACTCACCCTCCCAGTCTGCTGGTGTATTCCTGCTGTTCTTGCTTAGGAAACAGCAAATGTTTGTTTTGTTATTGTAATTCTGTTGTCTTTCTAGTGGGGCACTGGAAGAGGTGTTGTGAGGCACAGAACTGGTCATCTGGAGGATGAGCTAGACATGTTCCATCAAAAATCTTTGGGACCTGGCAGTCAAGATCAACGTATTCCAAGAATCCCTTCATCACCCCTGTATCCTGAATAAATATTCAGGATACTATTGCCAAGCGCTCCTTCCTCCGAGGACCACTTGGCAATTTACTGGGTATGGGGAAATCTAAAACAAGGCAACATCCCTGAAGAAGTTAAATAGCCTCTTAAATCCGTGGTATATCATCCTCAGATATGCCTGCCGGAAAGGCTTGGGAATGAAAGGGAGGTCACACCAATGGAGTGCCTCCTGTGTGTCTGGCAGCATATCCAAACTCTTGAATCTGAACTTCCTGGCAAGTGTATGGGGTAGATAACTTCAATAACTTGATAACTCTGAGTTCTTTATCCTTTTTAATGAATATATACCTATTTGAAAAATGATTCAATCTTACATTTGCTAATTAATGTGATGTTGGATCCTGATTATATGTGAATTTCATTCAGACCAACTCTCATTTTACAGTTGAGATTATGAGGGCACAGAAGGGTGGTGTGATTTCCCCAATATCTTATTTTTTAATTATCTTATTAGCAAACCAAATATAGCTACTGAAATTGATTACAATGATTGAGGTTAATGCAATGCAAGATTGAAACATGGAGAAAAAGTATTTTCCTATAGCAGCTGAATGGGGCATTTTTGCTCTAGCCACCATGAGGTATAGGGTAACTTACTATACTGGACCCTGATGATCCTAGGAGAGAAAAGCAGATAGGAAGAGGGATATTTCCTCTTCAACTTGATACTTGATGGCCCAGCTTCTCACTCCTGGGTAAGAGGTTTGTATTTAGAAACAATCGAAAAGGAACCACCGTTTTGAAGCTACAAATATTATTGAATTATCTCTTGTGGGTCTTACTTTTTTCCTCTGAACATTTTGGGAAAACCCTTTGAAGTGTAATTTTACTAATGGCTATTTGCTTCAAGAAGCTACAATTAAAAGAGAAAGTAAAGTTCTGACTACTTTATTAGAATTTAAGTAATTTTTCCTCTTTAGTTCAAAATTGTATTCAAATCTGTTAAGTACTACTGTCGCAGTAGAGCACAATCTAGCCAAGATGTGTGGTGTACATGTGTTCTGTTTTGTGACGGAAATGTTGCGAAGGATATTTCAGGAGAAATGTCCCAAAATTGTGTGCGAATATGACTAATTGTTCAAAGTATTAAAACTCTCTTTTAATGGAAAAAAGGCTAATGATTACGCAAGGGTTCTCACTTCAACCTTGGCTAATTTCTAAATTACCAGTAGAAGCTCAACATTTTGTTGAATGAAATGTACTCCATCTCTTGTTGCCTAAGAGGAAAGACTTACTTAATCTTCTGCAGAGCTTAACACTGAATGGTGACAGGCCAGATGTGGCAGTAGAGGAAGGGTGAGGAGATCCTTGTGATAGGCTGTTATGATTTATAATGGTATGAACTAAAATTCTTGCAGTCTTTCTTTCCTGTAATTTTAGTTTAGAACAGCCTGTTTCCTTTTGTAAGAAATGCTGTTCTAGTAATCCCAATGCAGCTACCCTCCTCATCTTAAGTAACTCTTGGAAGCTTTCTCTTGTACCTGTAAAATTGAAAGGGATCTGAAAAGCATATGTAACTAATGGCTCTTAAATATCCTGTTTTCATTGACCTCTGAAGTTTAGAGGAATATGGTAAAATCTTGAGGCTTTAAAAACAATTTAAATCAAATCAAAGAGATATGATAGGGGAGCAAAACTTTTTTTTTTTTTTTTTTTTTTAAATCTACCTTCTGAACTTTGCCAAGGAAATCTAAATCAGGGATTTATAATTTTTTTTTTTTTTATCCTTGCAATAGTCTTTACTATTTAAAGAAAAAAAAATGCAGCTTTTTTTGCAGGCCTTCCCCCAATCTACTTGAAATGTGTATTTTAGCACTTGGCATAAATGTGCTTGAATTACCTCAGTAAATCCTTTAAACAGTTTCCCATTCTTTGAAGTAATTCTCAATGGTTTTATATTGTGTTTCTTCTGCTTTCCTTATCTCTCATTCTTACTCTCCCAGTAAACTTCCAGAAAAAGTGATGGAATCATTATTTCTCGCTGTTCACTGTTCTTGCACAGCCCATTTATTTTTCACTGGGAAAGCTGCTATTCTGAGTAGTACAAGGAAATTTTAAATGTGAACCCTTATGTAATAAAGTTGTTTAGCACTATTTAATTTTAATCTAATTACAGAAGAACTTCAAAAATGTGTTCACACTCAGAAACTTGTAGAATTAGGAAATTAAACAGGAAAGATCACATTATGGAGCGATTTCCCTACAGCTTTCAAAAGGAGCAGGATGATCTTGGGATTGAGATGATGGAGTAGGAAGATTCTGAGCTCACCTCCTACCATGGACACACCAATATCTACAACCACATGTAGAACGGCTGGCTCTGAGATGAACTGAAGAGTAGCTGGACAGATCATACACCACTAAGGATATAAAGAAAAAGCCACATCTATATGGGTACAAGGGCTGAAATGTGGTTTAATCAGGATCCACGGGAGGAATATCACAACTGTAGAGGCACTGCCTGAGCAACAGGGGTCTTGTCCCCACATGGGGCTTCACAGCCCAGGGGTTCTGCGCTGGGAAAATGAGCCCCCAGAATGTCTGCCTTTGAAAACCAAAAGATCTTATGTCTGGGAGAGCTGGAGGGTAGTAGGAAACTTAAAGGCCATGCATATAGTCTCACTTGTTCCAAGTACTGGTGCAAAGGCAACAATTTGGAAGGTGCCCTGGTTCTACTTGAAGGAGATCCATTGACTAATTTTAGGCCATGTGCCAGAAGGGCAGGATTCCTATGCAAACTTTCTCTGGTTATGGAAGCACTGGCAGGTACCTTTGTCACTTCCTTTTTAACCAGCTGGCTGAGTGTACTTCATCTACCATGCTAGCTACCTCTTGCCCCACCCGGCTCCTGGTGTTACCATGTGGACTCACCCCATTCAATCTTATGCCTGGTCTGGAGCCTCTCCCTAATGGTTTGCTTCTGTGCAATGTCAGGCAGATACCTCTCAGCCAGCACTATACATACTCCCAAGAGGCTCGTGGCTCCGCTGTTTTTGGTAGGCAGCCTCGGCTGCAGTGGTTCCCCTCCTATGCATCCCTGGCCTGGGGGGCCAGCCCAACGACAAAATGCCTACAATAGTCATAGGTAGATCTTGTGGCAAGCCATGCCAGAAGCCTTCCCCACTCACCTGCATCCCTACAGCTGTCACAGCCATACCTTGCAGCCAATTGTGTTGGGGGCCAGCCCTGCACACTAGCACACCTATAGTAGTTGTGCTTGGCTTCTCAGTCGGATGGGCAAGGCCCAGCCCAGCTCAGCAAGTTGCCCCTAGCAGTCACAGGTGGACCTTGCAGAGATCTCTGCCCAGGGACAACTCTACACATCATCAAGTCTGTGCCAGTTGTGACCCCACCACAATGGTAGGGTGCATACAGCCCACATGCGGTGACCTGGGGCACCCAGCTCAGGTAACCAGGAGTGTTTGCATTACTGGGCTCCAGAGGACACCTTTTGCATAAAGTCATTCTTTCAAGATTGGGAGATGTAACTGATCAACCTAATATATAGAAACAAACAGGGAAAATGAGAAGACAGAAGAATGTGTTCCAGGCAAGATAAGACAAAACCTCAGCAGAAGGACCAAGTGAAACAGAGATAAACAATGTACCAGATAAATAATTAAAAGTAGTAGTCATAAAGATACTCATTGAACTCAAGAATAGATGAACACAATGAGAACCTCAAAGGGATAGAAAATATAAAAAAGAACCAATCAAAGCTGAAGAATGTAATAACTGAAATAAAAAAATATACTAGAGGGAGACAACAACAGATTAGATGATGCGGAAGAACAGAACAGCTATCTGGAATTCAAGGTTGTAGAAACCACCCAAGTGGGACAGCGAAGAGATAAAAGAATCTAAAAAATGAGGATATTTTAAGGTACCTCTACAACAACATTAAGCATACTAAAATTTGCATTATAGGTGTTCCAGAAGGAGAAGAGAGAAAGAAAGGGACAGAAAACCTATTTGAAGAAATAATGGCTGAAAATGTCTCTAACATGGTGAAGAAAACAGACACCAGACCCTGGATGCACATTGAGTTTCAAGTGAGATGAACCCAAAGAGACTTCCCATCAAGACACATTATGACCAAAGTGTCAACAGTTAAAGAGAGACTATTAAAACAGTGAGAGAAAAACAATTATTTATGTACAAGGGAACCGCCATAAGACAATCAGCTGATTTTTCAGCAGAGACTTTATAGGCCAGAAGCTAGTGGCATGACATATTCAAAGTGCTGAAAGGAAAAATCTTATAATCAGGAATACTCTACTTGACAAGATTATCACTCAGAATTGGAGGAGAAATAAGGAGTTTCCCAGACAAGCAAAAGCTAAAGAAATTCATCAACACCAAACTGGCCTTACAGGAAATGTTTAGGGACTTCTTTAAATGGAAAAGGAAAAACCATAACTGGAAATGAGAAAGAAAAGGTCTCAGTGGTAAAGGCAAAAACATAGTACGGGTAGTGGAACAACCACCTATATAACTAGGATTTAAGCTAAAAGACAAAAGTGGTAAAGTCATCTATCAAAGGATACTCAAAGTAGTAAGATGTAAAATATGACATTTAAAACATAAAAGAGTGAGGGTAGCAAAAATGTAGTATATTTTAGAATGTGATTGAACTTGGGTGACTTTCAACTGAAAATTAGATCGATACCTAGAATATTATATATGCACCTCATTATAACCACAAACCAAGTTTATATAATAGATACACAAAAAATAAAAAGAAAAGAATATAAACATAACAGTAAGAAAAGTCACCAGCTCCCAAGGGGAGAGAACAAAAGAAGAAAGGAGCGGAGGAGAACTATAGAAACAACAGAATGGCAATAAGTACATACCTATTGATAATTATTTTAAATGTAAATGGGCTAAAGGCTTGAATCAAAAGATGGTGGCTGAATTAAGAAAAAAAACAA
This sequence comes from Potos flavus, assembly GCA_028534135.1. Taxonomy (NCBI): domain Eukaryota; kingdom Metazoa; phylum Chordata; class Mammalia; order Carnivora; family Procyonidae; genus Potos; species Potos flavus. The sequence continues at coordinate 35,114,325 of CM052886.1, read as the reverse complement.
GACCATCTATATGCTGCCTAAAAGAAAGTTGGGGAAGTGATGCTTATGTAAGACTAAATATACTTTAAAAAGAAAGACTGTAACAAGAGACAAAGAAGTGCATTTCATAGTGTTAAAGGGATCAAACCAATAAGAGGATATAACACTTGTAAATATCTTTGCATACAACATAGGGGTGCATGAATCCATAAAGCAAATATTAATAGTCATAAAAGGAGACATTGACAGGAATACAGTAATGGTAGGGGAATTTAACAGTGCACTTATATTAATGATAGATCATCCAGGCAAAATCATTAAGGAAACACTGGCTTTAAGTGACGCATTAGTGCGGGTAAACTTAATAAATACATAGAGAGCATTCCATCCAAAACAAACAAAATACACACTCTTTTCAAGGGCACATGAAACATTCTTCAGGATAGATCACATGTTAGATCACAAAACAAGTCTTAAATTCAAGAAGATTGAAATCCTATCGAGCATCTTTTCCAAGCACCGTGATATAAAACTAGAAATCAATTACAATAAGAAAACTGGGAAAATCACAAATATGGAGATTAAACAACATGCTACTCAACAAGCAGTGGATCAATGAAGAAATCAGAGAAATCAAATATACCTGGAGACACATGAAAATGGAAACAAAACATTTCACAATCTATGAGACACAGCAAAAATAGTTCTAAGGGAACATTATGGCCCACCTTAAGAAACAAGTAAAATCTAAAATAAAACATCTAACCTTACACCTAAAGGAACTAGAAAAAGAACAGATCTCAAAGTTCGTATATAAGGGAAAGATGAGAGGTGAAATAAGTGAAATACAGAGACCCAAAAAATTAACAGAAAACACAAATAAAATTAAGAGCCGATTCTTCAAGAAGATAAACAAAATTGATAAACCTTAAACTAGACTCATCAGGAAAAAAGAGAGAAATCTTTAAGTAAGTAAAATAAAAAAATGGAAAAGAAGTCACAAGAGATATCACAGAAAATTACATAAGACTACTATGAACAGTTACATGCCAACAAATGGAACAACCTAGAAGAAATGGATAAATTTCTAGAAACACAATCTTCCAAGACTGAATTAAGAGAAAATAGACAATTTGAACGGACTAATTATTAATAATGAAATTGAATCTGTAATTAGAAGCCTCCTAACAAACAAAAGCTCAGGACCAGATGGCTTCACAGGCAAAATCTATCAGACATTTAAATAAGAATTAATACCTATCCTCAGACTAGAAAATATCAAAGAGGAAGGAGTGCTTCCAAATTGATTCTGTGAGGTCAGCAATACCAAAACCAGACAAAAGCACCACAAAAATAGAAAATTACAGGTCAGTATCCCTCATGAACATTGTTGCAAAATCCTCAACAAAATATTAGCAAACCAAATTCAATAATGCAGTATAAGGTTCATATACTACAATCAAGTGAGATTTGTTCCAGGCATGTAAGGATAGTTCAATATCTGCATATCAGGATCACCACCAGATATGCCACATTACAAAAAGAAGGATAAAAAAAAAAACAAAAACTTTTGATCATCTCAATCACTATAGAAAAATCATTTGGTAAATTCAACATCTATTTATGATAAATATTCTCACCGAAAAATATAGAGGGAACATAACTAAACATGGTAAAGGCCACATATGACAGATCCACAGCTAACATCATACTCTGAGGTGGAAAGCTGAAAGCCTTTACTCAAGGATCAGGAATAAGACAGGGGTGGCCATGCTTAACACTTATTCAACATGGTATTGGAATTCCTAGCCACCACAATTAGACAAGAAAAAGAAAGAAAACCCATCTAAATTGGAGAAGAAGTAAAACTGTTAGTCACTATTTGCAGATATCATAATACTCTGTATAGAATATCCTGAAGACTCCATCAAAAACCTTAGAACTAATAAATTAAATAAAATTGCAGATTTCAATATTAATATACGGAAACCTGTGGCACTTCTATATACTAGTAGTGAACTATCAGAAAGATAAATTAAGAAAACAAGAACATTCACAGCTGCATCAAAAAGAATAAAATATCTAGGAATAAATTTAACCAGAGAGCTGAAAGACAAGTACTCTGGAAACTTTTAAGATATTGATGAAAGAAATTGAAGATGACACAAATAAATGGAAATATATATTGTGTTTATGGGATAGAAGAATTCATATTGTTAAAATGTCAATACTACCCCAGACAATCTATACATTCAATGCAATCCCTATCAAAATACCAATGGCATTTTTCACAGAACTAGAACAGAGAATCCTAAAATTTGTATGGAACCAAAAAAGACTCCAAATGGTAAAAGCAATCTTGAGAAAGAAGAACAAAGCTGGAGGTATCACACACTCTGATTTCAAACTATACCACAAAGATACAGTAATCAAAAATGTACAGTACTTGTACAAAAACAAATTCATAGATCAGTGGAACAGAATGGAGAGACTGGAAATAAACCCACAACTATATGGTCTCTTAATCTTTGACAAAGTTGGCAAGAATATATGGTGGGGAAAAAGAGAATTTCTTCAGTAAATGATGTTGAGAAAGCTGATAGCTACATGCAAAATAATGAAACTGGATTATTTTATTATAGCATATAAAAAATAAAATGGATTAAAGACTTAAATGTAAGACTGAAAATCATAAAAGTAGAAGAAAACCCAGGTAGGATGCTCTTGGAACTTTTGAGCAATATCTTTTTGAAGCTATCTCCTCAGGCAAGGCCAACAAAAGGAAAAAGAAATGGGGTTACATCAAACTAAAAGCTTTTGCACAGTGAAGGAAACCATCAACAAAACAAAAAGGTAACCTATTGAATAGAAGAACATATTTGCAAATCATATACCCTGTAAGTGATTAATATCCAAAATATATAAAGCACTCATATAACTCAATATTAAAAAAAAATAAGGAATCCAATTAAAAATGGTCAGAAACCTGAATAAACATTTCACCAAAGACATACAGGTGGCCAGCAGACATATGACAAAAAATATTCTGTATTACTAATCATCAGAGAAATGCAACTCAAAACCACAATGAGATATTACCTGATACTTATCAGTCTGGATAGTATCAAAAAAATAAATAACAAGTAACAAGTGTTGGTGAAGATGTGGAGAAAAGGGAACCCTTCTGTACTGTCTTTGGGGATGCAAAATGGTGCAGCCATTTTGGAAAACAGTATGGAGGTTTCTCAAAAAATTAAAATTAGAACTACCATAAGGTCCAGCAATTCCACTTCTGTATATTTATTCAAAGAAAGCAAATATACTAATTTGAAAAGGTACTCTATGTTCATTGTAGTATTATTTACAGTAGTCAAGCTATGGAAGCAAACTAAGTATCCATTGATAGATTTATGGTTAAAGAAGACATGGTATTTATGTGTAATAGAATATTACCTGGGCATCGAAAATAATGAAATCCTATTATTTGTGACAATAGGGATGACCCTTGAGGGTATTATGCTAAGAGTAGTTAAGTCAGATAGAGTAAGACAAATAGTTTATGATTTCACATATTTGAGGAATCTAAAAAATATATATATGTGTGTGTGTATATATATACACACATACATACAATAAACAGAAACAAGCTCATAGATACACAGAACAATATGGTGATTGCCAGAGGGGATGGCAGTGGTGAGATGGGCAAAATAGGGGAAGGGGATTAAAAGATACAAACTGCCAGCTATAAAATAATTAAGACATAGGGATACAATGTACAGCATAGATAATATAGTTAATAATATGTAACAGCTTTATATCATGACAGATGATGGCTAGATTTATCCTGGTGATCACTTCACAATGTATATAATTGTTGAATCACTTTGTTGTACACCTGAAACTAATATAATTTGTGTCAGCTACTTCAATTTAAAAAAAAAGGAGCACGATAATATTAGTATTCTATAAGACCAATGATTTGATATTACCCTCTTTACAAGCTGGTGATTTACTCTGTTACTATTTCATGGATGCAATCGGGGCATGAGACCCCTGAGTCAGAGACAAAGAATATGTGAATTAGATCCCCCTGTGCTCAATCCTTAATGAGTGGATGGCAGGAGGGATGACTCTGAGCCTAGACAGATGCTACATATGCAGCAGAACTCTCTTTTCCAGGCTCCCTTTCAGGTAGGAGGAGCCCGTGAGACTGCTTCTGGCCAATGGGCTATATAGGGAGGTAATGTGAGTTCTCACCAACCAGAGGATATGATAACAAAAACTCTGTGTTTTCAGATGCATGTGACACCATGGAGAGAGGCTGGGGGAAGAAGTTGTTAAAGCCTCTATTTCTAAATTATTTTCATCTCTTTTTAAAGGAAATTTTTGTTTTGCGTGACTTATGTATACATTTATTAGTGTAGTATATATGGATATAAATCAATTTACATATATGAGATATGAACTCAGGCAGTTTTATCTGATAGATATGTGAGATAAAAACCATTTTGAAGACAGCTCACTCAAAGAATGGTATTTACTATTACACATTTTTATTAAGTATCTACTGTGTACTTGGCACTGATCCCGGTATTTTAGTTATTTCAATGAACAGAACAAAGATTACTGATTGCCCTGGTAATGTAACTTCCATTCTAATGAGGGAGGACAAGAAATGAACAACAAGCATAGAAAATATGTGAAGTATATATTATGTTAGAAGTTGAGTACTATGTTGGAAGGGAGAAGTATAGCAAGGTAAGGAGGTCCGGTTTGCTATGTGTATTATTTTTTGAAGGATTATCAGTATGCAAAATTCTTTGCCTGGCATAAAAGACCATTCTAGAATCAATCTACTAATTCAGTGTTTACTTCTTTATGTTTATTTTATTTCTTATTTGAGTTTGATTTTCCCTTTCTTTGGAGTGACACTCACTCATGTGCTAACTTTTAAACCTCTGTTTAACCTTTGTGATTTTGCTCAAATTTTATCTCCTCTCTGAAGCCTTCCCTGAGGACTCTATGTTTCCTCTCCACTTCTTGTGTACTTTTAACTCATCAAACAGGCTTATTTTTGTCTGACTACTCTTGTCTACCTTCCTGAGAGCACACACCAGTCTTATTGCCTGGTCCAGTCAGTGTTTGTTGAATGCACAATTTTTGAACCATTGGTTAAACTGAATCAAAGTGCATAAAGAGTGCTCTAAATTGTGTTGGTGAAGAATTGTAGATGCTATAGTGATACTGTGTTGCTGACTGGAGTTTTTGTATGGCTCATTTAAACAGTGAAGTAATACTCAAAGGCAAAGATTTTGAGTTAATAATAGCTTTTAAGAAAGTGGTTGGCACCCTGGAAGAGTTTTCCCTTGGAAATAAAACATGGTGTTTACATTGTTAAATAGCTTGTAAAAGTCTACTTAGAATCACAAACGTGAAACAAAATTCTGATGTTATTGTTCGGTGCACTTTCTTTGCTTAAAAACCATTAAACTATGTCTCCTCACTTCTGATAAAGCCTAAAACTCTTCAGGTAGAGCCTAAGGGTTCTGAATGATCTGATTCTTATTACTTTTGATCCTCTTTTCTCCCTTACTACGTTGTCATTCTTTTACTTCCGGAAATGTCTCAAACTTCTTCATGTCAGGAGCTTCATGCAGCTATTGAGGTCAGGAATGGTTTCCCCACCCACTGTCATCCCAGCCACCCCCACTGCTACAAAGCTTTTAGGCCTCAGCTAAAAAGATTTTCTGCAAAACTCTTCCTGACTTTCAGGCCTGTTAGGGTTCACTGTTATAACCTATCATAGTCATCTTTCTGAGAACTTGGTAACATTGCACCCATGTGCCCCAAACTGTGCCTAGTATATACTAGATGCTCAATAAATACTCATGGAGTAAAAACAGAACTGTAGGAAGGCTGCTTAACTATACTGTGTAGATGATACTTTTGGATATCAGTAGCCCTTTAAATGTTATACCTCTACAACTACTATTGAGCTATCTAAGGGTCTCTCCCCTTCTAATTATATTTTCTTTTCAACCATCCTCACCCATGCCAGTAACTTTAATATATGTCATTACCCAGAGGATTCTCAAATTAAACGATTCAGTACAGAATTCTCCCTTGAACTCGAATCTATTTATCTAATTGTCCACCTGATAGCTTACCATGGATATCTTAAAAGTACATCAGCCTCCATGCATTAGTTAGGATATTGCTAGCTGTTAAAACAAACATAGTCCAAAATTCCAATGGTGTAGAAAAATAAAACTTGGTTTCTTCCTCATATAACAGCCCAATTCAGGGTTTCTGGTCATCAAGCAGTTTTCTGCATGGTGACTTAGGAAGCCAGTTTCATCCCTCTTGTAGCTTTATTCTCTTTTAAGACTTGCAGACTTTTTTTTTTTTTTTAAGATTTTATTTATTTATTTATTTGAGAGAAAGAGAGAGAAAGAAACAGCATGAGAAGGGAGAGGGTCAGAGGGAGAAGCAGGCTCCCCGCTGAGCCGGGAGCCCCATGTGGGACTTGATCCCAGGACCATGACCTGAGCCAAAGGCAGTCGCTTAACAAATTGAGCACCCAGGCGCCCCAAGGCTTGCAGACTTTTACATGAGGCCAGGAGATGGGGGATGAAATGGAAAAAGCAACCACTTCTTAAGCTTCATGACCCTGTACTATTGTCCATAAACTATTCATGAGATCCAGTGACATGGGTCTAGCTCAATGCAAAGGAGAGGGCAAGGTCGGAGATACAGTCTTTGGTAGAACAGTTCATCCCCATAAGAATTCCTCACTAAGAAATGTCAAGTGCAGATCTTTGGCTAACAGCTAATCATCTATGACATATTCAACATGACCAAAATTCAATTAATTTCCCAAAGTAACTAACCAACCACACAAACAAATGAACCCTGGACTTCTTTTGGTGTTCTTTATTCTAGGTAATGCCACATTTCTGTAAGCTTACAGACACAGATATGGTACTTTCCATCCTCTTTCCCAAGCTCTTTTATCGAACAGGTCTATAATTTGTCTGCAGTTCTAATTAATGATAAAAAAATTTGGGGACAATGAAGAACTTTAAAGGTTGGGGAAATGGGAGTCAGAAGTCCCAGAATCATCCCTGACTCTTCCCTCAAGAGGAAGTGCAGTTATTATCTGGTCCTGGTGATTTTGCCTCTTCTACATCTGTATCCAGGTCTATATCTTGTCTATATATCTATATCCATATCTGTATCTAATCTTCATATAGAGAAACTGGGTTTATTTTCTCTGTGCCCAGACCACAAAATAGCTTAACTATTCCTCCCCACGTCCTCTGGTTCCTCTCTTGTCTTCTTTACACAGCAGGCCAAAGTGAACATTTAAAATGCAGATCTAATCGCATTACCCCCCTGCTGTTAACACTTCAAAGCCATTCTATTGCTTTTGGCATAAAGGCAAAACTCCTTCACATAATTTACAACTTCACGCATAGCCTGGCTCCTACCTCAGTTCACACTCTTGTTACTATTTTCTATCTTTTCTAGACACACTGTCTTCTGGTGTTCTCCGTGCTACCCTCTGCCATAGGGCCTTACCTTCAAAATCCTTTCCTCTTTTTCTCACCTAGTTAACACTTCCATATCCTTGATATCACAGTAGAGTGTCACTTCCTTAAGAAAGCTTTTCCTGATCTCTCTAACCAGGTCAAATTCACCCATTTAAAAAATTTAAAGCGGTTTGTATTTCTCTTTTGTAGCACTTATGACAATTTTTCACATTTCTTTGTGTGATTATTAGATTGATATCTGTGTCTGCCTCTGGATTTTATATTCTGAGTAGGCAGGGACTGTTTAGCTCAATTTTCTCTTTCTGGTGTCTGTATCAGTGTCTGACAAGTGATTAGTGTTTAATTAATTTTTTTGAATGAATGGATCATTGAATGATGAATGAATGAATGATTTTGTATACCAGGTAGTATTATCAAGTGAAGAATGGATGGTCATTATCTCCGTAGCTATATAGAGATATGGATTTAAGAACTTAGACCATCCCTGATATTTTTGTAGCTACAGGGTTTTTTAAGTTGCATATTTAAGATTTCTTTATGGAACAATGCAAGGCTTGCAAAGGTTAGAGCATAAAGACTAGAAATGAATTTGTTCTGCTTAGAGGTTTACATCAGTTCTTTACATGGTTGAAATTTTCTTTTTTTCTTCTTCCCACTGGGTTTCCTAGCAACATACTTTGACAGTATGGTAGGACGTTCTACAGATAGTAATACCCTTGGTGTCTTTCTGAGGTATTGCATTTATATATCCAGAACTAATATACTTGCAATTGCATTTCCTAAATATCTATATCTTTCTATATGTATAGATGCATATTTATGTTATTTGCTGAAAATAGTATCATATATGCATATTGTGCAATATTTAAATCTTTTGTCACTATGATTTCCAAAACTTTCCATGGTGATAACATATTTATTTTTAAATAAAAAAAAAAGTTATCCCAGTGTCTATACTTCTTTTTTTGGCAAGAGAGCCATACTGTGTTCTAACTGTGGCAGTTGTAGGTGTTAGATATTCTTCTCAAGTCTCCTGATCAAAAGTTTGGCTCTGAGGTATTCATAAAGCATATTTCTGGTATCTTGGCCTTTAAACTACATTTCCATAGTGTCTCTTGGACCCCATAATAAAACAAAAAGCAATTTAGACTGTTTAATCAATTTGGACTTCAGAAAATACAGATTTTCTATAGTAGTAACATCTTTGGTATATATACTCTTCTGCATTGTCTATTCTTTCTTCTTCTTCTTCTTCTTCTTCTTCTTCTTCTTCTTCTTCTTCTTCTTCTTCTTCTTTTGGATACACAAAGTAAATAAAGGCAAGAGGAATGCGATCACTTATCTTTTTCCCTGTCTCTAGAATTGAATTTATGTTTTTATCATTCGACTCTGAAAATCTGTATTGTATTAGAAAGCATGCATAGGATTTTTTCATTAAAATTTTTTTAAACTTTTCAGCAGAGTTAAGGGATTCAGAATGAACTATAGCACTTGTAAGTCTATTCTTCGTTTTTATACTGTAGAGGTCTTCTTCCAATTCTACGCTATTTAAAAACATAAATACCAGAGTAGTTCCTTTTGCATCTGATTCCCTGTCTTCTGAGCTAATAGCACAGATTATTGGTCGTGCTTTCAGTTTTCCGTGACCTCATGCTGTTCAGTATTTCTGTGATGTACACACTGTACTCACAGTAAACTGGGCCCTTTCCTTTACTGAAGACATTGGGTGGACTGGGGTATATGGTTCTAAGGCAGTTGATAGTTTGTGTATATCGAGATAGTTTGTGTAATACAGGCATACCTCATTTCATTGAGCTTCACTTTATTGCATTTTGCACATACTGTGTGTTTTACAAATTGAAGGTTAGTGTCAACCCTGCATTGAGCAAGTCTGTTCATGCCATTTTCCCAACAGTATTTGCTCATTTTGTGTCTTTGGAGCACATTTTGATAATTCTCATAATATTTCACATTTTTCATTATTATATTGTTCAGGTGATGAGTGAGCAGTCATCTTTGATATTGCTGTTGTGTTTTGAGCTGCTGTGAACCATACCCATATAAGATGGTGAAGTTAATCCTTAAATGTTATACCTGTTTTTCAAGTATAACATTGCTCCACGTACTGGCTATTCCCCTGTCTTTCTCCCTTTCCTCAGGCCTTCCTATTCCCTGAGACACAGCAGTACTGAAATTAGGCCAATTAAGAAACCTATAATACGTCAATCAGAGAAAGACAATTATCATATGATCTCTCTGATATGAAGAATTTGAGAGGCAGGGCAGGGGGTCTTGGGGGTTGGGGGGGAAATGAAACAAGATGGGATCAGGAGGGAGACAAACCATAAGAGACTCTTAAACTCATGAAACAAACTGAAGGTTGCTGGGGGGTAGGGGGGTAGGGATAGGGTGGCTGGGTTATGGACACTGGGGAGGGTATGTGCTATGGTTGCTATGAAATGTATAAGCCTGATGATTCACAGACATGTACCTGGGGCAAATAATACATTATATGTTAATAAAAAGGAAAAAAAAAAAGAAACCTATAATAGCCTCTAAGTGTTCAAGTGAAGAGTGGCGTATTTCTCACCTTAAATCAAAAGCTAGAAAGGATTAAGCTTAATGAGGAAGGCATGCTAAAAGCCGAGATAGGCCAAAACCTAAGTGGACCTCTTGTGCCAAACAGTTATCCAAGTAGTGAATTGCAAGGAAAAGTTCTTGAAGGAAACTGACTATTCCAGTGAACACACAAATGATAAGAAAATGAAACAGCCTTATGGCTGATATGGAGAATGTTTTAATGGTGAAGATCCAGCCACAACATTCCCTTAAGCCAAAGCCTACTCCAGAGCAAAGCCCTAACTGTCTTCAGTTCTGTGAAGGCTGAGAGAGGTGCGGAAGCCACAGAAAAAAGTTTGAAGCTACCAGAGGTTGGTTGATGAGGTTTAAGGAAAGAAGCTGTCTCCATAATATCAAAATGCAAGGTGAAGCAGCAAGTCCTGATGTAGAAGCTGCAGCATATTATCCAGATCTAGCTAAGATCATTAAGGAAAGTGGCTACACTAAACAACAGATTTTAAATGTAGATGAAATAGCCTTCTTTTGGAGGAAGATGCCATCTAGGACTTTCATAGCTAGAGAGGAGAAGTCAATGCCTGGCTTCAAATCTTCAAATGACAGGTGGACTCTCTTGTTGGGGGCTGATGCAGCCGGTGACATTATGTTGAAGCCAGTGCTCATTTACCATTTCAAAAATCCTAGGGTCCTTAAGAATTATGCTAAATCTACTCTTCCACTGTTCTATAAAGGGAACAACAAAGTCTGGAAGACAGCACATCTGTTTACAGTATGGTTTATTAAATATTTGAAGCTGACTGTTGAGACCTACTAGAAAAACAGATTCCTTTCAAAATATTATTGCTCATTGACAGTGCACCTGGTCACCCAAGAGCTCTGGTGGAGATGTGTAATGAGACTGTTTTCATGCCTGCTGATACAATAGCCATTCTGCAGCCTGTGGATTGAGTAGTCATTTTGACTTTCAAAAGTCTTATTATTTAAGAAATACATTTTGTAAGGCCATAGACAGTGATTCCTCTGATGGATCTGGGCAAAGTAAATTGAAAACTTTCTGGAAGGGATGCACCATTCTAGATGCTATTAAGAACATTCATGATTCACGGGAAGGGAAGAGGTCAAAAGTTGATTCCAGCCTTCATAGATGACTTTGAGGGATTCAAGACTTTAGTAGAGGAAGTAACTGCTGATGTGGTAAAAATAGAAAGAAAACTAGAATTAGAAGTGGAGCCCGAAGATGTGACTGAATTGCTAAAATCTCATGATAAAACTTGAATGGATGAGAATTTGCTTATTATGAAAAAGCAAAGAAAGTGGTTTCTTGAGATGGAATCTACTCCTGATGAAGATGCTGTGAAGATTGTTGAAATGACGACAAGGATTTAGAATATTACTTAAACTTAGTTGATAAAGCTGTGGCAGGGTTTGAGAAGATTGATTTCAATTTTGAAAGAAGTTCTATCATGGATAAAATGCTATCGAACAGTATTTCCTGCTATAAAGAAATGGTTCATGAAAGGGAGAATCAATTGATGCAGCAAACTTCATCTTATATTAAGAAATTGCTACAGTCACCCCGGCCTTTAGTAACCACCACCCTAATTTATCAGCAACCATCAACACTGAGGCAGGACTCTCCATTAGATTATGATGTGCTGAAAGCTCAGATGATGGTTAATATTTTTTAGCAATAAAGTGTTATAAATTAAGGTATATACATTTAGTTGTCCTATTTTCATAACACAATATGTTGAAGAGACTGTCTTTTTCCTATTGCATAATACTATTGCATTCTTAATAGATCATAATTTAGCATAAACATACCTTTTAAATGCACTGGGAAACCAAAAAATTCATTTGATTCACTTTACTTCAGTATTTCCTTAATGTGGTGGTCTTGAACCAAACCTGTAATATCTACCCATGATTTATGGTCAATTAATCTTTGACAAAGGAGGAATGAATATGCAATAGGAAAAAGACAGTCTCTTCAACATATTGTGTTATGAAAACAGGACAAATGCATATGAAAGAATGAAACTGGACCACTTTCTTTCAGTATACACAAAAATAAGCTCAAAATGTATTAAGGACCTAAATGTGAGACCTAAAACCATAAAAATCCTAGAAGAGAGCACAAGGAGTAATTCTCTGACATCAGCCATAGCAGCATTTTTCTAGGTATCTGTCCAGAGGCAAGGGAAACAAAAGCAAAAATAAACTATTGTGACTGCATCAAAATAAAAAAACTTCTGTGGAGGGACGCCTGGGTGGCTTAGTTGGTTAAGCGGCTGCCTTCGGCTCAGGTCATGATCCCAGGGTCCTGGGATCAAGTCCCACATCGGGCTCCTTGCTCGGTGGGGAGCCTGCTTCTCCCTCTGCCTCTGCCTGCCTCTCTGCCTACATGTGATCTCTCTCTCACTCTCTCTCTGACAAATAAATAAATAAAATCTTTAAAAAAAAACAAAAACAAAAAGACTTCTGTGCAGCAAAGGAAATAGTCAACAAAACTAAAAGTCTACTGAATAAGAGAAGATATTTTCAAATGATATATCCAATAAAGGGTTAGTATTCAAAGTATATAAAGAATTTATATAACTAAACACCAAAAAACTCCCCAAATAATCTAATTTAAAAATGGCAGAAGAAATAAACAGACATTTCTCCAAAGAAGACATACAGATGGCCAATAGACACATGGAAATATGCTCAACATCACTCACAATCAGGGTAATGCAGATTAAAACCACAATGAGATATCGCCTTACACCTGTCAGAATGGCTAAAATGAGTAACATGAGAAACAAGTATTCGCAAGGATGTGGAACAAGAGAAATCCCTGTGCATTGTTGGTAGGAATGCAAACTGGTGTACTCAATTTGGAAAACAGTATGGAGGGTCCTTAAAAAATTAAAAATAGAACTAATTTACAATCTAATAATCACACAACTGGTACTTACCCCCAAAATACAAAACACTAATTTGAAAGGATATATTCATCCCGTGTTTATTACAGCATTATTTACAATAGCCAAATTATGGTAGCAATCCAAGTGTCCATTGATAGATGAATGGATAAAGAAAAGGTGGTAAATATATACAATGGAATGTTATTCAGCCATAATAAGAATGGAATCTTGCCATTTTGCAACAACAAGGATAGAGCTAGAGAGTACAATGCTAAGTGAAATAAGTCAGTCAGAGAAAGACAAATATCATATGATTTCACTCATATGTAGAATTTGAGAAACAAAACCAATGAACAAAGAAATAAGAGACAAACCAAGAGACAGATTAACTATAGAGAACAAGCTGATAGTTATCAGACGGAAGGTCGGTAGGGTGATAGGCAAAATAGGTGAAGAGGATGAAGAGTTTACTTATCATAATGAGCACTGAATAATGTATGAAATTGTTGAATCCTTGTATTGTATACCTGAAACTTACATAACACTATAATTACTAATGTAACACTGGAATTAAAATAAAAATTAGAATGTGTAACTAGACCTAACATGTAAAGAGGATGTCTTATTATTCTTTTACTTATTCCTTTATTACTCTCACAGTCTCCCATTCTCCATTTCTCCATTTCAGTTAGTGGGTTTCTCCTCTTCTAGTTGTTAGGGTCCCATCCTTGGCAACTCTACTTCTCTTCTACCCACCTTCAATCCATTAAGAGATTGTGTTAGCTTTACCTTCATAATATATCCAGAATCCAATTATTTCTCATTTCTTCTGCCACCACTCTGGTCCAAGTCAATCATCCTTCCCTTCGATGTTTTCTCAGTTTCTACCCTTATGGCATAATACCCAGTCTATTCTTAACACAGCCATCTGAATGATTGTATTAAAAGAAATTCATGTCCTTCTCCACTTAAAATCCTTCATTGACCTCTCTTGATACACAGAATAATACTAAAATCCTTACTAGACTCTGACCTTTTCTTTCTGAATTTTTTTTTTTCATTTTATTATTCATCTTAGTGTTGGACTATTTTTTACTTAGAGGAAATTGGAGATAGTTTTCATTACTGTTCCACTATGGAACATTATGTTCTGTGAAAAGCAATGTAGAAACTGCCTTTCAGTGTAATCTTTCGAAGAAGGCTTTGAGCATGGAAATAGTGACACCAATTGTAGGGAGTTTTGTAGATGGATCTTAGCTTTGAGAAAGAGGACAAGCTTATTAAAAAAAAAAAAAAGTCATACAACTAATTGGTAAAGAGGATTTTAAGAAAGAGGCAAGATTTGAAGCAATGGCAGATAATAGGAGGAAAAGTTTACCCTCAACAGTATTTTACAGAAAAAATTGGCAGAATATCTGATGTGGTATTCTTAGAAGTAAAATGACAGATTTTGTTTTGTTTTATTAATGCAGCAGTGATTTGTAATTTTCCCTTTTATCTCTAAGATAAAGAGAACTGAATTAAGGTAAATATGTTTTAACAAATGAATAAATGGAAGCTACAGTCCTCAAGTCAACCTTTTTGTTTCTAATATATATGAGAGATTAGCTGAAGTGGTTTTGGATGCTACTTCATAAGCTCTCTCCTTTATGAATCTATATTTTTCTGCTTTTATTACCTCATAAATTCTGAGGGATGATTTATATAATTTAACAGCGTCCTCGTCCTTCTATTGTTGATCAAGAGAGCAATAAGCCAGTCTTTGATATGAAAGTTATAATGTTATTCATCCTGTTGCTGTCTGAGTGAAGGAAGTCATTTTTTATTTGAGCTATGTCAAATTTCTACTCTTAGGAAGGTTTTTGATTTTATATTAAAAAAATACTGTAAATGCCATTTGATAAGAAATGACTAGTATATTTATTTCATTTCCTGTACACAGTCAAAATAAATGTGCCTCAGGCAAAACAGTCTGTCAACAGAGACACAATAAGCAAACATAGCACATGCAGGGATCATTATGTTAAAGCAGTGTTTTTTATTATGGTTCTATTCAAGGGTGCTGGGGATCTGGGAATCTTTTTTAAAGGGGTAATTGCCTTTTACATGTACATTTGAAATCCGGTGTCTTTCAAAGAGTGTAAGATTTCACCCTATGTGCCAGAAAAAGGCAATTTACCTCCCAAGGTTAGATTAGAGGATTTGTTCCTTTGCATGCGTAAAGATGCTGCTGGCAATATGCTTTCTTGGCTGTGGATGAAGACCCTGTCTCCCAGTTTAACCTTCGGAATTGCTTGTCGTTCACGGGTTCCAACTCCTTCTGCATTATAGCCAGTCTTGTGCTTGAAGTCCAGGGAGCAGAGCAGCTCAGGAGCTGAGGGCAGCAACTGTCCCGTCCAGTTTAGGGGGGAAGGGACTTGGCATGTTTTATTCAGTCATCCAAAGAGGCTGGCACGATGGAGCACCCCTTCATGTCTTAAAGTTACAGAAGTGAAGGGTTTTGAAAGGTCATTTCAAAGTAATTTTGCAACTTGTAAAATTTATAGTTAGTATTAGTGTTTTTAGCAATTTAAGAAAAATACAATGGAGTTACTTAAAATGTTTTATAGACCCTTCATCTGTAAAAGTTCTGCTTTTAACTTGACTTGATTTAGAGAATTTCTCCAGTTATGAAAATGTTGACAGCAGACAATCTTTAGATGCCTAAGTGTGTCTGGACAGAGTGTGCACTTGAATCCTATTCTTTCTGTAGGATTACACTGAAACAGTACAAATGAGCATGTATTTGTTTGTTTTGTTCTTTTTTTTTTATAAAGTTCTCAGAGTTCATATTTCCCTTTTAACAGCTCAATCTTTTTCTAACTTTCAAGGTTTATTTTCACTTTGGCTGTAAACTTCCTGCCCCACCCCACCCCCCACTTTCTTTTTTTTCAGCATTGTTTTTAGCTACTAATTCCAGTTTTAATAACTGAATGGTTCGCAGTATTTCCATTCTCCTTTTTTGTTCACGAGATATTTATTGAGGGCTTATTAAAGAGAATATAGAAGTGTTTATGAAAGATGTTCCTCTGCTCAAAGTGTCACTTTTCAAAATTAGAAGCTTCTTAATATATATATATTAAAATATATAGATGTAAATTTACTTGGAAAATGTTTCAGATATTAGGAAAATTACTATATATGACTCTCTGAAAAATAAATCAGCCCGTTCAAAACTTTCTCTATAACTGGACCTGATTAAAAACAAATTGGTTTGCTATATTTTTTTGTGTTTTGTTTCCATGTTTTCGATTAAATGGATATTATTTTTGACATAAAAGCTGGAATAAACTAATAGTCACCTCTAAATCATTTTTCTTCCATAGTTTCTTTATAACCTATAGACGTCAATAGATATGACAGGATCTGTAGTTGACAAATACTTTGTATGTATGTGCACGTCTAAGTATGTATGTTTGTGTATGTTTAATTACTACTATTATCCAAAGAGTACTTAGGCAAATGCTGTATTCTTTATATGATTATATGATGTTCTAAAAATATTTACTTTTTTAAACTATGAAAGTTGTATTCATAAAATTTACATATAAATTATATCTCTTGTGCCAAAAAATTATATGCACATAGAAAAAAAATGAAACATTCAGTTTTTTCTTTCACTTAAAGATGGATTTTTAAGCTTGCAAAACTGCAAGCAAAAAACTCCATATTTATACCAAAAGGCATGTTTGATTGAGGAAAAACTTATAATTGTTTTATAAGTTTGGTTATATTTTTATAACATATAAAACCTGGTTATATTTTTATAATTCCAACTAACTATGTAATACTATTGTCAAAATAAAAAACAAAGAAGTCACAGATTTCAAACATCTAAAATATATTTGAGGTACTTTTCCTCAAATATGTTTTAAAATACACATTATTAGACTTTAATAGTACTTAGAAAAATATGAATGCATTATATAGGTTTTTTATTAAATATTCAAAATGTACTGTAGTTTCAGAGACCAAAAAGGGGAAAAAAGTCTGTGAAAAACTTCATTTCGTCATACTGGGACTCAAATGTGGTAGAAAAGACCCCTTCATTAATTTTATTTGGTCATTTTATAATTTACATACCACTCTTCACTCTTTCCTGTAGGGCTGTTAGAAAAATATTCAGAGTATATTCTATATAGGATTTTATCTTTATGCAAAGGAAAATACGTTATTTCTTTGAGACCATTAGAATTATTACTGTTCTTTCCATTTCACATTTGGCTGAGGTTGCAAACCAGTGGAACTTCTACCCTTTATGTGTTTTAAGTACAATGGCAAATCCAATAAAAATCCCCAGACTAGGGCACTCTGGGATCTTAGCGCAACTATTCTTTTGCGTTTGCACTGAGAAAATTGCCTGGTGTGAGCGATGTGAATAGAGCAGTTTATGTACTCAAATAGAGGAAGCAGCTTAAACTTCTTCTTTTTCTTTTTTGACCACATCTTTGGGAACTTTAACTTAGCACTCTCATTGGGACCAATTTGCAGGTAAGATCATCTCATAATAAGGTACTTTAGATATTCTTAATTAAATTCACTTGGATGGAGTCCAAAATTAAACTGGCCTAATACCAAATTCTACCCCGTAGTGAATGTTGTGATAGTGAGATGTCAGAGTATAGTGTATGTTTCTTTAAGCCGTAATAATTAAACATGGACAAATAAGACTGAAGGAGGTGACTTGCTTTACAATGCCATATAATACAGCAGCTATGGAAACCAAGCAGGCCTCTGCCCTTATCACTGCAGGGAAGAATTCAGTTATGATGGTAATTCACACCTGAATAGCTTTCCTTTATGGCATCCATCCATCAACAGCAAGGCTGTACACACTCTGATGAGGTTTCCCAGATGTGACATTCTGGGTCGGGTGCCCATCTCCTGAAGACAGTCATGGAATCAAGAGCCAGAGGAACAGCTTCACTGCGACAACTGCTGAGACAGCCCTAAATAACACTCAACACCCAGGCTGCTGAGGAATTTTAGAACCTTTCAGTCATTTTCATCAGCAATGGGAAAAAGCAGCAGAGCTAACAGTAGCCATAGCCGAGGGATCCTCTATCATCCTAAAGACCTTGGCTTGAGTGTTCTTGGATCAGCTATTTTGTAACCTTGTCAGTCATGCAGTTTTGGAAGCAGCTATAGCATGACTGACAGAATGACAGATGCAGGATGGCTTCAGAAGGCGTCATTGAGAACTCAGTTGTATTGGCTGCTAAATTGTTGGATACTGTCGGCAGATAATGGGCTGATTCCATACTAGATGAAGTGGAAGTGTTAATTAGCCCGTTGTGATTTTTAGGAGTATTTACCGATATGAGTAGCTATCCAGTTTTGCTCTGTTTATCTACCCCAAGGGTGTAAAAAAAAGGCTGACAAAACAAACTATTCAATTTATTTTGAAACATTATACACAAAAATTAATTTTGATATATGTATTAGTCTGCTTGGGCTGCCATAACAAAAACCAGACTGGGTGACTTAAACGACAGTCCAAGATCAAGGTGCCAATGGATTAGATTCTTGTTGAGGGTTCTTCTTCTCATTTGCAAATGCCTCCTTTTTGCTATGTCCTCACATGGTGGAGAGAGAGTTCTGATGTCTCCTCTTCTTATAAGGGCACCCCCTCAATCAGATTAGGCCCTACCCTTTGACCTAATTTAACCTTTATTGCCTCCTTACAGTCTCTGTCTCCAAGTACAATCCCATTGGGAGCTGGGGCTTCAACATGTGAATGGGGGGTGATGAGGCAGCACAAATTTTTAGTCAATAACAGTGTGTAAATAATTAGGTTAATATACTCTTTTGGAATTCTTAGGAACTTTTCCAACTCAGGATCTGGATGTCCTTGGCAATGATGACTGATGTAATTCTCTTCTACAATTGTCCTCCACAGTTAACTCCACTTAAAGGATTAGCTGTGCTCTATGTGGGAGGATCATTCTTATTCAGAAATTAGGAACATCTAAGGACTGCTATGCTGGTAGTTTAGTGAATCCTTAAGTCCATGTGTCTGAAGTTTTTGCTCTGAACTTCTACTTGGGCTCCGGCAGTGAGCTCCTTTCCTTTTCTGTGATCTAGTCTTATATCCCACACCCATTAATAAGGTCCTGGTCTTACATACTTAGCAACACAATCCATAGTATCCATACCTTAGTTTATTGGTTTCCTGGGACATTTTTTTTTGTTTTTAATTTTTAATTTACTTCTTTATTCAATAACAAATACTTCATTGTTTTCTTGTTGGCTAGTCACTGTGCTAGGGGTAAGAACTACAACTGTGAGTAAGAAATTCAGGCTTCTATGCTCAATATCTCTCTCCTAATTTAATACTAATATCTTATTTTCGTAAACTGATAGTCAACTAGATATTTTTATTTTCCTTGTTGTTATATGATGGGAATAGATTTAAATAAATAGGGAATTTCAGTATAGCATAGGAAATGTTAAAATGAGGAGGGGGTTACAAGATGATATAACAAAATGACCAAATAGGATAAACAGCAAACTTGCCAGAGTTGGACAAGGTTTCTTGAACAAACAGATAGTTATTTGAAGTCTTGAACATGAAGAAGAATTAGCTTAAGAGTTGCAAGGAGAGTGATTCTGGAAGAAGGAAATGGATACACGTATATATAGAAGAAGTAAGTGTCTGGGTAAAGCATGGGCTATGTAGGAGGAATTAGTTCTACCTTATTTTCAGTAACATCTTCCAGAAATTGGAATTCTGGTTTTGAATCCCCATTTTTGTAGATTTATTTCTCTCTACTCTGTATCTGTCATCTGTTGCCAAAATCCCCTTTAGCTGTTGGTCTCTACCGAATCTCTACTACTTGCTCCCCTTAGCCGTCTTTAGGTAACTAACATATATGTGTGTTTTCTGAACAGGTGAAGTAACTATCAGGTCATGTGGATTTAGACTAACACTAGGACCCGTGTCTGGGGGAAGGGGTCAGAGCGTAATCATACCACATGGACATATATGTATGTACTTGACCACCAATGGCATTGTCTAAAGAAAGTAACGATCTAGATTTGATGGCAAAGCTTACATATTTATTCATACCACACAAGCAGAATAGAATGTTAGTCTTGGAAAGGAGCTAAGAGATCATGTGATCCCAGCCCTGCTAGGTTAAATCTAACAGATGTGATTATTTCTAAGTACAATTTTGAATTCTTTCCATATCACCGTATGGCTTCTGTATTATGCAGTATTGGAGATACTCTCCTCATCGAGAATTATTTCCAGTTTAGGCTCATTCGAGGAGATATTTGCTATTGTAGGCAGGCCTGTGACTAAATCTCAACAAGTGAAACTGAACTAGATTACTTGGTTTGAGTAACAGAGGGAATATCGAACAAAAGAATTAAACATTACCCAAGAAGAAATATGCGTTAAGATGTTAATTGGAAAACAGCTTTAAATCCCAATTGAATAGATACCATTTGGTTTTTGAGGGGTCATTTCAGGCTTTTGAGAAAAATAGATGTTGAAGTAGAATATTCGCATTATAGGGTTATATACTCGGAGTAAAATCAATACGGGTACTTTTTTTTTTCTTTTTTTGCTGATAGCTTGCTATGTTTCTGAATTGGTTCTGAATATAAATACTATCAAATATGTTATCTTCTATGACATGAAACAATTCGATAATATAAAGAATCCAGTCATCTGTGATACTTTAAAAAAAAGGCATGGAATTCAAATAGTTTAAAAGTCTTTTGACAGAAATAAAATATTATAACTTTCAAACATTTCATAAGTGACATGCAGTCATCAAAAGGAGAAATACAAAAGCAACATGAGAAGTAGAGATTTAACAATTTTTGCTTCATGTGATGTATTTCCTTTCATACTTATGCCCAATACTGTATTATTTATCTGAAGTGAGTTGCATATTTTATATTTCTCTTCATTTTTTGATTTTTATTATATACTTTAAACTTCTGATAGTTGAAGAGAAGAGGCCATATCATTGATGATAAAAGGTTCTAAATAAAAAGACTATTTTGACAAAGTTATATAAAATTTTGTCTTCTATTATTCAACTTTTATATAAACCATTTTTTTTCTTTTTTCTTCAGTCTCTTCAAGTACTTCCCATTCTTATTCCATGAAAGCTTTACCAAGTCTCTCTGACTTGTGCTAATCTCTTTCTTTGAATTCTGCCCACTTTAATTTTACAACTATATTTTTGGAAGCTTATATTTTTACATGTTTTATATACATCTTATTTTCCTAACTAGAAAGGAACTATCTTTAGCCCTGTTAATATGCCAGACCCTGAGCAGAGCTCAATATGTTTCTGCTGAGTTGGAATTCGGCTTTCAACCCTGTCATTTCTAGGTGTAGATCAACCTAGATGTAGTAGAAAAGACTACGAAACTGGCTTGAATGAATGGATTTTCCTTGCTTACTTAATTCCTCATAAGGTAAAGATAATGCCCTCTCCTGCCACCTCATCTAAGGTAGTGCTTTTGCCCCATTACTTAAAAAGCGGGCCCAATACTTGATTCAATTCTTATCAGAACATGGGGCCAAGTTAGGAAGAGACGTATATAGTTAGGTGCTGTTTTTATTTAAGATCTGTACCGTGTGGGCTTTTTATGAAATTATCTAGTCTAACTTATAGACATCTGTTGCATAGACTTCTAATCCTTTGTGATCTATGTTTTGCCTTTTAGAGGTGATATTATCTCAGTTGTGAAGAAATAAGTGAGATGTTAATAGGAATAAAAAATGATTTCTCTAGCAACATTGCATCAAGGAATATTAGGTTGATAAAGATGTGAGAGCAGTTAAGTTCGTCATAGGAAAAAGTAGCAAGCAGTATTTGCACATGGGCTTCTTGCTTTTTCAGTATTCTTCAAACCCAGGCTTCCTGGTGAGGGTGCTAATGGAAAATACTGTTGAAAATCTCTTTCCTAGAGGCATTCCCATTCCATTAACGCACACACGCGTGTGCGCACACACATGCACACCTGTCTCTTGATTATTCTTTCATTCACAAATACCTAGTGAATATCCACTCTTTTCTAGCTACTGTAGTGGAGATGAGGGTGCAAGGATGAACATACCTTTATGTTCTGTCTGTCTAGCGCTGTGTAGGATGGTTAAGAACCAAGAGAAATTGTTGATTCGGCACAAATTCTTTACCTCAGAATTTTATACGTTGGCTAAAAGGCTAATAACTCCCAAATGTGCTTGTATCTTTCTAAATCAGCCTGGGTTGTCATTATCATTACATGTGTATCCACCATAGTGAACGAGTATACCTACCTAATGAACATGTATAAGAGGAAACATTCTACAGTCTTTAAAGGCATTTCATCATAAGCTGACTCAGGAGAACTCTTAATAGATGCATGTCAGTTTGCTGAAAGATAGTGGAAAGGGATTAAATCTTAGAGTAGTAAAGATCTCCTTCTCCTTAGCTCGTATTAGAACATTTCAGCCAAACAGAAAAAAGAAAATAATGTACACATATAGTTGCACTATTCAGCAAAGGGGGTCTGAAGGGTGTTACTGTTTTTTTAATTGACTTAGTTTTTTTACAGTAGTTTTAGTTTCACAAAAATGAAAAGAAAGTACAGAGACTTCCTATCCACCCTTCGCCCTCATTCATATATAGCCTCTCCTGTGATCAATAACCCTCACCAGCCTGGTACATTTATTACAACTGAACCTACATTGACATATCATAATCACTTCAGGTGATTATGAAGTCCATAGCCCACATTAGGGTTCACTCTTGGTGTTATGCATTCAGTGGGTTTGGACAAAAGTATAATGGCATGTATCCACCATTTTACTATTACACAGAGTAGTTTCACTGCTCAAAAAGTCCTGTGTCCACCTCTTCATCCTTCCCTCTCTGGAAGGATGTTGTGTTTTGGTGCATCAAACAAAGTGGCATGTTCCTTGATAGAGGGAACTCAGTGCCTAGAATTAGAAGTTGTGTCTTGGTTGTACCACTTGTTATTAAACAACCCTGAGTATATCATATAAAATTCCTTTGGATTTGTTTTCCCTTCTTTAAAATACTATTTTGGTCTCATAGGGAAGATATTTGTGAGAGTAATTTATAAACTGAAAGGAATTATACAAATGTATTATTGTTTTTAAATGTCACCCCAAACCTCAATTTTAATATTAAAATTGATGTGTCTCAAATGCAGACCTATTAGTCTAAAGTGGTGGTTCTCTATGCTGGCTGTGTTGAGAAGTACCTGAAAAGCTTTTAAAAATCTTCCTAGAGAATTGGGATGGGATGGAGTCTGGGAGTCTGTTTTATTTTTTTTGGGGTGGAGGGGAAGAGGCATTTTTTTTTAAGGTCCCATGTGATTCGACTGTAAACTCAGTGTGAGAATTGCTGGTTAAGTCCTTCATATATGAGGACCTTTAAAAATGGCCAAGCAGCAACATTCTAGTGCCTAGATCAATGAACTCCATCTGTACCCAAGAAATAAATAGTAAATATTCTTTATCAGAAAGTCATTGTAGTCTTAGATACTGTCAGATGAAGGTGGAAATACTGCCTCAAAGAGTAAGACACTGTGGTAATGAAACTATATACATCAGTGCCTGGAACCATTTTACTATTATCTTGTAGGTAAAAGATGAAAGAAACCTTTCATCTAAAGAAAGCTTTAGAAACCCTTATCGGAGCATATAGCTTGGATTGATAAATAGTCACACGGTTGTGTATTGATCAGTACACTGTTGTGTATTGATACACAACAGTGGGATACTAAGGAAGAAGAGATGAGGAATCTACAAACTAATGCCAACTTGTCCATGCCTTGAAAGTGTGAATGTTTGCACACTGTCACAGTCCATTTAAGAACCAGGGATAATTTGACTGAGACCAGGGGAATGTGCTCATTTTTAGAGTGCATGTGCATTTCCGAATGATCAGACTTCTGGATAGTTTGCTGTATTTTTTCAGTATATTTCATGCCATCTTCTGTATTTGGAGAGAAGACACTGCAAAACACAGCATCTTTTACTTTTGAAGAGGTCCCACTTATGTTACATCCATAAAGAACAGAAAAGCTCTAGGACTTAGTAATATTTTTACTGAATTATTCAAGCTAAACTTTTAAAATCACATAACAGCTTCTTTTACCTAAAACCTTTCAATAATTTCCCATTTTCTTTTTTTTTCTCTAAAGGTTTTATTTTTAAGAATCTCTACACCCAACACAGCTCTCGAACTCACAACCCTGAGATCAAAAATCTTGCGCTCCACCAACTGAGCCAGCCCCAGTAATTTCCCATTTTCTATCAAATGTTAGGAGCCCATTTTCTTAACACTCAAGGCCTTTCGAGATATTGGCAAATTGATATCCCTTTACTTTGCTGTGCTTGCTTAATGAGTCCTGTCATTTGTATAACTTTTAGAGAATCTATCTCATTCATCTTTGTATCATTTTCA
The DNA here is from genome assembly GCA_028534135.1 of Potos flavus. NCBI lineage: Eukaryota > Metazoa > Chordata > Mammalia > Carnivora > Procyonidae > Potos > Potos flavus. The sequence continues at coordinate 35,089,821 of CM052886.1, read as the reverse complement.
ATCATCCTTACTAATAATAGAAATAATGCTAATAGTAGCAACCGGTTTCCAGAAGCTGTCTTGAGATGGGATTCATGCGTATTAGGAAGTGTTCCTGGAGAAAAGCCAGAGGCAGTGTGGGAAAGTGGACATGAAATCCAAGGAAGACAAGCAAGGGGTGAGATATCCAGGAACATCCTGCAGTGGGTAGGGGTACCATGACTGTCTTGTAGGATAATCTCCTGAGACACTCTGGGCATACCCCTGAGTTGTCCCATCTGGGAGGCAAGGGGACCTGAGTAGTTTTATGTCTTTGAGTAGTTTTATGTCTTTAGTCATTGGCTCAGGGCGGAGGGCACGGAGGTGGCATGTACTCCCTGGTGCTTGCCACTTTCTGTGGGCGCAGGCAAAGCAGTTCTAGTAGTCTTGTGGGCAGCCTTCCAACAAGGAGCTGCGGATGCTGGTGTTGGGGATAAAGGGTGCACTTGGAGCTGGGGTGCCGGAAGCTGGTAAAGGGATCCAAGGGGATAGGGGCACGAATGCCATATTCCTTAACTTCTGCATTAGGGTATTTCTTGGATTAGAAGAGCTTTGAAAGCAAACATGTCATTTCTTTTCTATCACAAGCCCCTTAAAACACCTTACCCCAAAATTAAAAAGAATGCTTTCATAAATATTTATTCAGTGATTGAATGGATGAGTCAGGGTTTATTTTTCCCTTTTTTCCTTTCTTCAAATGCTTCTTTGTATCTGTGCCAGTGCTGAACATCAAGCTGCTGAACATGTGCACTGGGAACGCTGTAGGACATGATCAGAACTCTCTTGTGGTGCTCATTACAGATCAGCCCCCCTGGGCTCAGTCAGGCAGCCAGGATGGTCGGAATCCAGATGAGCTGGTATTTAGGGAGTTGACCCGAGATGCCTGAGGGTAAAAAGACTACGGTCACATTTCTCTGTATTCCTGGGAAGGACCAAAAGACAACTGCTGATAACAGCACTTGCAAGTTGCCAAAATGATGTGTTTTGTTTTGTTTTGCATGAAAGGCCACTGATGGGTTAATGTCACCAACAAAGACAAACATTTTGTTTTGTTTGTTTGTTTCAGATTTTTATTTAAAGTCCAGTTGGTTAACACAGAATGTAGTATTGGTTTCAGGAGTAGAATTTAGAGATTTGTTACTTGCATACAACACCCAGTGCTCATCACAAGTGCCCTCCTTAATACCCATCACCCAATTAACCCCTTCCCTCCAGCAGTCCTCCGTGTGTTCTCTATAGTTAAGGGTCTGTTTTATGGTTTGCCTCTCTCTTGTTTTTTTCCCCCCGCCTATGTTCATCTGTTTCATTTCTTAGATTCCACATATGAATGGAATCATATGGTATAAGACAAGCATTTTAAATGGAGACAATGAGTAATCAGAGGACATTGTACCCATGTTCATTGTGGGAACAACCTTTTACTGCTTAGTTGCTCTAACACTTCCCTGCATAGAACGACTCCTGCAGCATTTTAGTAGATGCTCCTCTTTCTGAAAGTTTTCATTTGTCGCTTCCAATGTTATACATATACATTTTCAAGGAAAATTTTAGGAATTTTGGGTGTGTAGAGTAGATGTGGTGCAACAAATAAATCTTTGGAATCAAGAAAGGAACAAGTCAAATGTGTGCTATTATACAGCATTAATTAAATTTAAAAAGTTGCACCATCTTTAAGAGACTTAGAATGGTAACACCAGGCATTCTGTACATAGGTATCATTATCATCATGTTGAATATCATTTTTGATATATCCTAAATAATCACTATGATTAATTTATAGCCTACATTTCTTTATACTGTGCAACATACAGTATAAGAAACAAATTTGCATATTTTAATGTGAATGGCAAAATTTTTAAAATCAGTTACTTACTATTGGTTTGTTTTTACTTTGGAAAAAAGGAGCTCTATAGGACAGTGGGAATTTAGTAATTACCCCTGTGAAAAAACATTTACTTCACCTAAGCTTACTCATTGTGAATGGATATATGCCAAAGTTTGGTAAAATGCAATGCCCTTTTTTTTTTTTTAAAGATTTTATTTATTTATTAATTTGACACAGAGAGAGAGATCACAAGTAGGCAGAGAGGCAGGCAGAGAGAGAGGGGGAAGCGATGCGGGGCTCGATCCCAGTACCCTGAGATCATGACCTGAGCCAAAGGCAGAAGCTTTAACCCACTGAGCCACCCAGGCGCCCCTGCAATGCCCTTTTTATACATAATTCATATATTATGTATAGAAAAACTCAATGGTATCTTCATTCTGCAGGCACAGTACATAGTAAAAAATAAATTCTGAGTAAGAATTGCTCAATATTTCTCAAGTGGAGTGGTCACAAAGAAGAGAAAACCTATAGGAAATCTAATATTAATAGAAAGGAAAGGAGAGAATTAGACTTGACATTCCATTCGTTCATTCCACAAACATTTATTATGCTATAATGAAATCTTGGTTATTGCGTTATCAGATAGACAGAAACAAAACACTGTTAGAAACACTAGCCTTTTCATTAATTTTTGAAAACATAAGGAAAAAAGTAAATACAAGTGACACTCAACTACTTGGAGTAATCACAAAAAGGAGGAGAATATTCAATAGAGAAAAATCAGGCTCGTAAAATAATTCATTCATGTGATTTCTAATGGTTATCTGCAATTTACCTGTGGATGGAATCATAAAGGAGAATTTTCCTTTTCTTATTTTTCTCGTGCAACAGGGTAAGGGGTTTAAAGGTGAACCATGAGGGAAATTTAATTTCAAAGATGTTTGGGAATCAATGCTTTAAAAACAAAATTTGAAATATACTTTGCCATGCATTTTTATGCTGTACAAAATCCATCATTTATAAAGCTACTGATTCTGACAGTGCCTCTCTGCAACACAGGACATAACGCAGAGCAATCAAAAGGCATTTTAATTTTTAAAATGCTCTCATCTGCTTTTCCATTGCCTTTGGTAGCTTATACGATTTTAGAACATATGCCGCATGCCAAGTTGTCTGGCTTTAAAAACTCTATGAAGGAAAAATATCACTGGAGCAATGCTTGACTATTTGCTGGCAATGGAGATTTTCCATGGATCGAACTTCGTATGGATATTAAAATATTAGCATTAATAACTGCCATTATTAGTTAAAAATAATTGTTACACCTAAGTTCTTTCTATATGCCAGGCACTGTGCCAAATGCTTTACATACATTATCACATTTTACCGTCAAAGCGACCTTAAAAAGTAATCATCAATATCCAGTTTTATAGTCCAGTACAGTGAGACTTGGTGCCCAAGTAACTACAGAAGGTCCTTGCTCTTTATGGAGAACAGCTGAAGGTCAGGTTCATGCACCTGGGGGAAACTCTAGTCTGGAGAGGATGTGTGACTTTCCTAAACTTTTCTGAAATAGAATCATGAGGTCATTAACTTAGTTAGATCTTCAGGCTTTTCCTAGAAGGATGCTGAACGCTGAGGCAGATCTAAAATAGCTTTGGTGTTCTGGAATTTTCCTTGACTGGGACAGGATTCCTGTTTTTATCCTCACCTAGACCTATCACTGAAACAGAAACATTCTCTTTACTGTCTTGGGAGCAGCATTCATTACCTCTCCTTTGCCCAGAATGTCACTATAGTCTAAATTCAGTGTCACTTAGGTAAAGACGCATTTGGGAAGTGATAAAAATAAAATATACAAGGAAATAGTATTACATATTCCTTTACGTAAGCAAATTTGATATCTTATGTGAAATTTGTGTTAAGTCTGAAATTCTTGCTAATCACTTCATTGCCATAGATTTTCAATGTACTGCATTTGTGGATTTTCCTTCTAGGATCTCGTCCCTAATTTTAGTGAATTAAAATATTGTGAACAAATATTGTTGCCCTTCTATCACAGGACATATGGCTGTGGCAAACTTAGTGAAAAGTATTCTTGGATGTTTCAAGTCTGACATTTAGAAACTGGGTGGCACATAAAAAATACTGCCAAGGTGACATCATATTTCCTCACTGATTCTGGAAACCAATTCAGATCGCAAACATTTGTATTTTTACGTGAATGTCATTTAAGAGGGCTTTGACTATTGCAGATTGACCCAGAAGTCATGTGTGAAAAATGATATTACTGAGCCCTCATTCTTTGTGGTTGGGAGCCTCCGTACTTCTCAGAGCACCATATCTGCCACCCTTCTTGTACTGCACGTGCTATGTCTGATGATGATGGAAATGAGACAGATATGCTAGTGTTTTTGCATTAAGGAGGCAGTTCCTGAGTGACAAGGCTATTTGTGTACCAAGCACATAAATATTGCCTGATGATGTCTGAGTTCACATGGCTTCCCCATAGCAAACTTGCATGAGTGCCAGAGAATTAATTGCATTGTTTAGACTTGTGGCAAAATGATTAAAATGATGGCTACATTTGAGGAATTTTAGATTGGCCTTATTAGTTGTACCTTGCAGGGTATAAATGCATTTTTAGCAATTCTCAGGTTTATATTGTTGTGAAGGTTTACAATTAAGTGCCATTTTACTTTTCAACAATGTATTTCAAGATTTTTATAGTTTCAAATGACCTATTACTTAAAGACACCAAATTGGAAATAATAGATGAGATGTTGCCTATATCCTTGATTTCTTTGTTTCTTACTCTTTCACTTAATCATAATGAGCTGTCAAATTTATATGGCCTGTTTATATTAGACCTGGGAATAAAACTTCCTTTCCCCCCAGATATGTAAGATTAATCAGTGTTTGAGAATTATTACCTAGAAGTCTCCTAATTTTTCTGAAAGCATTGTGATCCTATAATCCCAGCATTATAGGGATATAAAAAAATGTTATTGTTAAACTGAGGCACTGTCTGGAATATAAAATGAATTTTATTTATGTTTTCATCTTCCATCTCATAGCACTATTCTCTAAATTTTTGATGATCTGGTTTTTATTTATTCCTGTTTTAGTGGACGGATAGTTAACAAGATGGCCTTTGAGATTATCATTTGATATCCTGAAAATTATTGAAAGTAGTATTGGTATATACATATTTCTTTTTTTTTTAGATTTGTTCTATAACTCTGTATTATAGCATCCATAAGAACTTTTGTTGTTCTTTAGGAAAAAAAAAAACAATAAACAGAATCTTGCCTCAGGGTGCCTGGTTTATAAATGACAACACAGCACAAACTGTTAAAGAAGAAATTGTGAATGGATTGGAAGAAGTGCAGTGTTTCTCATCTGGTTTTTCTGTTGGTTCCCTAGATCCACAGCGTTACCCCCTGTGCTTGTTAGGTTTGCGGATTCCAGCCTCCCACAGAGTCCCGCAGAACCTCCTGAGCTGGGGCCAGGAGCTCGGGGTGACAAGCCCTCTGGTGTTAGAGTGCGCTTCCATGAGAATGACGGGTGCTTCCAGTACCCTTCGTCTCTGAGTAAGTTTTGTCACATTGGTGATAAAAATAGCTTTGTGATTTCTAGCACCTAAAGGAAAAAAAAAAGAGAAAGATATTGAGGTTCTTAATTTTTCCTTTCTCTCCACAATAATTCAATCTAGATTTAATTCTTTATCTTCTTTCCAGTATTTTTATTTTCTTAGTTGAAGTATAATAGTCTTAACGTTTTATTTATTTAATTTTTTTAAAAAAGTTTATTTTATTTGAGTGAGAGAGAGAGAGCACACAAGCAACGGCAGAGGGAGAGAGAGAAGCAAACTCCCCACTGAGCAGAGAGCCTGAAGTGGGACTCCATCCCAGGACCCCGGGATCATGACCTGAGCCGAAGGCAGACGCTTAACCGACTGAGCCACCCAGGCGCTCTTGTTTATTTAATTTTTGACGGGGGTGTATGATGGACTCCTTTCACAGTCTAAGAAAGCCGTGGAACCTCTATCCAGAAAAATGCATATCACATTTTTGCGTACAATATCAAGGGTTTATGGAACACCTGAACTCACCATGGTCCGTAAGATAATGATCCCCATATTAGTCGGACTTCATAATTAATATATCACAAACCTGTGATTGAGAGATTTATTTATTCTTTTGCATATGTGATCATTGTTGGACAGTGCAACCACGGGCTTTTCAATGTGTATGTTATTTACTTGTAGTTCATAATGGTTCCTCAGGGGCCCATAAGGGTGTGAAATTGTAATTTTTGAATTAAAAACAGTCTGTACAATTCTTCAGATAGTTCAGAGTAGCACCAATGTGTAAACATGCAATTTCATTTTTTTAAGGTTACATTTACTCCACAGGCCACGGAAATTGCAAACATTTCTTTTTTTAAGTTTGCAGAGAGACTAAATGCAGAGAAGACTTTATATTAAACCAGAGCTTACTGTCAAATTGACGTGAATGTACCTCCTAAGACCTTATGATAAATTTTTACATGAGAAGACATGTTTTTAGTTCTTTTGGCTATATACCCAGATGTGGGACTGCTGGATCATATGGCAGTTCTAGTGCTAGTTTCTGGAAGAACCTCCATACTGTTTTCTGTAACAGCTGCACCATTTTGCATTCCCACCAGCAGAGTTGCAAGGGTTCCATTTTCTTTAGAAGTATCCAGAAGTGTCTTTTGGTATATTGATACGTTCTATTTGATAATTAAAAAAAATTCTGCCTCATTATTCTCTGACATGAGATTATAGATTCTCTATACATGAGATTGATTATATATTTATATTCATATAACTGTTAGGTTTTTGTATCGTATTTATGCTTACCTTAAAAATAATTTGAGGAATTTTCTGTATTTTCTATGGTCTCATTAAATAATTTAAATTAATAATAATAATTTAAATAATTTTGGAATTGTCTGATTTTTAAGGGTTACTAAAGTCCTCTTCTCTGAAAAAAAAAGGAGACATATTCAGAAATTTATTTAACAAAACATACTCTCATCTAGTATAGCTTTTCTGAAGGTTTCACCAGGCTTCATAAAGACATGTCTAAATAACTTTTTTTAGGAAAAATGACCACACATATCAAAGCACAGAGCTATCAGTTGTATTCATCAGACACGCTGCAGGCCAGAAGATCAAAGCTTTTGTTTTCATAATTTTATTTAACCTTTCCAAAATGTAGTCAACTGCCCCATATGTCAGTATGATTGTATTTGAAGAGTGAGAATGACACAGCTTATTGGCTTGACAAAGCTAACCTGCTAAACAAAGACATATTAGATTTATGTGAAGACTTGGAAAGATAGTGTGAATGTGTTGTTTCTTCTGTCATTTTGAGAGTTTATTAGGGAGATATGAAACTGATAAATGAAAAATATCCACTCACGGGCAGAAAGGAATCTAAATGTGTTTCCACATAATATGTACTAAACTATCATTTTTAGCATTATCCTTTTGATTTTCCAAACCAATTTTACAGGTAAGGAAGTTAAGGCCAACATAACTCGCCCAAATACGTAAGTGCATTTAAGGGTGAGAATAACGCAGAGTTCTAGGGGAATACAGGCTAGATCTCGTTAAAGCATCAACTGTTGCATTTAGAGCGATGCAGATAGTTCTCTTCTTGGTAGGAGAACTTGAGAATCTAGGCTAATGGACTTCAGGTCAGACTGTGTGGATCAAAATTGATATTATTGGGCCTATATTGTAAACTCATGAATAGGAAATGAGTTCTACATACTATTGACAAGGCAGCGTTGTGGAGGCAGCTGAGGTCGGTATCAGCAAATTCTAGGAAACACTGGGTGTTGTGGTGGAACCTTTAATTGAGAGTGGGGCTCGTTAAGCAACCATAGCAATGGGAATGGCCCTGAGGACCCCAGACACTCAGATAGATGAACTCATGTTCTTTTTTTTTTTTTTAAAGATTTTATTTATTTATCTGACAGAGAGGAGAGAGATCACAAGTAGGCAGAGAGAAAGGGAAGCAGGCTCCCTGCTGAGCAGAGAGCCTGATGCGGGGCTCAATCCCAGGACCCTGAGATCATGACCTGAGCTGAAGGCAGAGGCTTTAACCCACTGAGCCACCCAGGTGCCCCTGAACTCATGTTTTGAAAGACATTCTTACCCAAAGGCTAAGATTGCATCGATATCTCTTTGTAAGCATATATATATATGCTTACAAAGAGATATTGATGTGTATATATATGGTATATACATGATATATGTGAACATATATATATGTTGTGTGGTTATATGTGTGTGTCCACGTGTACATACATAATTATTATTAATTACTAGAATGCTAATTTACTGTTTTAAATGAAACATTACATAGGAATTACATAGGGCATGAAGACAGTTTAGTAAGAGCTCATTTTGTTGAGTGAATGAATGAAAGGGGCTGGTCATGACAGAAATACTCCAGTGGACCCACTGGGTTCACAGATACACTAAGCAAAGTTTTCCTGGGACTTGGAAGTTGCAGGATCTCATTTTAAAGAGACAACCCAATTCAGGACTTGACAAATTTCCCCAAATCTTGTCCAGCAGCATTTTCTAGAGTGTGTGGAGAAGGAATATTTTAGCAAGTGGCTACCATTTGTTTGATTGTCTACCGCTATTTCATCTGTAATACTCTCACATTCGTCATGGTAGGAGAATAATAATCAGCTAGATGCTTGCCAATCTGTTTTTCAGGAACAAGATTACTTGCCAAAGTGACCCCTTTTATTTATTTAGTGACTGTGGAGTGTCTGTTTTTTCCTTCCTGCGGCACTGAACGCCTTAGGACTACATGGGGTTTAGTCTTGAGGATCTTACCAAACATTGGCAGCATAGGGCTGGAGAGAGACTTATGTGAATAAAAAGATGCACCCTCTCCCTCTGCAAATGTTTCTCAAAAATGAAAAATATGCCAGGAGGTAGCCCCAAAATATATAACCTCCAGAAAAAGTACATGCAGAGCTGAAGATGTAGATTTGATTGAGAACCAGCTGCACCAATATGTTCCAAAAATTTTATTTTTTTGTATTTTATTTTTTGAAAATTGTAATATATGGGTTTTTATTACATTATATTTTAAGATTTTATTTTTTTCTCAAGTTTTTATTTAAATTTCAGTCAGTGAACATACAGTATAATATTAGTTTGAGGTGTCCCAAAAATTTTAAATTGCAGTCTACATAATAATTTCTAGTAAACTTCCTGGAGCTTTCCATATACGAAAAATGATCTTTGTCTCTCTCTCACACACCCATATCTCTCTCTTTTGCACTTCTCTACATGTGTAATGTCTCTTTGCCTCTAATCCAGTTCAACTCAGTGTATACCTCCTTGAGGAAGTTAAGTGAAATAAGAGCATTTTTGGAATGCCTACAATGTGTACTAGCCACATTGGCAGGTACCTTCCCAAGGTCTCTACTGCTCATCCCAGCACCACCACACAGGTGTTCATCACAGATGTCCGGCAGGGGGAATGGAATAGAGGCTTAGAGAGGCTACGTAGGTCCACGCTGATCAGCTCCCAGACCTGTTCTTTCCACATTATGGCGCCTCCTGGGCCTGTTCAAGTCCTTGGGACAGATGATGATTTTAGAATAAGTGTTTGGTTCCCAGTTATCAGCAAAGCCTCCAAATCTTCTGTCTGCATTTAATAATTTCTTCTAATAAATCACAACCCAAGAAACAAAATAAATGTAAACTGAAGCCAGAAACAAATGAGATGAAGTCCTTTTTATTTCAATACTGTTTCTAGAGGTTAGGAGCACAGTTTTCTAAATATCTGTTGAGGGTCTGATACTATGTTGTATGAGTGTCCCAAAATAAGTCGGTCTATAAAGGGCAATCATGTAAAATGTATTCATGCGTTTTAAGTTAAATTTTACGATATGCCATAATATGATGATATCTCATTAGTTTATAACTCTGGTGACATACTGTTGGAAGGCATTTGGAAGTAATAAAATAAAGACTGATTATTGTGCTTTCCTTATAGAAACAATATCTGAAAATCACACTGAATTTTATTGAGGTTCTATCTTTAGGTAACATGAAAGTAAGTATTTCTCTTTCTAATTCTGTCATAATGTGAAAATCTAGGAAATATGTCAAATAATCTATTAGGTAATTCATTTTTTTCATCTATGTAGAAAACATGAGAATATCAAATTAACCTCTAAGTTCATTTTCTCTAGATTGTCCTCCTATCTGGACTTTAAGAATTGTTATATCATATATTTCTGGTTAAATTTCCCCTCTGTTTCAGTTTCCTTTTAATTTAATATGATACCTGAAAGATGCAAATAAGATTTTGCATCAAAATCTTATTTGTGCTATAGAACTACCAGTTATCTGTGTGTTACAGAAGTGAGTAAAATTAAATAAGGGTAATAGATTAGAAATGCATGCATTTGATGATTTGCTGTCAGTTATAAATCTGTATGTCTGGGAACAACCTTGGAATGAAAAATATGGTTGTATTAGTGGTAGTAGTATAACCACTCATGTCCTCCAAGGAGTTATAACCAAGTAGTTTGCATTCCAGATTTCAGCTTTGCCACTACAGGGCAAATTGTCTCTAAGGCCCAATTTTTTTTTATGTAAAATGGAGGATTGTTTATTCATTTGTTGGAATGAGGAATGAATGAATGAATGATAAATAAATAAATATGTATATATGGTGCTATATATGGTATATAGTGTGTGTATATACATACACATACTTATACATATATATATGTATGTGTATATATATATGTGTGTATATATATATATATATGGTGCTTAGGAGGGTGTGTAATACTCCCTGATGTCACCAAAGCTCAGTATCTCAGAATTGTCACTGACATGCCCTTCTCTGGTATTCCTGTGGAGAGTCCTTTAGAAACTCTGTCTTACTTCTGTTTATTGCTCTTGCCCATTTTCATCATTGTCACTTTATCATAGCTTGCCTGGACTATGGTGATTGCCCTAATGGCCCATCCTGTCTCCTCACTCCCCCAACTCCATTCACCTTCATTGACGTTAGATTACCATTTATAATGTACACACACAGGAATACCTTCATCTTGGTCAGATTATTTCTAATACTGTTTTTTTTTTTTTTTTTTTTTTTGCCTGTTGAATTCAGATGTAGCATCTTAGCATCTGTGGCCTTCCACAGTATAAACTTCAAATCTCTTCCCTCCTGCTCCACTGCATATACCCTGTTACCTAATAAACCCAATTTCTTTCTATTCTTACTTATTCTTGTCTATTCCTTGAGTTTGCTCCTATGGTTCTTTGTGCCTACAGCCGCCATTCTTAAAATCCACCTCTCATACCCTGTTTCCCTACTGGATCCCACAAATACATGCAGTGTCTTCTTTCAACCATCAAAATCTTTGGCTTTCCTTCCCTTATGGCATATATCATTTTTTTCTAGCATGTGTTATAGTCAGTTATGTATTTCTTTTTCGTCCTATAATGTAAGATCTTTGTTGGATAAAGACTTAAGCTTATCATGAGTCCCTGGGAACATTCACTCAGGGCAGTACACATAGTAGGTGGCCAATGAATGAATTGTTTAATTGAAGCTACATCTCAAAGCCCTCTCTTCCTGTTATTAGTTCTGTGAGTTTCTGTAAGTGTACAAATCATCATAATAAATAAGTTAAAAAATGGTCATTCTCTAATGCCAGTTGGCCTCTTCAGGAATCCATGGAGACAAAGATATAAGGTCAAAGTGCTGTGGGGAAGGAAGGGGAAACTGTTATGTTGAAAGAGCTTCTAGGGTGGGAGTATATTTAAAATTAAATAATGTGGATTTTTATTTTCCAGCTGGATTATAATTGTTTGGAGGCTGTCTGCAGTGATCAATGTTTGTCTTAGGTTTATAAGTAACTATAGCAATTAATATCATAGCCTGGACTTCAAATTTACTTAATTATCTCTCTCGTTTGTTATTTTTACTTCCAAATGCAATTTCATTTTGTACCTATTTTTATAGACAACATGACAACATCTATGACCTTTCCATTTATACTAGCAGATAGGAGAATTAAGGCGTAGAGGGATGGAAACTGTCTGTCTTCTGACCCCTTCTTGGAGTTTCTAGTGTATCTCTAGTTAAGTTGCATTCATGTGATCTCATTCCTGAGAAGATTATTTGCAGCTATAGCATCAACACACAAAAAAAGCTGATTAGTGTTCAGGCCCTCTTGGCCTGTGGGCAATGCTTGGAGCAGAGTTGGCACATTACTCACTGCCTTCCTTGTCTGATGCTCCTTCCGGGCCTAGAAGTGCATCAGCGCCTACGTCATGCTGTGTACTGAGGACAGTAGTGCAAGGCGCTGAATGACAAAATGTTCTCCCCATCTATAAATGCAGGCCTCCTCTCCCTTTTTTTCCTATGATCTTCTGCATCTCAGCTAGGGAAAATGATGCTAACTCAACAAAGCCCAATTATTTCTGCCGTAACAATAAAGTTGTGTCATGAGTCATATAGTTATCGTGAAAGATATATTTAAATGAAGAAAAGACGGCTCATTTTGTATACATATTTTCTTCTTTCAGCTATAAAGATCAGATTATCAAAGAACATATGGTAATCTTTTGAAGATGAGTTTGAAGTGAGTTTGTGTTTTCTTTTTTTGTTGTTTGTTTGCTTGTTTTGTTTTTCTTTTGTTCCTGTTGTTGAAAGCATGAGGAAGGCATAAAATGAAGTTTGGGGATCTGTCAGTCAGTGTCTCTAAGACTGCTACAGCCTGTTTTAAAATATCAGAAGTAGTGAGACTGTAATTGGCTCCAATGTTGTGAGCTTTATGTTGTAAATAAATAGGCGTGATCCTGACTTCGCTGTTTCAAAATCAAATAAATCATCTTTTTCATCTCTGAATTCTTAAATTCATTCATTCACAGATATTTTTTGATTGTCTTCCACATACCAGGTACTATTGTAGGAGCTGGAGATAGAGTAGTAAACAAAGCTAAGTCCCTACTCTACGGAGCTGTCAGTCTGTCTGGGCTGCCAAGACAAAATATCAGAGACTGGGTGGCTCATCAACAACAGAAATTTATTTCTCACAGTTCTAGATGCCAGGTAGTCCGAGATTAAGGTGCCAGCAGATTTGATATCTGCTGAGGGCCCACTTCCACTTCCTTTTGCATTGCATGGTGGAAGGGGCAGGGCGTTCAATGGGCTCTCTTTATGAAGGCACTCATCTCATTCACGGGGATCTGCTCTTGTGGTCTCCTCACCTCTCAAGAACCCAGCTTCTAATACCATCTCATTGGGCATTAGGTTTCAATGTATGAATTTTGGAAGCACACAAATATTCAGACCATAGTGGGAGTTTACGTGCTGTGGGACAGAGAGGCCATAAACAAATATATGGTGTGGAGAGAGGATAGAAAGAGATCAGAGAAGGGGAGGTGCAGTTTCACTTAGAGCGGTCAAGGCAAGCGGTTCTGCTAAGGACGCATTTGAGCAAATCCTGAAAGAAAAGTGGGGAGCCACGTGCATTTCTGGAGGAAGAACATTCTGGGCACAGAGGATAGTAAATGCCAAGGCCCTAAGGTGGGAGTGTGTTGGATATGTTAAAGTATTAAAAATATAACAAGCATAGCAATTAGACAAATCAAACATATCCACTAATCAAATATTCTATATTTGCACCTGAAACTAAAAAAAAAAAAGTGCTAGGTGAATCTCGGTCAACCTCCTAAAAATTAATTGGTTATGTAGAACAATTAGTGAAAGCGTTATATCAACCTTTAATAATTAAACTTTTACACAGCAATATCCTGGTTAATTATCTTTGCCTTTTTTGAGCCTTTATTGCATTTTTATGGTCATCTTTGCTGGAAGAATACTTTCACATTTTTCTCTGTTCCTTTTAATTAAGTTAATGAACTATTTTAGAAAATACTAAGTATTCTTAGGATCCTTTTAGGCAAAGGACAAGAAAAATATACTTAAGAATCTCTTAAAATTGTCTATATAACACAGATTCTTTCTACGTGAGCAATGCATGGCTATTGAGAAATTAATATATAAAATATCTATTGTATCATTTATGAAATCAGTCTCTTGGAAATTTTGGTAATTTAAATCCTAATGCTTGCATTTTTTTCAAAGCAATAAATATTGTAAAAGTTTGCAGAAAGTCATTAAATGTTAATAAGAGGCTATATCTGATACTATATCAGGGTAAGATGTCTTTAATTTCAGTTCATTCTGAAAGAGTCCTGATGGAAAGGCAACTCTAGTATGACATTTATTCCAGTGATAAACATTTTTACACTATTGAGCTATATAGTAATCTCTGCCTCTTCTTTTAACTTTTTCTTATATCTATGTTTTAATTATTATAGTTGACTCAAAACAGGAGTTAGAAATACATATATATCTCTTGTATTACTGGGTTGGGATAGATCAAGAAAAAAAGATACATACCACTTATTCTGTTATATATTTTAATCCACACATAGATATGTTATATATTTTATGTGTGTTATATATTTTATTCAGTTGACTTCAAATTTTGACCGTAATGCAATAGTTTTATCATTTGCTTTAAAAAAATAATAATAATACTAATCTCCTAGGAAGAAACTGCAGAATTTCAAAGAATTAAATATATATCCATTATGTAACCTCCCAGGAACCATGCGGTTCCATAATTCTGTGTCAGGCCATTGCCATAGTGCCAAGGTCAACAGCAGTTGAGATAATCAAATAGAAGAATGGCTTTGTTGAATATTGACAAAACAAAAATAATGAATGGATACGTTATAGTGAGGGAAGATTTAAAGTGTGCGGATCTTTTGAAAAATGTAATTATACAAGGTAAGATTTTCAACATTTTTAATTGTACAATGTACCAAAGTGCTTTCTCTCCCACTTATGTTCTATTAAACAAATAAAATAGCTCCTTTGCCAAATGGTAGAAAACAAATTGCTCCCAGTGGTACCAAAGAAGGATTCTGTAGGTGATTTTGGAATTTTATCTTTCTAGAATAAGCAGTATGATTTATTACTTGGGTAAAGCTGACTTTCCCCATGGCAGATGTAGTTAGATGTAAATTTCCCTTGTGCATTTCATCGAAGGCCTTTGCTCATTCAGTTTACCCTCTCTCCTGTACCCTCAATTTCTCCTTCATGTTGACTCCTTTCTCTCTTGGCTCAACCTCTGTCCTCGTCCGACTATTACCCTGTCTCTCTCTTAACCATTGCAGCCAAGTTTCTTCATGTTAAAAGTTGCACTTCTCTCTTAGTTATTATAGCATTACTTACTTTCTTTTGTTTGTTCCAACCTCTCTAGTTGCTTTCTTTTGGCTTTAGAAATTTACTTCTCATCAACTCAATAAATTTAGTATGTCTTTGGATTCTACTTTACCACCCCCACTTTCCCTATTTATAAAATTGTCATGCCTTTCTATGGTGATTTTTTAACAACTGTACTTTTTTTAATACTGTATACATAAATGACTCTCCCATTCTTCTCTAGACATTTTATCTGAGCTCCAGAATGTCATCTATCTATTGCCCAAGCCAGAGCCGGGGAAGACATCTCAGTTGTCTCTCTCACCATCCACATCTAATATCTATGAAGTCATCTTGACCCTCCCCCTTGAGGATCTCATGACATTAGGTATCTCTCATCTTTCATCTCCACAGTTACCCTTGAGTCTTATTTACTCTCACTTGGAAAACAACAGTAACTTTTCTTCAACATATGTAATTTCCCATCTTAAAATCTATTAATACCTACTAATGCTGTTAGGAACAATTCTGAATTCCTCCGCAAAGTATTATATCATTATTTGGCTATGTCTGTATTCTTTCCTTAGTCACTTTACTTTTATTGACCTTAAAGACATCCAGGGTATTGGTTGATCAATTAAGAGCAAAAGTTGTGAAATCAGATTACTTGAGTTCCATTTTAAATTTTATGTGAATCGCACATTTTATATAGCCTTTATGAGCTTTTGTTTCCTTATACAAATTATAAGAAATATTTACTTTCACAATGTTGTTGTTGAATGCTTATTAAGATGCCTAATACATAAATAGGTACTCAAAAATGTTAGTTATTGTTAATTATTTGTGGTTTCCAGATTGTTTTATACTATTTCAAAATATACGTCCCTGCATGTACCATTCAAGATTGCACTGTCTCGCTTTCACTCTATTATTTGAGGTATATTCAAGCATTTACTCTTCTCTGAAGCTTTCTCTAAGTATGCTGTATTATAGTTCCTTTCCCTGTTCCACACTGTAGGTCAAATGAAAGCTTTTGTGGAATTGGAACATCCTTCTATTATTCATTGTTATACTGGGTTCTCATTGTTGGCCTACTCCAGTCTTCTTCCTTGAGGTTGTGCCATCCTTGGGGGCAGAGTTTTGTCACATTCATCTCTTACTCTCCAGCATTGCTCAGAGTCTGCTGGTACTGAGTAGGCTCTCCATAAGGATTTGAAGGAAAAATGACTGATGGATGGAATAAATTAATGAATAAATATATAAATTAAGTTTAGCAGGGACATCTTTTTCTTGTTGGTTTGCCATTAGAAGTGTTTTAGCACATATTAATTGATTTTTTTGATTAAACTGCTTGTGATATTTTTCTAAATGCTAAAAATGAAATTAATTCATTCTTCCTGACTATAAATAAGATGTAGTCCTAAGTTGAGATTTCCCAGTAAAACACGCATAGAGAGTTTGCTATTAATATCACTGATTTGATTAATGTGAACAGACAAGTAGAATGGTTTAGAAATTAATCAATTTCAAAATTATTTATAAATCTCTGTCTTTGTGTTACATAAATATAAGTAAATAGACAAAAGTTGATTACTAACCAGATTACCCCATTGGTTTTTCATTTAAAATCTTTCATAGTTTATGTAAAAATAGTTACTTCTCCATATGTCCCACTATACCTCATACTCAGAACTCTGAGTAATATTAGGAAATAATGATAATGATAGAGTAATTGCACAACAAAGGGAATAATCAACAAAACTAAAAGGCATCCTACTGAATGGGAGAAGATACTTGCAAATGACATATTCGATGAAGAGTTAGTATCCAAAATATATAAAGCACTTACACAACTCAACACTCCCAAAACAAATAATCCAATTAAAAATGGGCAGAAGATATGAACAGGCATTTTTCCAAAGAAAGCATACAGCTGGCCAACAAACACATGAAAAGATGCTCAACATCACTCATCATCAGGGAAAGACAAATCAAATCCATGATAAGATACCACCTCATACCTGTCGGAATGGCTAAAATTAACAACTCAGAAAACCACAGATGTTGGTGAAGATGCAGAGAAAGGGGAACACTTTTGCACGGTTGGTGGGAATGCAAACTAGTACAGCCACTCTGGAAAACAGTATGAAGTTTCCTCAAAAAACTAAAAATAGGACTACCCTACAGTCCAGTAATCGCACTACTGGGTATTTACCCAAAGAATACAAAAACACTAATTTGAAAGGATGTATGCACCCTTATGTTTATTGTAGAATCATTTACAATATCCAAATTATGGAAGTAGCCTGAGTGTCCATTGACAGATGAATATTTAAAGGTGGTATATATATACATTGGAATATTATTCAGCCATAAAAAGAATGAAATCTTGTCACTTGCAACAACATGGATGGAACTAGAGAGTATAATCCTAAATGAAATAAGTCAGCCAGAGAAAGACAAATACCATATGATTTCATTCATATGTGGAATTTAAGAAAGAACTGTAGAGAAGAAACTGATGGTTACCAGTGGAGGGGTGGGGGGGTGAGTGGAATAGGTGATGGGGATTGAAGAGTACACTTATGATGATCACTGAGTAATGTATAGAATTGTTGAATACTATATCGTACATCCGAAACTAATAAAAACTGTATGTTAACTATACTGGGATTAAAATAAATGAGAAAAATAAAGATAGGTAATGATAGAAAACATCTAGTCAGTTCTTGTTTGTATTTTGAAGATAGTGAATAGTTAAAACAAAACAAAACAAAACAAAACAAAACAAAAAAGTTTAAGAAGAAAACTACCTACTAATCAGGTACACATAACAGTTTATTAGAAGGAATTTCCTGTCCCAAATAAAGCCTATTATTGATTGGTCTTTAAATCCTATGTGTCCAAAGAACTAGAAGATCCTGAAGAGTTGGTTCATTTAATCCTAAATCTAAATCATTTTAAAAACAAATCTAAAAGCAGAGATATGTGTTCTCAACAAAAGGGAAATAAAATGCCTTAGAAAATGTAATTTGCTCTCAGTGACTTTGTCATTAACTCAATGACTGTATTTATTACATAGCTCTAAACTTGTCCATTCCTAGCTTTTAAGTGACCTCTTATCAGAAAGCACTCAGTAAGTTCAAGTATGAAAAGGTAATCTACTGAGGTTATTGTGTTTGCCATTAGTTATTTACAGCTGTAAAATCTGGAAAAGATTATAGACTTCTTACCTTTCAGTCTAACCAACAGCATAATGAATGGGTTCCCTTCTTCTATCCTTATATCCCCTTACAGACCACTAAGTTCATGCAATGTGAATTGATTTGAAAGCTAAATTATTACCTCATTACATTTGCATCAATCTTGCATTACAGGTTGTACACAGGAGGAATAGGAAGAATATAATGATCCCCCTGTCATTAAGTGGGAGCTGAGTGAACTGCATAGTTCAGCATCCACAAGGACACATTTTAAGTCACCCAGTTCAATTTGTATCCATTTCTTGAATGACTGTGCAATTTCAAGTGCTTTCTGCTGGGAAGATTTTGGGGGAACATATGCTTTTCTATTTGGTTTGCCTACTATCTCCCCAAACCTGAGGCACTATTCATGGCACCAACTTACCACAACAACGCCTTTGCTATGGTTGACTATCAGGAAATATTAAGATAATCCTGAGGAAAGCAAAAGTAAACTCACTAACTTTAAAGATTGTGCTACAATCCATTCTTCTATGTGGGAAGAAGAGATGCTGTTTTCATGGACCAGTAGAAAGACCTGATTTCCTGTAAAAGTGTTTTCATCCATGTTGTCTTTTTATGATAAGTCGTGTTTTGACAAAATTTGATAATCTCTGCAACATTTTGCAATGAGTATAGTTTTCAATATAATATGGTGGTGGTAAAGATCCTAGATTCTAGGTTCTTGAATCTGTGGCAAATTCAACTGTTATTTTTTGACTTCATCATGTGCCAGATGCTCATCCGAGCACTAAGGATATGACAAGTAAAGGATATGTTATGATAAGAAAAGAGACAAAAAAAATCCTTGTTCTTATGGAGCTTATATTTGATTGATGAAACAGACAATAAATCATATCAATAAATGAACTATGTGGTGTTTCTGATGGAGAAGTGTGACAGAGAAAATAAAACTCTCAGAGGTTAGGGCATGCTGGTGTGTGTATGGTGGAGAGAGAATTGGTTTCCGTTTCAAATAGTGTGGTCAGGGACATCCTGAGATTGTGCGATTTGTACAAAGACTGTGCAAAAGCTGTGAGACATGTGGATTTTTAGGGAACGAGCATTCCCACCAGAGCGAACAGAAATCTTACTGCTCTTGCAGTTAAGTCTGGGTGTGAGACTTGAGCAAACATTAACATTTTCTAAACCTTGGTTTCCTCCCCTGTAATATGGAGATCATCGCAGTACTGTCTCAAAAAGATACTTTGAGAATTAAATAGTAAATGCATTACAGATACATAATAATCACTGGTGTCATTGTTATTTGGAAATTTAGAGTTTCTCTTTCAGATCACTTTAGTCAAAGCCTTTACCTGTTGATTAGTATCTTGTAGGGTGTAGGAATGATTCTTTGTTTGAATTCATCAGCCGTAATAGAAAATATTCTACTCTTTCCAGGAGAGGTAAATAAATATTAAATGCTCAAATATCAAATGATAGAGAAATTGTCCCAAGCTCTTTTTCCTCTTTTTTTAACATTTGATTTTATGTTGTATATGTACATAAAGGAGTTTTTTCTCACTTCTGTGGTCTCATTCCCAATCCTTAGAAGCAACTATTTTCAACTCTTTTAGCTATTTCTTTTGATATTTGCTTCCGTATATTTAAGGAACAAGCTTATGCTGTTGCTTCTTGATTTTTCAGTTTCAGACATTATCTTTTAATTTCCCACTATAATTAATTAGGATTTGCATCCTTTATGCCATCGTATATGTTCACTTTTGATTCTCCCACCTTACCAGTGTAGTTATAACCTACTTTTGCTTAGGTAAGTATTGTCACTCTAAAGTACTATTCACAGCTGTGAAATGAATAACTTTCCTTTCTTTAATGCTTTTTATTTCCTTTAGTTATCTTTTTTTGGTTATTGATTTGCTTCATTTGCCTACTACTTCACCCCCAATATTAACTTTCTGTGTAATGTGTTCCAAAACTTTGGGTATCTTCTCAGGCGTCGTCTAGCCTGACTGCTCTCAGTCAGCTTCAGGGACAAACTACATCACCATCAACGCCTGGAGACCCTCTTTGCCTCTTCTCTTCAGTTAGATGCTGTTTCTAGAATCCCATATATATTCCTTCTTGCTTTATCCTCTTGTTTTAATGGAGTACACATCTAAGAGCTCCTTGGATAAAGGTGTATGAGAGATATATTTTGACACTTTTTTTTTTTAAGATTTTATTTATTTATTTATTTGTCAGAGAGAGAGTACAAGCAGGCAGAGGCAGAGGGAGAAGTAGGCTCCCAGCAGGCTCCCTGCCGAGCAAGGAGCCCGACGCGGGACTTGATCTCAGGACCCCGGGACCATGACCTGAGCCGAAGGCACATGCCCAACCGACTGAGCCACCCAGGCGTCCCTATTTTGAGACTTTTAATGTCTGAATGTCTGTTCCTTTTGCAATTAATAGTTGCCCGAGTATGGAATTACAGTATGGAAATAATTTCCCTTTAGGGTTTTGAAGATATTTCTTTTCTGTCTTCTAGCTGTTAATGTGGCTATTCAAATATCTGTTGCCATTATGATTTTTTAAAAATTAAACATTTCATTTAATTTGAAACATATAAATGTCCATTCATTTGCTAGTATTTTTATTAATAAGGTGCAGTCTTATCTTTCAATATGAATTCCTGATTGAATTTCTTTGTCGTAGTCTCATATGCAACACACCCATAATGCATCATCTATAATTTATGTTTCCTTTTCTTTAAGGTGGAGTGAATTTTAGATTTTTCTTGTTTTTCACAGTCTTTTACCATTGACATGTCCTTCCCAATTTGACATCATTTTAATCTACTCATGTTATTACTTCCTGCATGCCTGCAGTGCTGTGTAATTTTGGTGGCATCACCAGCAACTGCAGCCATGTTTAATATTTTTTTTCATTTTTCATTTTGTATTAACTGTCTTAGGTTGAGTTCCCCAGAAGAAGAGTCTGAGATGAAGATTCACGTGGAAGCAATTTATTAGGTTGTGTTCGCATCAAACACTAGTAGAAGAGTGAGGAAGTGGCCTGGAAAGGAAAGGGGGCTCAACAAAGCTACGATATCAAGTATGGTCCCACTAAGGAAGCCGTGGAGTGAGTGTTGTACACACCTTATTATTCTCATCCATATCCAGAGAGCCAGATTGTGTACATCCTGGTGTCCTTTCATCAGTGCTTGAGGACAGCCCCAGGACGACATAAATCCCAGGTTCTCATTGTGCGGAGGCAAGTTGGGGTCCAGCAGCTTGAGGTAACTCTCCTGTGAAGAGACACAAGTGGTGGGGTGCCTGGTCGCTCAGTGAGTTGAGCGTCTGACTTTGACTCTGGTCATGTTTTCAAGGGAGATCGAGCACCATGTCAGGCTCCCTGCTCAGCAGGGAATCTGCTTCTCCCTCTCCCTCTTTGTGCTCTCTCTCTCTCTCAAAATAAGTAAATAAAATCTAAAAAAAAAAAAAAAAAAAAAAGACACAGATGGTGATGCTGCCTAAGAACTGATGTTCACCAGAATGGTCCAGGCGTCTGAGGGGATGTAGACATTCCCCAGAATGGTCCAGGTGTCTGAGGGGATGTAGGCATTCCCCGGAATGGTCTAGGTGTCTGAGGGGATGTAGGCAGACCAGTGACTGCTGCCTTATTTTATAAAAAATAGCTGATAAAAAGCATAGGTCTTGTGACCCCAGTATATCTGACACAAAGATAATATTCATTAAGCATGCTGAATGTGAGATTACTTCAGTTTCAATTATTCATTGCCCTTAAATCACTTGACTCCTATGTTCAATTATGAGGAAAAAAACAAACTAAAAAATGTTTATAAGTGCTGACTACGTTATTGAAATTATCTAAAAAGTAAGTGTAAATAATTATGGGACTCTATAATATCTTCAGCTCTCCAGTAAGTGAATCCTTATTATACCACCTAAGATTATTATTGGACAATCATATTTTTTACTACCATACATGTTGTCAGGAACATCTTATTAATTCTCTCAAGTATTGTTGAGGACCAGTGTGCGGGGCACTAGTTTTGGTGCCGGAGTTAACACTTTGAACAAGGTGGGTAAGACCTCTATTCTTAGGGTATGTACATTCTAATGGGGAGATACAATGAAAAAAATAATGAGTGAAATGAAAATACCAGACAATGATAAGAACTGTGGTGAAAATCAAATGGAATGAACTGATAATAGAGCACCAGAGAGCTAATTGGATGCTCAAAAAAGACCTCTCTGAAGAGGTAATATTTAGGTTAAGGCATGCATGACAAGAACGGCCAAGGATAGGAAATCTGGGGAACATTGACTCCCAGAGAAGGGAACTCCCATGCAAAGGCAGGAATGATGTGGTTCTGTCAGAGGATCTGAGAGAGAGCCACGTGTTTTGAGTGAAAGAACAAACAGAAGAGATGAGTTTCAAAGTTAGACAGGGCCAAATCATGAAAGCCGTGGAACGGATTCTGTGTTATATCACTGTATTTTAAGAATCATGGAAAAGCCACTGGAGAGTTTTGAGCAGGGTAGGGACATAATCTGCTCTGTATTTTGGAAGATTCCTATGAAAATTTTATGCAAAACGAAACAAGACTAGAGAGAGAGAGAATGTGTAGGAAGGCACCTCTTTAGACTGAAAGATGGTATTAGAGTTGGAAGGACAGAGGCAGATTCTGAAATTTATTTTGGAGTAGAGTTGACAAGCATATAGATGGGAATAGATAAGGGCTCCTAGGTGTTTGGCAGGAGAGATTGAGTGGATGGGAAGCCCATTTTCAATCTTTCCTTATGTGTATGTTTGTCAGCTACAAGTGGTTATAAGCAGTATTGGTTTACTCTTCATCATGCGGAGTCTAACTGTAGGTAAATGTATACCATTCATCCAGATCCTCTTTGTATCTTTTGAATGATTTTTGCCTTTTTCTGGTTTTAAATTTTGTTTGGTTAAAATAATTTTTCGACATATAAGAGGAGCAAGAAAAAAATGCTCATATCATGCCATCTGCCTCTTTTTAATTCCTTGCAAGAAAATTCTCCAAGGAAATGCATCGTGTTATTGATGCCAATTTTGTCATCAGAGAGACTGTCATATCCTTGGTTTTAACACTGACCTGTCATGTGGTCATCAGTACTGGCTTCCTGGATACTTCCTTTTCCACTATGAGGAACATCTAGCTGTGTGTCCTGCTGGGTCTTGAGAGAGAGAGATCCTTTCCTTCCCTCTTCTGATGTGGCTAAAACTTGGGCTGATTTCCTAAATCCTTAGTTTGTGACACAGTCATATTGTATCTGTATCTCAGTAGATTCATCAACTATTTCTGATTTAAAAATCACATTCCAGACATTCCAGATTATCTGGTTTATCTAAATAATCTCTTGTCTTTGACTGTTGGATCCTGACTGCAGAAACATGCCCACCTGTCCTGACTGGGAAATGGCCTGATTAGGGGAAAACAGAAATTATGCACTTCATTACTAATGCATTTCAGCAGCCATGTGAATTAGCATCATTCCTAATACAGAGCCCAAAGGCACTTATTCTGACACAAAGTAAAATAATTTATTAGAAATAAAAATATTAATGCAGTTTAAAAATGTAACTCATTGCTTTATAAATGCATGTTTTTCAGAATTATTGATTCTCATTACAGTGAGATACAACATTACACTGAACAGGGTTCATAAAAATTAGTGGGTGTATAAAATTTTTTTATTGTTTCTTTTGATTATAAAAATATGTCTACTGTAGAAAATTGGAAAAATATATAAAGTTGTGAATAAGAAAATAAAAACGACTTGTATTCCCTCAGCCAGAAGTCAATTGCTATTACCATTATTGAAAAATTGTTTGATTTTTTTCTCCTACATATCTATATATGTGTGTACACCCACACATCTATATAAATTATGTGAAAGGTGTTTATGAGTACACATAGTCTAAGAATTTGAGATAATAGTGTTTACATTATTTTGTATCCCACTTTTCCATATAAGTATATTGTAAAATTTCACTTATTTTTCCCCAGAAGGTTGTATTTTTTTCATTTTTTAACCTCTAAAGCTTAGAAAAACAGTAGTATATACTACGACATATACTTTTATTGAGAATTCATATTAAATGTATTTCTTTTCTAGTTATTGCCTTGTTTCTTGGGAACTGAGTGGAACTACAGGTGCTAGAAAGTCTTCAGTTTAGCTATTAATTCAAGATCAAATGGACCTCAATATAAATTATATAGATAATCCAAACATTTTTTTTTTTTCTGACTATGCTTCACGTTCTGTCTATTTATGAAGCTTGGTTATCTTTTAACTACATAAAGACGCAGGACATAGTTAATCCGAAATGCAGAATTTCATATTTTATTTGTCGTGTTCTGTCCTACCTCTTCTCGTATTGGGGGGTGAAGGCTAGTTGCTAGAAAAACCCAGGGCGCCTGGGTGGTTCAATTGGTTAAGCATCTGAGTCTTGACTTCAGCTCAGATCATGATCTCAGGGTCCTGAGGTTGAGCCCCCGTTGGGCTCCACACTCAAGGTGGACTCTTGAGATTCTTTCCTCCTTTCTCTCCCTCCCACTCTGTTCTTCCTCCTGCTGGCTCTTGCACGCAAGCGCTCTCTCTTTCTCTCTCTCTCTCTAATAAATAAATAAATACAATCTTTAAAAACAACAACATGAAGTATAGTGCTTTAAGAACATATAAATTCTTATTGCTCATGTAATATTCTTTTTTTCTGAATATAACCTTTGGCTTTTATTTCAAATATACAGTGTTTTTCTTAAAATTTTTCATTTATTATTGAAAAATAGTCAACATACAATGTTATATTAGTTTCAGGTGTACAACGTAGTGATTTGGCAATTTTGTATATTACTCAGTGCTCACCACAGTAAGTGTTATCACTATCTGTCACCATACAATGTTATTACAATGCTATTGACTATCTTCCCTATGCTGTACTTTTCCTCCCTGTGACGAATTTATTTTATAAGTGAAGTCTGTACCTCTTAATCCCCTTTGTGTATTTTTCCCTTCTCCCCATGGACTCCCTTCTGGCAACCAGCAGTCTGATCTCTGTATTTAAGTGTCTGTTTGTTTTTTGTTTGTTCTTTTGTTTTGTTTTTCAGATTCCACATATAAGTGAAATCATATGGTATTCATCCTTTCTCTGTCTTATTTCATTTGCCGTAATACCGTCTAGGTCCATCCTTGCTCAGCATTGTTGAAGGGAGTGGTCCAGGTTGCTGGCATAGCCCTGCTCCTTCTGCCTTGTCTTTTCACCATCCCCTCATGGCACAGTCCCTGCTGGAGCAGGAGCTCCTCAGGATTCTAGGAGGAACAGGAAGGACAGAAAAAGGGGAGCATTCCAGGCCCAGAAATAGCACACATCACTTCTGCTTACATGCCTCATTTGAGGAGACCTTAGTAACATGGGAACACCTGCAAAGGAGACTTGACCATGTAACTGAGCAGCTGTAGTGCCCTTACTGATAAAGGAGAGAACGGAATTCGATGGTCCTCCAGTAACCACCATCACACACCTGTACTCAAAGACTGCGTGTTTGACAAGGGCCATGTAGGCCTAAATGTATGAAAAAGAAACCTAAAAAGATGGAAGGGCAGAACATTTATTATTGCCTTTATTTTGAAACTACCAGATAGCTGGAAATTTTCAGGAATAAAAGTGATACTTCTGTAATGTATCTTGGTGTGCTTATGGTTGAATCACTTGGGTACAGTCAAAGGTTAAAGTGCTGGTTTTCAGAAAGTATAACCTCGGGCAATAAAGATACTTAAAATTTTTTTTACCCTATTTTATATTTGCAGTCCTTGCTTTAATGTAAAAAGTTATCCTTGAAAGAATGGTAAATATTCTCCTAAAAGCTTTTGATCTGAAGACATTTTTTAGTCAGCTTTGGCGTGAATGAAGAGAATTACTGGATAGGAGTCTGTAGATTTCCGTCAAAGTTGCCTTAAAGGACGGTGGGGCTGTGAGCAAGAAGAAGGGCCCACAGGGACTGCTGATAGTGTGCTGACGAGTCTGTGGCTGGGGTTTCATTCCAAAGAATGAGTCAGAAAAATAGAAACATGTTTGTGTGTATGGAGAATGGTTTCATGTGTTCTGATCACCAACTAAGAGTCCAAAGAGGGCAGGAAGAAAAGCAATAGAGTATGTGAAATGAAATGAGACCTTTTATAGTGAAATCTGATGGAGTGAATCTGGTGTCATAATTTGATTGCTCAGTAGGGAATTAGCTTGCCTTTAACTCTAGGAAGAGAGATTAGCCAACTGATTTTAGAGAAGATGCATGATCTTTTTTTCTTCAGGAACTGTTTCTAGAGTTTGTTTTGTGTGTACGCCCATTTAAAAATGTTTCTTATTTGTGTATTTCATATATAATGTTTGTGGTAATAAAAAATACAGTTCAAAGTGTGAAATCATATTAGGAGAGTTCTCTGTTGTGCGCTGTTGACAGAAATATGAGACCGATGTTTTATTCTGTAAGCCACTATCATGATTATAGGTATATATGATATACATATGAAACAAATATAGACATATAGATTGCATATATACTTTCTGTAATACACAAGGGATGTGTATTACACTGGATGTGTATAATACACTGGAATGAACAAGATACTTTTAGACATCTTCTATAGATTTTTAATAAGACTTTGTGTTTACATTTAGTTTTACTAATACTGCTACTCATAATATTATTAAAGATCAATATACCATATTACTAAAATAAAAACTACCATATTTTAAATTTTGGATTAGCTTTTGCTTGATAAATTATTTTTGAGCTTCACATACAGAAACCGTAGATTAAATATCTATGCAAATTTTTTTCAAAACTTAGATTGTCGGGGTGCCAGGGTGGCTCAGTTGGTTGAGTGTTTGGCTCTTGATTTCGGCTCAGGTCATGATCTTAGGGTTGTCGGGTTGAGCCCCATATTGGGTTCTCTGTCCAGCATGGATTTCCCTCTCCCTCTGCCCCTCCTCCCTCTCTAAAAACAAGAACAAAAATAAAAGCAAAACAAAAACAAAAAACTTAGACTGTTAAATTTTTTCACGTTGCTAACATATGTAATTAGTAATTTCCCCACCATCGGTAAAGTCTAAATTCTTCATATTATTTAATATTAACTCTTGGTTTAAGTTTTTACATAGTAAAATATATTAAACATATCTATTTTATTTCATTATTTTATTTTTTATTTCTTTATTTTGAAAGATTTATTTATTTATTTTAAAGAGACCAGAGGGAGGGGTAGAGGGCAAGGCAGAGGGAGAATCCTCAAGCAGACTCCCTGCTGAGCGGAGAGCCTGAAGTGGGGCTGGATCCCATCACCCTGGGTTCATGACCTGAGCTGAATCCAGAATTGGCTGCTTAACTGACTGAGCCACCTAGAAGCCCCAAACATATATATTTTAAAAATAAGATTATATGTATATTGTCATTGTTTGGGTGAACTCAAGTGTAAGACGCTCTGGGGTTTGGTCCATTAATTATAGAAGAAATAATTGCTTTGGATACAGTGTCAAGATAGATGACATGTGTGTCTCTTTCTATTCTGGAAAAAATTCTCTCAAATTGCTTTAAAAATGGGGGAAATAGTTTCATTTTGATTTTCAGGGATTATTTGTGTGTCTTCATGTAAAAAGAATAGAAATAAGTAGTTTACAGGTTCTGTCAATGGATTTGAATACACAGTATTTTGTATATTATTGTGAACTGACTTTACTAATAATATAATGCTTTATATAAATGGAATTTATCTTTTATTCAGTATTCAGACTAGGTTTATACATACGGATGTGTTTGACGGACATCTTTGGAAGTTTACTTTTGCGTTAACAAAAATGCAAAAATCTTTTGTCTGATTAAAAAAGAAGTCAATATTCTCTCATGTTAGTGAGTTAGAGATTTGGTAACTGGAATCTTATAGCACAAATTTGTTGTTCATCAGCCATGGTGATTTAATGGTTTAATGGTTATTTCAAAAGAGCACCCTAAAGCCTTGTTAAAGTTAAAATGAAAAGAACTGTTTTTAAGCAAAAAGAAAATCAAAGTAAAACAAAACATGGAGGGGTAGTTGCATCTACATGTGTGTGTCTCATCATGTTCAGGAAATTTAAATTGCACCCAAATCAGGCAGAAATTAAGACAGTGAAACTTTGAGGCTTTTTGTTATGTCTGGATTATGCACCCATGTGTCTATGTATAAACATGGACATGTCTTTCTTCCCTTTAAGGGAACAAACACAGGCATTAAGAAGTTACTAGAAAGACTGAATATCAATAGTCAAGAGAGTTTTCAAATCAGGTGTTTCTGTGTAGGTCTGTAGGCTGTGGGCTCTCAGCTTTTCTAAAGGAATCTTTTACACTTTTTATTTTGTTCAAATGATACTCTATTGATTTGGATTGAGTAAGAGACATTTAGCACTGACTATATAATAACAAAATTGGTTGCTGTCACTACATTCTGTAATTCTGATAATCTGTCCAGATACTTTCTAGGTTAACAATTAACAGACAGTGAAGGGAATTCATTACAGACAACTCATGCTCATTGGTCATAATATTAGATAAAACATTCATTCAATCTGTTACATAGACTGGTGACTAAGTCTGTGATAAAATTAAGATAGTATGATATTGTGCCTTAGATTATTATTATTGCTGGGCAACAAGCAGTGTCTTGGTTATACCTTGATCATCATTTGTTTTAGCAGTATCTCTATTTCTATATAATTGACTGTATTAAAAATGCATCTCATTCTCTTGATTATCTATCCCTCTTCTCTATGCCTATTCTAGTTCTTTTTATCCCAGGTGCAAATAAGAAGCAATTTTAACTACTCAATTTACAGGGTTTGGTCCCATTTTAAGAGACAGAAGTGATGATGTATTCATAAATCATATTTTTTAAACAACTTATTTGATTTTATGCCTTTTCACAGATTTACTCACATAGTAATGTATTAGCATTTTTTTAAATGCATATTTACTCCCAACCCCTGTATTCTGGATGTCTTTTTGTCTGAATAATGTTAAAGGGTTCCAGTGTGATTTTACTTTTTAATCAGGCTGCAAGGACAGGTGGCTTCTGATAGGGTTAGAGAGTAGCTTTGTATCAAATTTGCTTCTGATTAGCAGTTACACAATCTGACATCCTACAGATTTAGTGTTTATCTTTTCACAGTTATTCTAATGGCCTCTATAATAACTACATTTTAATAATTTGTGACCCATTGATATTGAAAAGGGAAATAAAAACCTGTTTATTTTTTATTTTATTTTTTTAAAGATTTTATTTATTTGACAGAAAGAGAGAAATCACAAGTAGGCAGAGAGGCAGGCAGAGAGAGAGGGGGAAGCAGGCTCCTTGCTGAGCAGAGAGCCCGATGTGGGGCTCGATCCCAGGACCCTGAGATCAGGACCTGAGCCGAAGGCAGAGGCTTTAACCCACTGAGCCACCCAGGCGCCCCACTTCCGAAATAAAAACCTGTTTAGATTGAAATTTTTGATCAGATTTTGTATGCTTTAGTTTTCTCAGGGAGTATACTTGAAAATATTGAAGTATAAATAACATGATAGGAAAATGACCATGGCCACTGCGTTCTAAGAGCGGTTAGCAGTGAATCTCTAAATTCTAAATGTGAGGCAAATACATTCTTTGTGATATGAGAACAGCCACTGTTCGAAGGAAGTACAAGAAATACATGTTTGGGTTGCTGAACTACACGATATTGTCTTTGTATTAGCTTATAGACTAACTTGGCCTGCCAGTCAGAGGTCCTTTTTAGTTTTCCTCTTGTTTTGTATGAATGTTGCATTTTACACACAAAGACAAGACAAGAAACCAAAAAAAATGGCATTTTAAAAAAGTTTGTGTAAAGGCAGAGTGCTTTTCTAGACTTTTACTTTCTGGTGCTATAGCCACATTAGCCAATGAGGAGTGAAAGATCCAGCTGAGGTACGGCAATGATCAAAAGCAAAAAATAATAGGATTCCTACTAAAGAAAGATGGCGAGGATATAAGCAATTCAAAGAGACAATACCAAAGGTTAGTAAACAGAGGAAACAGTTTAAATTCACTCATAGTAATACAGGCAGATTAAATAATTTTATTCATAAAACTAGTGAGGACAGAAAGATACTTTTCAGAGATGGGGAAGACCATATCTGTCAGCTAGTGAAAGTAAAGGTCTATACAATTTTCAAGTTGACAGTTTGGGAAAAATTAATGTAACCTTTAAAATTGATAAAGGTATTTTATTCTTAGAAACCTCTGGAAAAATACACAGATGACGATTTGTTTATTATATATATAAATAGAGTATTATGTGACTTCCACATGACAGCATATTTTGTGGTCATTAAAATATTTTGGAAGAATGTTAAGGAATTGGAATATGGATAGGATGTAATGTTAAGTAAGAAACAAAGGCACCTGGGCAACTGATACAGGGTCCTGAGATCAAGTCCCACCTTGGGCTCCACACTCAGCCCATAGACTGCTTGGGATTCTCTCTCTCCCTCCTCTGCCCCGCACACTTACTTTCTCTCTCTCTTTCAAATATATCTTAAACAAAGAAAAACCAAGGTACCAACTATACATACTTCAGTATCTAAAGCCTGTAAAAATATATGTACCTAGGAAAAAGTGAGGAGGGAAAATAGAAAATGCTGCCAGGTTTATGTTTGTGTCTGGGATTATGGTCCTAGAACAAACATGTGTTAATTATAGTGTAATATTGAAAATTTCATATAAAAAGAAAATTAAAAACTAACCTCTCCAACTAGAACATGCTCAATAGAAAGAAGGAAGAGGTATGTAAAATTAATTTTTGATGGAATTGTTCACAGAAATAGCCAATCAATTTAGTAAAAAGGAAAATCAATCAGTTGATCAGCTCTTTCATAACAGTAAACTATTTTGTCAGTTGCCCCAATGAAATTATTTTTCAATTGACTATATCGACTGGCTGTTTTGCAGTTGTGTAGACATATTTTTGGAGAAGAAAATATTGCTGAAAATACTTAGTCAGTGAAACTTAATAACAGGGCACAGTGGGAGATAATTAAAATGAATCCTCTTGCTTCACTAGGGCAATGTACTGTAATGCAGATTGTATTGATTTACTGCAAATATCCATACGAAATGAAATATCCGTTTCCTTCTAGTGAGCCTATATATTAAAATCTTTATATTATAAAAGTCAGAATGCAAGTTCGTTTGATATCATTTTAATGAACAAGCAAGCTAGTTAAGCTATCATGTAGTTATTGGATCATCTTTAGATTTCTTTTAGCATTACACAGGACTTTATTAACTAATTGGATTCTATTTTCTGTCCCTACTGGCCACTTAAGAATGGACTGAGTTCAGTACTTCTCCTCTAAGCTGTTGGTAACAATGATACTGTCTTTGTGACATTTAGTGGAAATGTATTATCTACTCACAAAGTCTGCGCTCAGATATGACATGGTGTAATACCCATGGTTAAGAAGAAGCTCACTCTTGTCTGCCCTAGTTAAAGTGTTTGCCTTTTCACACAGTTTCTTTACAGTAGTGCTGGTTTATACTTACCTTTACATTGAGCAGCCATGTCCAACATTAAAACCAGTTGGAAAAATCAGGAAAGCTATAACAAAGGACATTAATTCTGAAGCCGAACATATTGCATCTTCAGCTCTTGGTACATTTAGTCTTTACACGCCCTGGGTTTTGGCACTGTGTAGCCCATGCTCTCAACTTTTGTAAACATATTAAAAGTCAATAGCTCTGAATTTTAGAATTTTAGAGGAAAAAGAGATCTTAATAAAGAAACTTTCATTTCTTTAATGAGGAATAAGAGGCCCAGAGAATTTAAGGAAATTGCCTCAGGTTAGGCGGTAGTGAGAAATCAAAATTAGACCTTTGTTCTGTTGCCCTATTATCCATCATTTCCTTCTTTGAGAGGCTACAAATGAAGCCTCTCTCAATAGTGTGGTAATTAAGACCATGGAGTCTGGAGTCAGACTTTCTTGACTTAAATTCTGGCCCTATTTCTTACTAACTTCGTGACTTTGGGAAAATTACTTAACCTTGAAGCCCATCAGTTTCTTTATTTGTACAATGAGTGGGTAATTGTGAAATTCAATGCGTGAATATTTGTAAAGTGTATAAGATAGTGCATGGGATAAATTAAGTGCTCTATGAATGTTTCTTAATATAAATGCCAAGAGGAAAAGCAATCTAGACAAAGAAAACACATTATCCTTTATGTATATATGTCACTTTTAATATTATAATCAATTTTAGTTTTAATAATACTAATTTAATATAAAGGAAACATAGGCACTATATTACATGAGGTATAAAGATTAACGAGGTCATTTATGATGGCTTTACTTCAAATCTTCAGCCCATATATTTTCCAAACACATCCTATATTTTTCTGTGGCTTAGGAATACTTTTCAATTAGGAAGTTTTTGAATTGATAGTTTTAAATATGTAATTTTTTAAAGGGCTTATATTTATTATTTGACAGAGACAGAATGTGTGAACGGGGGAGGGGCAGAGGGAGTTGCGGGGGAGGGGCAGAGAAGGAGAGAGAGAGAGAATCTCAAGCAGACTCTGTGCTGAGCATGCAGCCCTAGGCAGGCTCTATCCCAGGACCCTGAGATCATGACCTGAATAGAAACCGAGTCTGATGTTCAACTGACTGAACCACGCAGGTACCCCTTAAGTATGAACTTTATGATAACAAAGATAAAATGTGGTCTTACCAGAAAATGTACAGAAGGACCATGGGCAGGGGGGAATGCTGAGTTAGGTCTAAAACTTGATAATGCCTAAGTTTTTTTCTTTATAAATCAGCATTTGACAATTTTGTATTTTTAGTCTCTTGTCTTTCCCTTCAGTAATCCCTGAGATATATTATTGACATATTTTCTTAACAATAAGCAATCGCTATTAAAGTTCTTATCCCATACCTTTTAATTTATCTAGGAATATTTTTCTTTTTCAAATTAAAAGAAAAAAAAACAAGTGATCGCTGTTTCCTTTGGTTTGAAGACTATCTTTCTACTTAATTAGAGGCCAAATGATTCCAATATATTAACTACCTTTTTAATGATCTCTGTTTGCAGAGAGTATTTAGGGGGAAATTTTAACTATTTCTCTTAGGGAGTATTCACACTTGAGAAAAATAGCCTCAGGCTGAACATTTTCCTGTGCATGTTTGAAATGGTAACTGCACCGTCATGCAGGCTTCACATTCTTGAGCTATTTTCAGCTCTGGCTGCTTTTAAAACAGAGTGGAGAGTGAAACAGCAGCTATAGAAGGGCAGGCTGGATCATGCACTTTCAAGTGTAGACCTGGCCTTAAAGAACAATCTGCCGAATGGCATTGAAAGGATAAGACCCAGAAGAGATATTATTTTCTCTATTTTAATGCTTTCTGAGTGCCTTGAAAGTGATACTTGACCTGTATATCATAAATCCACACCAGAACATTTTAGAAGAGTCATTTATGTCTCAGCTTTTTACGCTTCCATTGCATCTCCTGATAGTGCATATCATCATATTATTAGTTAGACTAAGTGCTTCCTAGGGGGCATTGTGACTTGACATATGTGGAGCTAGTTGATCTGAAAGGCATATTCTAAATGAGGTGTCCTGCTTAAGTGACTAAGAATGGTTTCAGGGTAACCATTAAATTTTGACCTTTTCTATCCCAGAATGACCTGAAATGAAAGCAACTGGGTTCATTCTATTGAGAACCTCTTGCTCTGTCCAAATTTAGGTTTCTTGGCATTTATTGCAAGTACCAGAAGAGAGGAAAGAAGAAGCAACCATACAATGGTGACATGAGCAGGCTCTTTCCAGTATGAATCTCTTGATTGAGAGAATGAGAGGATGAAGAAGAAAACCAACCAACCAACCAACCAACCCACGATTTTGGGATGGTGGGGAAATACTTTTAATCTGTATCTTAAATGTATGTCCAATATACCTCTAGTAAAGAAAGAAAAAATACTTGAAGGAAAGGCTTGTTTCAGGCTTCTCTTTGAAATAATGGTTTGCCCAAGGAGAACATAATTAAATAAAACACTGAGTCAGTAAGTTTAAAATAAAATTCAATCAACTCATGAAAGTTGGGGACATATTAGAGATTAGGAGGCATCTGATTCATGCTGCCTCACCCCCATGTTTTTTGCCTGTTTTAACATGAATTCTCTTTCATCCTTGAATTTTGAAACAAACTCAGGACATAAAGTTACTGTTCTGGATATTTTAATTTCCTCTTAATTTGGGAATTCGTTCCTTGTATTTTTCTTTTCCCTTGTAAGCCACAAAGATGACATAAATTGTATGTTTTGTATGTATGGCTGTCATTCACTGTATCTGTTCATTAATGAGAATTTGCCACTGCTCTATTGTTCAGCCCATTTATCTGGTCCATATGTAAAGTCCCCTGATATGATTAAAGCAGATCCATTTGAATAATTTTTGAGCTCAGATACCAACCCCCATCTCATGCTGGCTTAGAAATAGAACAGTTTATTATCTCACATATAAAGACATTCATGGGTAGTTTAGATTTTTGGTTGAGTGATTTTGGCTTGAGTATATCATCAAGGATTCAGACTTTTTCTGTCTTTCTGCCCTGTCATCTTTGGAGTTTCAGTCTTGTCCTCAGGCTGGTTCTTCTTATAATCATAAGATGACTCTAGGAAAAACTATGACAGTGTGTTCTCTATTTATAGCATGTGTATGTGTGGGATGGTGTGGTGAGGTGGAAAGAGAGAGAGATCATGGAGCATCTTTCAAGCCCTTGCAAAGCTTTCAGTTTTTCTGACTGAATCCATCCTGAACTAAAATCAGTAATGGGGACTACCATGAGCTAAGTGGCTAACTCATCAGCATCACTGTCTAGAGCTGGGAATATAGTTGATACCTGCGTAAAATGGAATTGTTTAGAAAAGGGAAAGGAAGAAATAATTGTTTGGTAAGTAATCATCAGTATCCATTTTAATCAGAAGTTTTATGTAAAAAACAATGTAAATCACTTCATACCCATTAGTGTGGCTATTATGAAAAATGGTAAATAATAAAAATTGCCAAGAATTTGGAGAAATTGTCACTGTTGTACATTACTGATGGGAATGTAAAATGGCATAGCCACTGTGGAAGAGTCTGGCAGTTTCTCAGAAAAATTAAACATAGAATTACCATGTAATCCAGCAATTCTACTTCTAGGATACTCTATACCTAAAGGAATTGAAAGCAGAAACTTAAACAGATTCTTATATATCCATGTTCATAGCAGCATTATGTTAAAAGCACATGTTCATAGCACAGTAGCTAAAATGTGGAAATAACCTATGTGTCCATCATCAGATAAATAGATAAACAGAATGTGGTTTATAAAACAGTGGAATATTATTCAGCCATAAAAATGAACTTCTGATATATGGTATAACATTATGCTAATATGTCAGACACAAAAGGAGAAATGTATGATTGTACTTATATAAAGTACCTAGAATGGGCAAATTCATGGAACAGAGAGTAAACTAGAAGTTACTGGAAGTTGGGAGAAGGGGCAGATGGAGAGTTGTATAATGGGTATATACAGAGTTTCTGTTTAGGATAATGAAAAAATTCTGGAAATTGTGGTGATGGTTCTGCAACATTGTGAATGTGCTTAATGCCACTGAACTGTACACGCGTAAATGGTTAAAGTGGTAAATTTTATGTTGTGTATTTCTGACCACACAAAAGCTATACAGAACCATGTATTGAGATCATGGATTGGTCACTGTAAGAGCTTGTGAATAAGCTTTAAGAATCAGGAAATTAGTTTCTTTGCTTTTCTCCTTGTTCCTGCACACCAAGAAAAAGAGGAACTGAATTTAGAGTATTGATCTAATGTCATTTCCCAATATTTGGTGCTTATTTCTAAAGACTAACTCTCAAACATTGGTGTTTGTTCCTCATATGAAACTTGACTTTTTTAGCCATGTAAGGTTCTGATAAACTGATTAACTTCAGCTATTCTTATAAAATAAGTGAAGCCCCAATGAGAAGCTTCAGCAATAAACACAGGGCAAAATAAGCTACATCTTTCCGTGAATTTCTAGTCTTAGTATTTATTCTCAAATTTCTTAGCCAATACACTTGTAAGTTAGAACTTGAGGTAGAGAAGAAAATGCCAGATTTCTCTTGCTTTATTTTCTGAATGAAACAGAGAATGGATGCAAACATAAAATGGAATGGAAAGTACCAGTCTTGTTATTGGCTGTCCTAAATATTGGCTTCCTCATCAAGTGAGACTCTGGTAAACTCTATGGTATGGTGAGGCTTCTCCCCCAAACCCAGGTGGCTTTTTAGCTACTTAGGATCATATTTGTGGGCAAGGCCAGCTTTATAGGACAGGCTTAACCTAATTTACCCAACCAACATCAGAAAACTTGGAAGAGACAGAGAATAGTATTCTTTCTTTTTTCACAATGAGGAGGTCCCGCTCAGGTGTGCCTGAAAGGTGACTAAAAATAATGAGTGGCCTGTTATCCTGAACATGGGCTGGTCCAACTGCATTATATATTGCATTGCTACACATGAGCAATGACCTTTAACACAAGAATCCCCTTGACTAACAGAATATGATCTAGTGACTGTCAGGCTTTCCCCAGTCAGATTAGCTGCGAGTTCTACTTTAGGGAGGAATATGCATCTTTTTACACTCAGGGAGTGGGCCTAGATTGTCATCTAACAGATAAAACTTGTACGTTGGAGGAGTTGTACAGACTAGCATGAGCAGACCTTCCAGGTGTCTCTGGGTTGTAGGACTCTTCCCTCGATCTTAATTCTCATGCAGCACTATCCCAGGAGTGAGGGTTCCACATGTTGTTTATTTCACTTTATCTTCTTGACATTGAGCTCAATCTTCTAGTATTGTTTCTGAAATAAAGTTGGGCAGTAAGCAGAAGGCAAGACAAACTGAAATTCTGTGATGCTAAATAAGCAATAACTGAATAAATTTCTATTCTTTACGTTGGATATAGGACATTCTTACCTGCTTCTGTTTTCAAACAATTTGTATGCAAAAATTTCTAGCTCTTATAGCTCTTTCACTGAAGCTAATTAATATTGGACAGTAAGTCCTCCCAAAAGTTTCTTTTTCTTATTACATTGAAAACCAAAGAAATGTAGATTGCAGAATCTTAAAGCTCTGAGGGATGACAAATATCTGATTGAACACTCACTTTAAAGGATTAGACAATTGATGTCTACAGCTTGTAAGTGACTTGTAAACTAAGGCATACAAAATCTGATCAAAAATTTCAATCTAAACAGGTTTTTATTTCGGAAGTGGGGCGCGTGGGTGGCTCAGTGGGTTAAAGCCTCTGCCTTCAGCTCAGGTCATGATCTCAGGGTCCTGGGATGGAGCCCCGCATCAGACTCTCTGCTCAGAGGGGAGCCTGCTTCCCCCTCTTTCTCTGCCTACTTGTGATCTCTCTCTCTGTCAAATAAATAAATAAAATCTTAAAGAAAAAGTGTTAAGATGTTAATGTATTTTATATATCTATTGCTGGAGTCTCTCTGGAGCCCTGAGTGGGTCTGTCCTCAGCTCGTGGCCACACAGCACACATGGCCAGGTGTGTGCTGCTCTCTGCGGTGGAGCCTGTTCTGCTGGTGGCTAGCTCTCCCTGTCAAAAATTACAGCCATTCAGAGCCTAGCCTTCTGAATTCAAGCAGGCTTTCAGAATCTCTCACGACTCAAGAATAACGGGACAAAATCTGGAAACCAGTACCTTGGCAGTGAAACTGAAGAACCAGAAACAGTAGAGAAGAGCATGGGTTGTGAGGGTTAGAGGAGGTTTGCTGGATGGTGCGCAGATTGGCTGTCGATACTTTTAAAGGACCTATGAAACCCTGGAAGCATTCAAGGATGGGGACGAGGTTGAAGCTCACAAGAAAAGCAAAGCAGAGGAGAGAAAAGGAAGAGAGTGGGCGAGGAGGAGCATCGGGAGTGGAGAGAGAGAATGAGTGAAAGGGAGAGCAAAGAGTGGGCTTTCTGAGAGGATTCTGAACCCCACAACATTAGTCATTTACACCCCGGGATTCTGTAGTGGAATATCGTGTCTCTGCTATGTGATATGTGGATAGGGGAGGGGAGCAGGTAATGGAGGAGATTCACCTGAACTTAATCTCTAAGGTCAATCAAAAGCCGTGGCAACCATTGCAACTCAGCACATTATACAAGATGAACTTGACTGAGGCATGTATTTTAATACCATTGCAATGCATCAGTCAGGCTGAATTAATTGAAAGAGAAAAGATCATCTTAAGTTATCTAAGGGAAAAAAGAGCAGTGTATTTTAAAGAAAAAAACAGAATGGAAGGGGATGTTTAAAATTTTGGGGGCTCAAGGCATCTCTCTCTCAATTTTCTCCTCCTGTAGCCCCTTTCCCCCTCCTCCCCTTTTCTCCATCTCTTCTCCTCCCTCTCTTTCTCTCCTGTTCTGCCTTTCTTTGCACATCTGATTTATTCTCTGTTCACACCAGGCAACTACGTCCTTTTCCTCCACTCTGTCCTTTCCGGTCCCTCCAAACTTTGGATTACACGTGACATTCTTTCACCATTAGTTCTCTGCAGAGTTTCGTGGTGTTTCCCTTTTTGCATTTTGAAAACAAAGAATCTAAATGTAAAGCGTTTAGCTTACCCTTTTCGATCTATGTAGGCTATGTCTTATGCTACACTGTGAATCACTCAGCCATGCATCTAATGCTGATTCTTGGGCCAGTCACCCAGGGGCAGGCCCCACGTAGGGTCACGGTGGTATGAAATATGGCTGCTTAGGCAAAGGAGACTGATTGGGCTGGGCAGTTATCTGGTGCAATTATAAGCTCAGAAGTGCCATCAGATAATGAACACAAATGTAGAACAGAGCTGTGTTGCACGGTTGTAGGGTAGGGCAGGACAACCCGGATCCCAGATTTCATTTATAACAGACAAGGCTAGATGCATAAGAAAGTTGTGTTATCTGGAACAGAGCAAACAAACATTTGAGAGGTTGATGAATGGCTCTAACATTCGTTCATCTCCCTTATATGATATCAAATCTTAGAAAGGCAGCTGTTCACAGTTTTTGGAGCTTGGTAAATCATCTCAAGCTGCGGCAGAGACAGTATCATGCTTATGACAAAATTAGGCAAGTCAACTGTGTGTTACACGAGTGGCTCATTTCGCCTGATGCTCTGTTACATTTGTAGCTGCATCTGCATCTTTGACACGTAGCATTAACTGACATTCGTAATGCTAACACTGAGTCATTAAGGAAATTTGCTATTATGTCTGGCACAGTACACCCGAGAAGTAAAGAGCCGTGGTCCAGGAATGGAAGAACAAAGACTTACTGAATACCTGCTGAGTTGCAGACACAGAGAGACACAGAGAGAGATGAACTGCTTATGCTTTTGCCATGAAGCAACAGAATTTCTGTGAGGCAGGTACAGTTACTCCCTACTTTACAACTCAAGGGACATATTTAGACAGGTTATATAAATTGTCCAAAGTCAGATCAGGAATCCAGATCCAACTTACTCTAAGACTTTTGCTTTCCTTCTTCTACCACACATTTGTTTAATTTTTTTTTTTTTTTCCAATGAGAAATGTTCAAGTCAGAATTTAAATGAGTTACTCTTGGCTAGTCAACTTTAGTTAGTCAATGATTGACTGGAAATTTCCACAAAAGAGGGAAGAGAACTACATTTGGAATCACGCATGATGATTTATTACCCTGTGAGCTATGTATTGCTCTCTCCAAGGTATAAATTGAGGAAATTAGAGTTCAGCGGGGCAAAGTGACTTGCCCAAGGCTACACATTTACAAAACTGTGCGTTTAGTCATCTTTGCAGTCTTCTCTTTTTCAGTCCACTACTTAAATATCCGGTGTTTTGTTTTTGTATTTTTAAAGTTAGTTCTAGCCTCAGCCCTTTCTTCTTCTTCTTCAGTATACTTTTTAAGAGTAGTTTCAGATACATCGCAGGTCTGAAATTGTTAGCTTTAGATCCCACGTCTCTCTCAAATTCTCTTAAATACTCCCTCCTTCATGTCTGATGGAATGGTCAGACTCCAAATATGTAATATTATTGTTGTTATTATGCATTTATTATGTTGTTATTTTCAACAGTCTGCCATAGCTGCCTTCCCCCCTGTGTTCTTGTGTCAGTGAATGGCCCTAGTTTACCAAGGAAGAAATCTGTGCATCATCCTGTTGGAGTCAGTAAATGCTGATTACTTCCTGGTATTATTGACATTCATCTCCTCTTTCTGCTTGTGTGCAGCTTCTTTAGTTTAGGCCAGTCCTAAGAGGTTGCAGCAGAATGGTCTTTCCGTTGAGTAATTTTGATCACGATACTCTCTTGCCCACGGTTCTTCAATTGCTCCCCAAAGCCCAAAGAATAGCATCCATACCTCTTTGCATAATATACATAAACCTTCATGACCTGGCTTCTGTTGCCTTTCTAATCTTACCACCTGCTACTCACGCTCACTTCATGATGCTACAGTGATTTTGAGATACTTACGGTTCCCTGGACACACCAAAAATTATTGCAATTTCTTGATTTCCTATGATGTTCCCTTCACCTGCTGTTTCGCCTAAGTTTATCAAGCTCCCTCTCAAATGCTATTTGATGATTAAGCCTTTCCATTTTTTTTCCAGGAGGGCTACTATTCTTCACTCAAACTTCCAATACAGTGGCTGTCGAGTGTGTTAGAATTACACATGGATCTTTGCTCCCTTGGCTAATAATCTTGAATTGAGATGCAGAATGTATGGGGGTGGTCATACTGTTTGTGGTGGGCATTCTTTCTGATTGATCAGGCATTTGTGTTTATTGATTGAGGCTCATGCCATACAGTTGTTACATATTTTGAATATCGACTCCGGCTTACTACCAAGCAGTGTATGGCATAGAGAGGGTGCTCAAAAATGCCTGTTGATACTTAGATTATGAATGGCTGAATGCCTAATTGATGGCTGGCTCCAGGCCCCACCTCACCCTTATTCTCACTGCCTCTGGTTGTACTGTGCTAAGCCAGATGAGTTCCTCTAACATACCCACCTGGGCTGGTTCTGTACCAAAACAAAGAACAAATATATCTCACAACACACTTATTTAAAGAAAATTTGCATGTCTCATTGAGGCATCATTCTTTTTTTCCCCCTTACTTATTCAAGTATAGTTAACATACGGTATTATATTAGTTTTAGGTGTGCGATATAATGATTCGACAATTCTATACATTTCTCAGTGCTCATCAAGAAAAGTGTACTCTTAATCTCCTTTATCTGTTTTACACATTCCCCTGTCTACCTCTCCTCTGGCAACCACTAGTTTAATCTCTTTCAGTCTTTTTTTTTGTTTGTCTCATTTTTCTTTCTCTTAAATTCTACATCTGAGTAAAATCATGTAGTATTTGTCTTTCTCTGACTGACTTATTTCACTTAGCCTTATGCCCTAGGCTATGCCCTAATATAGGTCCATCTATATTATTGGAAATGGCAAGATTTCATTCTTCTTTCTGGCTGAGTAATATTTCATTATATGTATCTATTTGTCACATCCATTTTATATATAAACACACACACACACGCACCACATGTTCTTTATTCATTTATCTATCAATGGACTCTTGGTTTGCTCCCATAACTTGGCTATTGTAAATAATGCTTCAATAACCATAGGGGTACATATATCTTTTTGAATTAGTGTTTTCATTTTCTTTAGGTAAACTCAACACCAAAACATATAACCCAATGAAAACCGGTCAGAAGACCTATATAGATGTTTTCCGAAAGAAGGCCTACAGATGGCCAAAAGACACATGAAGAGATGTTCGACATCATCAATCATCAGGGAAATGCAAATCAAAGGCACGATGAGATACAACGTTACACCTATCAGAATGGCTAAACTTGAAAACACAGGAAATAACAAGTGTTGGCAAGGATGTGGGAAAAAAGGAACCCTCATGCACTGTTACTAGGAATGCAAATTGATGCAACTACTCTGGAAAAGAGAATGGAAGTTCCTCAAAAAATTAAAAATAGAACTACCATATGATTCAGTACTTCTGCTAGGTATTTACACAAGGCTTCATTTTTAACAAACTAATATTCTCACATCCCTCAATTATTTCTCAGGTAGTTTTAAGACTTTCTACTTCCCATAGATTGTCCGCTAATCATCCAAATTTCCACTTACAGAATAAGAATCAGATGTAAGACTAATAAATCATTACAGGGTGAAGTAAGATGATTGCCTCCCCTGAGTTGGATGGGCCTTGTCTGATACTGATGCAGACTTGATGACATCAGCTCCCTTCCCAACCATATCATGTTGAACTTGTAATTACTTAAAGCCCAGGGTTTTGTTTTATTTTTTCCATAGGAGTTGCTATCAAGTTATTCAATCATGCACCTATACTTGTATCACTGATTTTTAAAATCTAAATGCAGGCCTTTAATTATTTTCCTGCACATTTGAAAAAATAAGTTTATATTTCCAGTGGTCTCATCCTGTATGCACCTTTATTTTCCATCCTGTTTGGGATTCTCTGTAGTGTGTCAAGTTTGCTTTCGATGACTTTCTTACAAATCACTGACAAAAATACATAAATGGAAATGTAAGTCACAGAACCCCAAATTCTACCGCTTTCCCTTCAACTTCAGATTGATTCATTAATCGACATTGGGTGCAAAATGTTCAGGTATCGATTCCTGACTCTTGGGGTGTTTTTTTTATTTTCCTCTGTCTCATCCCTCTACTTTGTCCACAGAATATAATTAGAGACTTAATTAAATGCCTTGTTTAAATTAACGAGCACCAGGTCTGCAAGTTTACTTAATCAATTACCTGCTTTATTAGAAAATCATCCTCATTGTTGTCATCATCACTGGTATCATCATCCATCTTCCGAAGTCAATTTACATATCTAAACCCCAGTCTTAGCTGTTAGCAGGGCTCCAGTCCTACATCTCAGAGTAATTTTTAACTTGGATTCACCTTGAATTCCTTGGCCTGAAATGTTCAAATTCTCTCCAGGCTTTCTGCTGAGGCACAGAAGGGCTCGCTCATATGGACTCCTTTGCCTCTGTCTCCTCTCAGCTGCCTTCATAAACTCAAGTGCAAACTGAACACCTTCTCCTGATATCCTATGAAGTCCACTCAGGCTGAGCCTTCTGGGAGATCTATGTAGAGATCTGTGTGCACAGATGTGGGTCAAATTACTTAGTGTGTCACCTTCTGCCACCTTGTTGACTCATTCAGGGGACTTAGCCTATTGCCCTCCCACTTGCTCCTCACCTTCTTTCTTGTAATTAACCAGGGCTTCAATTTCTTCCTCTTCCATTCTGCCTAGTAATTCACCTTTCCCTGGTTACCATCTATACTTCGTAGCGTGCCAAATCTGCCAACGTCTTTAGCAAACAAACCCGTCTATTTACACTCTCTTTGGAGAGTTGACGTTATAAATACAATCTTTGTTGCATATATATTAATTCATTTAATTTGTAGAGA
The DNA here is from genome assembly GCA_028534135.1 of Potos flavus. Classification (NCBI taxonomy): domain Eukaryota; kingdom Metazoa; phylum Chordata; class Mammalia; order Carnivora; family Procyonidae; genus Potos; species Potos flavus. The sequence goes on along the minus strand of CM052886.1, from coordinate 35,045,851 downwards.
AGATCTATGGGCTAGGTATTAGTCTGGCATTCTGCATATTGCTAAACTGAAGTTTAGTTAGATAGGTTGGCTTTTGTCAAGATCTCTGACTAGTTGGTTGCAAATCCAGGTTTGTGACTCAGAGGCACCCATGTGAGCCATTGGATTAACTTATCCTGTTATCTCATGAGCAGATTTCCCTTTTTCCTTTTTCCCTTCTCTCTTCAGCCCTCTCCTCATAAGATGTCTAGGAAAGAGGCCTGAGCCTAGGTTCATCCTTTCTAAGTCAAACCCCTAAATGAAAATCAGAACATTTTTCACATACCTTTCAACAAATTATACACGATGGAAAATGGACAGTGTTTTTGGTTGTTGTTGTTTTGGTTTTGTTTTTTGTTTTTAATTTTAGCCAAGCATTGGTAATGAGGAAGAAAATCTCTACAGTCTGGTTAACCTCTGAGCTCAGTTCTTCAAGCATGGTTTTTGATCTGCAAAAGCAAAAAATGAAGCAACTTGGAGAAAACTTTCTTTAGGGAGTTGCCTGGTTTTAAAGGCTTTTGGCTTCTTGCCTAATCATATTTTCATGTCAGAAACTGACCATACTTCAGTTATTCTGTTTGCAATGTATCTAAAACAAATCTTAATGAGTCCCTAGGCAGATGGATGCCTTGAACTAAGAGGGGAACAGTAAAAGAAAAAAAAAAGTAATATTTAAAATGGCTCACTTAAGTAAAAGATTGGATATATTAATATTTTTTAGTTTTATTTTGATTTAATTTGAATTTTTCTTTGAGAACATGGAAGAAAATCACAGCTGAGAAGTTAAAGTTTTGATCTAACGAGGGCTAATATTATATCATCCTCTGATACTTGTAGTGGATCCATCACTTCTGTGATTGTTTTCTTCTTGAAATAATGTCTTTTATCTTAATATTATTGTCCTTAGGATTTTTAACAAGTGTCAGTTCATTTTGAGCTGTAATTGCCCTAGAAGAACTCTATTAGCATCTGATTTTATTTTTTCCTTTTTTTGTGCCCCTTTTTATGGCCATATTTTTATAGGGAGTTTATTAGAAAGCAGGCAATGAAATGACATTTTTTTTTGAAATGACTTTTTTTAACCTTACTTTTTTTCTCCTTAGGATTATTATTGTTATTATTATTTTAAGATTTATTTATTTATTTGAGAGAGAGAGAGGGAGCAAGTGCCAGTGAGGGTAGGGGAGAGGGAGAGAATCTCAAGCAGACTTCCCACTAAGCGTGGAGCCCTAGCACCAGAGTGGGGTGGGGTGGGCTCAATCCCAGGACCCATGAGATCACGACCTGAGCTGAAACCAAGAGTCAGACACTTAACCAACTGAACCGCCCAGGTGCCCCTCCTTAGAATTATTTTTAATGAAACAGCTGTATTTGCAGTTTTAGAAACACTATTTTATTATTTTTTAAGATTTTATTTATTTGAGGGAGAGCAGGAGCGAGAGACATCACAGAGGGATAGGGAGAGGCAGAAACCTGGCTGAGTGGAGAGCCCGATGTGGGGCTTATTCCAGGACCCCGGGATCATGACCTGAGCCGAAGGCAGATGCTTAGCCAACTGAGCCACCCAGGTGCCCCTAGAAACACTTTATTTTAAAGTTTCAAGTAGGAGGATACAATTTAATATTTCTTGATTTTTTTTTGAAATGTCTCACAAATTATAAAATAAATGGTTCAGTATACCAAGCATTTCCTCTGTTTTTAGTTTGTTTTTTTATCCTCAGTTTCAATGGGGAATATACTTATTTTGAAATTTCTATCATTACCACAAACAATATTTCCTTAGGAGTCAGAAGTAAATTTATAGTAGACATTTCCCTTCCTGCTGCTCTACATATCAGTCATTTTTCTGCAAAGAAAGTGAAAATTTATTGAATAAGAAACTTTGAAACATCATACAATTCTCTTTCTGTGTTGTGGACATATTTCATGTCTTTGAATGGAGGCTTTTGTTCATTTCCGTATTATAAACAATGAGCTATTATTATAAGCATTCTAAAGCAGGAGTTTCCAGGATACAATTAATTGATAATTTTAGAGAATTAGAAAAAGAAAGGTTGAACTAATCTTTACTTGGAGACAATCCTTTCTTTACACTGGGACATGAAGACATTAAATAAGACTGATATGGTTTTTCTTATATGGTCTTAGTTATGTTAAATTTTATTTTAGTTTATTTTATTGGGCTGTTAGAGAAATTTTGGGAAACTAAAACCATATCGAATCTGTGTCTCTGGGCACCCTTCTGGTTCAATTGGAAGAACATTTGACTTGATTTAGGGGATGTGAGTTCAAGCCCGCATGTTGGGTGTAGATATTACTAAAAAAAAGTAAATAAATAAACTTAAAAAAAAAAGAATTATCTATGTCTCCTTAGAAACATAACTTCACATTTATGTCTAGAAATGTAAAAGGGTAGTATGTAATTTAAATACTGAAGGGCATAATGTATCAAATGGTAAGTCAGGTGCAAAAATGCCCTTGTTTAAAAAGATGACTCTGTTAAAGGTGGAAATAAGCCACTTAATGAAACCACTATACTTGCACATATGTGGACATCCGTGAAAGTACACAAAACAACTTTACTTTGATAGTGATCATGAGTGGACTTTAGGCACGTAAGTTTCTGTGTTTATTCTATGCATCAGAAGTTGGTTACACCTAACCCAAGCAAAGTAAAAAGGGCCAACAAAATGTTACGTTTTATTTTGCTTTAAAACAGGAATTCCTGAATCTAGTGTAAGATGGGTGGTTCAACCGTTTCATTATATACATTGTTGATATTACAATTTTTGTATTAAATGTTGTTCACAAAAGTATGACCTCCCTAATACTGATATTGAAACAGCACCATTTCCAGTCATGCAGTTAATCCTAATTAAACATCGGTAACATTAGTATAAAATGTGGAAGATCAGGAAGTTTTTAGTGCCATCTCGAATCTTACCATTGAAGAATTAACTTAACAACCCTGTTTGGGGATAAAACATTCCAAAAAGAAATTTGAAGAAGCATCAGTTCATTCAAAGGGGTTATATCTGCTTCATATGCATCCTTCAGTAGTAATCAGGAAACAGCTGTCAGATAAATTATAAAAATACATGATAAACAAAACCAACTCATCTTTTTAATTGATTTTAATCTAACTTCATCTAGACAGCATAATGCTTTTCCCTGATAGTAGGGTGAATAATATGTGTGCAATTACTTAGCAATTCACCATGGCTTAAAAATACACAGATCTTTCATCTATTACTAATATAGTCTAATGTGCAAAGTGGCAAATTATTAGTGGGACCTATAGAAGATCAACTGATAACTAGTCATGCTGCTTATTCCAGTTTAATTTCAAGAAACAAAGGAGGAAACTTGATTACTGGTAGTAATTGCAATGACTTATGGGAAACTGCTATTGAATAATTTATTGATTAATAGTGACTGAAAGTCATTATCCCCTCATGGCTGTTCGAACAGCAAATGTGAAACAATGCAACTGATGTCTGTCATTAAATTCTTGCCATATTAGTTCTTCCTTAATTGTTGTTTTATTCCTTGCAGTTGAAAATGGAACATAGATGGGAAAGTCATGATTCTAAACTTTTTTTTTTTTTTTTGCTGATAAAGTGCTTTCCAGTTTTAAATGCCTGCCATAATAAGAGGCAATATATTTTATTTGGCTACCTGAAGAAGTAATAAATGTTAATTGATAAAGAATATCAAGGTTCTCCAGTCTGACAATGTGCTTTGGTAATATTCAACATCAGCGCTTAGCATAGGCTCTTCTCTATGGAAGGAAGTAGTTGAGAGTGGCCCGTGGTATTTCTATTACCTAAGAAGAGAAAAAGTTGACTCTGGCAGCTCTCATTATCACATATTTATCTCTTTGTCAAACTTAGCTCTCTCTCACTTCATAGCACTTGGCTAACTGTCTCTTGAATTTTGTACTGCTTATCATGGATTGTGAGGAGTACAGTAAGGTTTCAGGAGAGGATTCATAGGGTAGACCTAATTAACTCCATATGTCAGATATTGGAAATACACAGAGAATATAATCAAAGTGTAGTAATGTGATTTACCTACTGAACTTTAAACTTGGGTAGTAAGCAGTAATTTAGTTACAATCTATCAATATTATAAAAACTCATGCATTGAAACTTGTCAACCGATGATTTTTGCCATTAAACTGTACAAAGCTACTCCAGTCCATTTTATGGGATTTTCTATAAAGACAACAAGAAACAACCAATTAAATGTGTCTGGTTTAGGAACGGAATGTTGACTTTTTTTTTTTTTTAATTTTGAATCCAGTGTAGTTAACGTGTTATATTAGTGTCAGATGTACGACATAGTGATTCCGCAGGTCCATGTTATTCAGTGCTCATCAAATAGGTGTAGACTTCGGTTTTCTAACTGATTTGGTCCACAATGAGAGTTTGTCAAAATAACAACAGGTTATCAGGGTGAAATGGCAGGTTATCTTTGTATATCTGTCATCGTCAAATTGATCAAGTGGTTATTATCTATCTGCTTGTTTTGTGTACAGACCTTTACCATTATCATAAGCCTAATAGTGTAGACTTACCTAATAGGTCCAGTTTGTTGTTTGTCAGGTTCCCCTTCTCACACTCTGCAGTGTTCAGCCTAGCTTTAAAGATTCCTCACAGTGCACAAGTACATCTTAAATATGACACTGAGAGTTTTCCTCCAAAAGGGTTCTATGTGGGAAGGTACAGAGAAGAGTCTGTAATTAAATAGTTAATGGGCTTTTCACTCAGTGAACGCCCATGAACCTGATATGCATTTGTTTTGGCATTTCAGAAATGACATGCTAAATGAATTCTCTTGTTGATTAGCAAGCCTGCATCTAAAAATTTCACTCCAATTTTTCCCTCCCTCACATGGATATAAGTTGCCTAACAAGCTGAACTGGAGATGAGAAGGAGAGAACAGGTTGGTGGAGGAAACCTGGTTGGACCTGTTTTGGGGGTGTGTCTGAACATCTGGGCTCAAATGACCAGTAATTATATTTTTTCAAAGGTAAATAGTCATCAAATTAATCATATTATTTACATATTTATGAATACTTACTGAAAGGGGCTAATTACTCTTTTGTAATCTTAAAATACTTAGAAAGTGGAAAAATTTCTAGGAAAGTTAATCCATTTTTTTTATGATGAGAAATGTTTGGGTTCCTATCAAGAATGTGAGGGGTCTGAGATTTTTTTTGTACTTTCATGCCAGCAGTTCAGCCTGCAACAGTTTGATGGCAGATTCTGGCAGGAGGCATGATATTCCTGGATCAGAGACAAAGACTTTATTACTCATAGTAGAGCAAGGGGCATCAACTTTATTATCTCTCCAAGTACTTTGGGGATGACATGGACAGGCCCACCCAATATACACAATTGGTTTGTATCACAGCTGTGGAATCTTGAATTTAGGAAATCTAAATCTTTTATAATGGATACTAAGCAAATCTGCTTGAATTTTGTTGTGGAGAGAGCCATTATCTTGATTATACTGGACAGTAAACAAACCTGCCCTCTGTTCCCATGGGAGGCATTAACTGTCTTCCCAAGCTATTTACTATAGGGCAGTTAGTATCTCTGCCTCATTCTGCACATAAATGAGAGAGACCCACAGAGACGTAGCTCTTAATATACGTCCTATGCCCTAGAGTTTGTGCTAGCTTATGATAAGTGATGATCAGGACTGACAAAGCTCTCAATGAACTTGCATAATATTTCTGACTCAGATGAAATAAAGGGAATATATGGAAAACAATACCATTGGGGATAAACACGCCTCAGTTTTACCAACAGCTAGTGTAACTGATGCAAGAATATCTTTAATCCCAGGTTAAATTGATATGTTCCATCTTACATCAAGTGTAAGAATGTTACTAATCTTTGACTATATATATGAATATATATTTCTATCTCATTGTTCATTTAACATGTATATCATTATATATACCAAAGTAAGTTTGATTTTGGAATTGTTTTCTGCCTTTCCAAACAATTTTTTTTTTTTTACAGCAGTTAAATGTGATACATATTGTACCAACAATGCACATGGCTCAGTCAGGAAAAGACAGTTTGCTTAGCTATGATCAAGAGCAGGTATTTGCAACTATTTAACGACTGTCCCTTATATTTGTCTTCCCAGCATTTGCAAGACCGTATCAGTTGTAAGAGATGTCTTTAGACACCTGACTTTAGAGATGTTAAAATGTAAGCAACAACAACAAAAAGCCCCCCAAAACTCAGTCTTAAAATTGGTGAAATATGATACCTCCTTAAGATCTGCTAGAAGTATGCTTCAGAATATTAATTCTTGAGTAATATTTTTACGGAATACTCTGCTTATTTACCTATAAAGGCTCCTTATCTCTTGCTGCCCCTCTAACCAGAGAAATAACATCGGGGACTTTTGATTGCATGTATATCCCAATACACTTTCATACTTTCCCAAATCTAATAGTTTGCTTAGTAAATGCTCCTTAGTATATAAGTTCGAAGTTTTAACTTTGTGTTTGGTAGATTGCTCTTGTGTTAGAAAACTTATTTACATGTAATGAATAAGTGATCACAGATTTTTAAAATTGAGAGTGGTCTGTTCTTCATTATTTTTTAAAATTGAAATATATTTCAAATGAATATGACTTCAAAATCATTAAACTACTCAAAGCATTTCCCAGTTATCTACTATTTATCTGAATCATGTTGTTGAATATTCAGTAATAAAGAGTTGGATTAGTTTTTTTTTTTTTTAAGTACCTTGGTTTAGAATATACCGACTCTATGTAGAGGACAGGAATTTAATTTCGAATAAGTTTTCAGACTGTTTCTAGCTCACCAAGTCATAATTACTATTTTGACAGTTATGTCTCATAGACATTTATTTTAATTGCATATGTTAGCAATTCATTTTGGCATGACAGTCTCTGCCATTGTTGTGTTGCTGAATTATGCTTACAGAAACTATGTCAGAAACTCAACATGTGGAGAACAGTAATTAACCTGAATCATCAATTAGCTTTTGTGAATACAGATGTCCTGTGAATACACTCTAGTTGTTTTTTTTTTTCTTTTTTAATTAAGTAAAATCTCACTAATCCTGTCTTTACTTACCCTCTATTTCTAACCCAACACTAAGTCTTCTTGATTTCCTTCCTAAATATGTTTTGGACTTGTCCTCTTCTATCTGCACCATCATTACCCTTGTATATCTTAACATTAGCTCTCACCTAGGTTCTGCTTATAGCCTGCTGTCTCCCCCACACCCACTCTTAACCCTTGCAATTCATTTCCCACTTTGTAAATAGAGGACTGTTTATAAATGCAAGCCATACCTTATGACACTTGCTTGCTTAGAATGATTCAGCGGCTACTCCATAGGAAAAGACTAACATCCTTGAGAGAGGCCAGGGCTGTGCACATTTGATCCCATTACCTTGAGTCTCACCATATGCTCTTGGCTATGCCCACAGGCCACACTGATCTTGATAATAGACACCTTGCTGCCTCCTCCATAAGGCAGTGTTTCTTCTACTAGAGTATTCTTTCAGCTCCACTTAGCTTGGCCAGCTCCCTCAGTTTGCATATCAAGGCTCTGCAAACATTGCCTTCTCTGACCACCCAAACCAGGTTAGGTCTTCTCTACTTGTTCCCATAGAAACTTGAACTTGTCCTATATTATTCTCATCACAAAGTGTGAATATGTATTTGTGTGCTTATTTTCATAGGGTATCTTTGCTGGAGTATGGTGAACTTTGTAGGGAATCTGTATTTACCACAGTATTCTCAGCCATTGGCCCAGCAATTAGCAGATAATAAGTGTGCAGCAGTTACTTGTGGGGAGAAAAAAAGAATAATTCTACTACAACAGAATGAGCAATTGCTAAATCTAGGCTAAAGTGAAGTTGGCTTTTTAAAAGAAAAGTTTGGCATCAAAAATAGCGTGATCAATACATTGGTCCTTTTAAATGGCCTTTGAGGGATTTAACAATATGTAGTTTGGAAATGCTCTTAATTAAAAAATGTATCTTATCACTTGTGAGTCAGACACCTTATATATTTGGTTGGGCATTGCTACTTCCTGGCTGTGTGAAGTTGAGCAATTAATTACCTTCCTGAATCTGCTTCCTCCTCTACATATTTCTCTGCTTTGTTGTAAAGGGAAAGCCATGGGGGCTGGGGATGTGTGAATGATAAAGCAATGTTTATTAGGTTTAACTATTTAAGTATGCCAAGCAGATTCCCTGGCAGCCATTGATTTGATTTTTACTACATCTTTTAAAATAATTTCTAAAATGCCTTTAAAATGTTCTATACTTCATATTTCCACTAATTAAAATTGGCTATCTTTAAAGTAGTTTAAATTCTAATGTACGTTAGTATATCATATGTATTTGTTTCATTAACCAATATTTGTATTGAGGACAACGCATTCAGTGCATATTCTTGAATCTGGAAGTTTCAACTCACCTGAAAAAGAGCTCATAACGAATCCGAGCCTTTTCTCCGCTGTCATACAAAATCCTTATTAAAATTTTCAGCTCTTGCAGCTAATTTAGGTAGTCATGTAGATTACAGAGGACACTTTTAAACTTAGTACAGTGACTCTTTTAATCATATATATCCATACATATAAAAGTGTATATATATGTATGTATATTAATACATATTTAGCCCAAATATTGATTAGGCTTTTATCTAGATTACCAGTTTTGCAATTTGGATGCATATATACTATATTATACACATATTTTTATAAATGCACATTTAAGTACAAGGGATATGTATACACTTTTTTAAAAAAAGTCTTAAACACTTTGAAAACCTCCTTCTGATCCTGCCCATGCCATGCCTTACCATTATCTTATATACAAATCTGGAGAAATATTTGGAGTGCCTATTTGATTAATTAAGCTTTAGTGTTTTACAATAATAATTTACAACAATAAGCAGTGACTTACATCTGTATTGCAGTAAAATAGTGTTTATATCTCTCTCTCACCCAAGGGTATATTTTCTTAAGAAAGTATCAAGCACTTGGCAGACAATTTTCACTGAATTCGTTCTACATTTTGGGTTAAAGTTTAGAGCTTAAGTTACATAATCGTAAATTAGACACTAAGTAAGATTAACCAATATTTATAACCTCCTGGATAGTCTGGAATCATTAGAGCTCAATATCTCCTGTCCCCAAAATAAAGGGAGGTAGACATTTTTCTTGCTTAATAAACCATATTTACCTCTAATTATGAAAATTAAAGTGATTAAAGGCTTTCTATTGCTGAAATAGATGATCTTTTTCCCATGTCAAAGATATTCTTGAAAGAAATATAGGCCTAATGATTGGAATTCAGAGACCACGTGTATTTTGTAATACATAATAACATATGTATTTTGAAGTTTGTGTGTGTGTAATGATGTCATGTATGACATACTTTAGTAACTAATCATGGCATTGAATCCTGAGTCCACTTCAATTTGATTCAAGTTACCAGAAACTTTCCAGACTAAATTTTATGTTTGAAATATATTTGCTCCACTCCAAATGGGATTTTTTTTTTGTTTTTGTTAAGATTTTGAATTCAAATTTGTCTCTTTTAGTGAACACTGGGTTGACTTATGCACATTCTCTCATGAATAGCTGTTGAAGAATCCATTAACTACTGTGTTTAAGCTTAAGACTACTTATAGAGGAGTTATGTTTTTGCTTCTTTGTATTATCCCTCAATTAAAATGTGTAGCTTTCCTAGACGTCCCAAGGTTTACGAAACTACTGAATCTGACATCATAAACCCTGCTGGTATAGGCCTGTGCTTAGCGCCATTCCCAGTTATAATGGTTAACTTCATGAAAATATTATTACAGAAGTTAGGGGTTGGGGGAACCTCCCATGTTCACCCAGGTTAAATTGCTCCCCAACTCATCCAACATCACTTCGTAACATGCCCACGGTGGGAAAAAATGGGCTACATTATAGGAATTGGTTAAAACCAATGAAACATGATGAAACATGAAAACTAATAGTGCCTAACATCAGCCATTTAATTAAGGAAAAAAAATCAGAGAACCATGTTTTTATTGACCATACTGGAAACAATTTAGGGAATGCTTTGTCCTTTTATATGTGGTTGGAGTTACTGAAAGAGAAGAGAAAGTACTTTTATTTATCTCTTGTGACTGAAATGTTTATGATATAGATTACTCTTCATGAAATATAATTAATATCATAATTCTTTCCATCTCCAAAATGATTTTTTTTTAATTTTATTTATTTATTTGACAAAGAGAGACAGTGAGAGAAGGAATATAAGCAGGGGGAGCAGGAGAGGGAGAAGTGGGCTCCCTGCCCACTCCAAGGACCCTGGGATCATGACCTAAGCGGAAAGCAGATGCTTAATGACTGAGCCACCCAGGCGCTCCTTCAAAATGATTTTGGAAGACATATAGCATTATTCAACACTGAATGTTTACTATGTGTGTATGTCCGTTCTGAATGCTTTTGAATGAATTTATGAATGAATGAAATTATTTCATTCCATCTTTATAGTAACCATCTGTATTAGTCTGCTGTGGCTGCCATACAAAATACTACAGTATTGAAGCCCCTGGCTTCAATAACAGATTTATTTTTCTATACTCCTGGAGGTTGGAAGTCTGATACCCGGGTGCAGGCATGATTGGTTTCTGGTGAGAGCTCTCTTCCTGGTTTACAGACGGTTGGCTTCTGTCTGTGTCTTCATATGGCCTCTTTGTGTGCATAGGGAGAGAAAGAGAGAGAGCTCTGTGATGTCTCTTACAGAGAGAGATGCTAATCTTACTGGACCCACACCTTTACCTTCTTTACCCTTAATTACTTCTGTAGAAGCCCCATCTACAGATACAGCCATACTGGGGGTTAGGGTTTCAACATATGAAATTTGGGGGAACAGAAACATTCGTTCCATGATGCCCACTGAAGTAGGTTCTCTTATAATCATCTCCAGTTTGCAGAAGAGACAGTTGAGACACAGAGTTTGGTGATTTGCCACGTGCCACCTGGTAGCAAGCGTTAGAGCTAGGATTCAAACCCAGGCTGTCTCACTCAAATTTCGTGCCCTTCATCATAATTTCATTCTCTGCTTTATCCTGAGGAAACAGAGAAAAGGTAAAAAGAGTAGAGACATTTATGATAGGCGTAATGGATGAGGAAAAGGGACTTAGAATAGTAAGATGTCTTACTCACAGTTACAGGACTTGTGAAATGGCTCTAATCTAGAATGAACTTGGTCATGCTTTTTGAATTTCCTTGTGATCTCTCACTGTCTCTGTCAGTTAGTTTTAAATCAGCCTTTCTCAGAGGAGAGACTGCTATAGATTCTCAAGCCCACCTCACGATTACTGAATCAGAATCTCTGGGTGAGTGGCAGTCTGAGACTGCATTTTGAAAGTTTCTCAAATGCTTCATATGTGTTCTAAGGTTTGAGAATGCTTCTCAAAGGGACATCCAGTTCAGGTTAGGAGACATATGTTTGAAGGCGACCCATGTTTGGGTGGTGCACTGACTATGTTTAAGCTCTGGCTCAGGGAGAAAAGGTGGACATGCACCAAGCTCTTTACAGACAACTCTCCAAGGAAAATGTGTTCTACTTCTAGGTAATCAATTCCCACTGTCAGCATTTTCTCCTCGGGTCTTTTTCACAGTTGCCTTGGGTATTTTTCCAGTCTCATGACTTGGCTCCACTTTCTGGTTGCCATCTTGATACGTCTTTTGTCCACCCACTCTCGTCTTCCCTGCAAAGTGCACTCACTTTATCATATAACACCTTTCCTTTCTTATAAGAAAAGCATTTATGCAGAATATCTCATACCGATGTTTTGCATATCATAAAAGGATGTCAGATATCATGTACTGCTTTACTCAGGACTGACTCCCGTGTCCTCTTCTTTCTCACTTTGCCACTGTTTATGCCTCAGAGAGTGGTAAGTCATTTATGTGGCTCGATCCGAGGATCACCAACCCAACATTATTTGAAAGTCTAATTTCCGCAGTATGTTATCCATGGACTACTTACACTGCATGGAGCAAATTTTCCCAGGTAGACTTCAAACAAAGTTCCACGGTCAGTTTTGATTGTGAAACACTTCAGATTGGCCTCATCTTGGAGGTGAACCATGCACATCTGGGATAGTAAATGGTCTAAAAGGAAAAGACTTAATTCAGCGTAGTCAGACCCACCAATCTCCAAAGTTATTTGATCACAGAACCCATATCTTGTGCATAACTGTGTTGATGTTCTGAGGCTCCGATGTTCTGTGGACACACTTGAAGGACTGCTACACTGCGCTGGTATGCGTGAGTACTGGTTGAGGCTTAATTTCCCAAACATCTTTTTAAAAATACAAGCAGCTTGCGTGGGGAAGGGGGTGGCAGGGGTCTCTGAATACCTATGGAAAATTGCATTGCAAACAGTGTAAAAGATAAACGAGCAGAGAGTACAGAACAAGAACCTCACCTTGATACACCGACATATAAATATGTATGTTTTGAGATGAGAAAGGTAGCATGAGGGAACTAGAATGGAATGTGGGGTGTAACTAGGGTGATTGTGATGTTCTTGAGTTAATTCTGATATACTCGGGAGGGAACAAATGAATGGAGAAGATGAAAGGAAAGATGATATGAAGATGGGGTATTTGAAAGCAGAGTTTATGTCCTTCACAATTTTTTTAGCTGTTAACCCTATCAGGAAGGTAGAAAATTAAAATCTAGAGATAAGGGTGTGTGTGTGTGTGTGTGTGTGTCTGTCTGTCTATCGAACGTTAAAAACTCATCATCTCAGGGCTCTAAACTTATGATATCAATGTCATAGTCCTCTCTAAAACTTTTCAAAATTGTGAAGTTCCTCAGCAAAAGGCCTAATAGCCTGCCGTGTGTGAAGACAAGAACACAGCCGTAGATTAGAACATGTGGAACTTTTATTTTAACTTTCACTTTCAAGTCTGTCATTTTTATTAATGTTCTTAGAACTTCTTTCTCTGAAGATGGACTTTGAAACTTTCTATAATGTTTTTTAAGAGACAGACTCTCTAATAAGTTGAACAGAAGCAGGTGAGCTTAGATTTCATTCCTTTTTCATTTTCCCATTTGAATTTATATAATAGCAAAATTCATGTGTGCCCTAGGTTGACTAGGTTGTCCTTCTTGCATCCCTTATTGGCAAAAATAGTTTTTTGAAGCAGATATATAAGCGTACATCCTAAGAAAACTTCCTGAATTTTAGCTTGAAATCACAAATCATCCGTAGAATGTGTATTTTAGGCAAAAACTCTAAAAAGTGTTGTACTCTGTCTAAAAGTTCATAGTAAAACTGAGCAATTGAAATTTCTCACTATTTACTTTTGTCATAGCAATGCATAACCACATATGAAAGGCCATTCCAAATCTAATTTTCAATTTGGCTCATCTTGCTTCTATGAGAATCTCCTTGTGGGTCTATTTCCTTTTCCACATCTCTTCACATGTCTCCACACTGTCACTGTGTTCATCAAAGCCTGCCCTCAGGAAAGGAGCTGATGGGTGAGTTCATAATAAGTATTAATAACTGATATGGCTGGACATATTACAGGAGGAGCTCATTATATTTTATTAATGTTAATCCTTGATTCTTAGTGAATTAAGTTCTCATTGTGAAATACCGTCTACCAGCAATGTTTAGGGAAGGTAAAGCTTCAGTGATTTGCTGGAGCCAGCTGTTGCGGGCTTATAAGAACTGATACTTAAATTTTCCGAATTGTTGTGAGCTGGTTGTTAAACACAGTCATTATTGAAAATTAAATTATACAAACTTACAATTAAGTAAATCATATTAAAAACAAAGTTCATTTTCCAAGCTTATTATGTCCTGGTTATACTACCACATTTCAATAACATCTGTGCTCTTAAAGATATTTTGTCTACTGTACTGGTGGGACGTGTACCTACACATCTTGTCCCAACTCTGCTCAAGTGGCATTCTATTGGCAGTTTGGAAATGGCCATGGTAGGTGTATTTACACTGTGGAAAATAGCAAATATTCCAAATCGGAGTTTAGTTTATCGTTTTGCTGATTTTCTAGACTGAAGAAAATGTTAACAATGCTGATTAAACCTTAAAGTGTGCCACAGCTATAGGTTTAACATTGTTTTAGTAGCACAGTGACTGAGGACATACTGCCTTAGTATTTGTCAACGATTGTTCAATTCAGCAACAAAGTCGCTCATGTCCTTCTGACACAAATATCCTTCATTTCACTTTCTTAGCATTCTTTGAAGTAAGAGAAAATAACCAACATTCATGATGGAAGTGCCTTGTTGTTCCACTGCAACCACGGGTTAGCTACTCTGGTGGCTAATTTCATGAATCAAATAGGTTAGGCCATGGTACCCGGATATCTGGTCAAACATTATTCTAGACGTTTCTGTGAAGTTATTTTTTTTTAGCTGAGATTAACATTTAAATCAGTAGATTTTGAGTAAAGCGAATTGCCCTCCATAATGTGGGTGGACTATATCCAGTCAGTGAAGGTCTTAATGGAAAAAATGGACCTTTCCCAAAGAAGAGGAAATTCTGTCAGTAGACTGACCTCAAACTGTAACATCAGTTCTTCCTGGGGTATCCCTACCAGACCATCCTGCAGATTTTGGGTTTGCCAGCCTGCAAAATTGGGTGAGCCAATTCCTTAAAATGAATCTCTCATATATATAGATCATACACATGCATACATATGTGTGTATATATATTTTATGTGTATCTATCTATCTATATGTAGACAGATACACATACACACACATACCCTGTTGGTTCCATTTCTCTGGAGAACCCTGATGAATACAGCTACTGATTCCAAAGTTTTGTGAAACAAACAACTGTGTACAAGTCAATTGGCTATATGGAATTTGGAATAAATAGTATTGTATATTTAAAAGTTATCTGTGAATTGTGTGCTATACTTTCTATATATAACTAACATTTATTGAAAACTTACGTATGTATATATGTGCACACTCTTTCTCAGAAATTCAGGTGTTACATATTGAGTAGCAGACCACTGAGAAGACTGTGCATGAGTTCCTTTAATCAGATTGTCTCTGTGTATGTGTGATTTGCTGAATGTTTAGAGCTACTAATTTTCATGTTTTCCCAGTTGTTTATCAAACATTTAATACAGGGACAGAAAAAAATCCTTATCTATTGTGTTCATGTTATTTGAAAGACAGATATGAAATTTTTGCTTTCTAAATGTGGAACAACTAATATTAATTGCCTTGTGTCTTTTTTATGCAAAACTCCAAAAGGAATTAACTGTGGTTTAATAAATATAATATTTTCACAAAAATGCTATTCAGATACTTCTGCTGCAAAGACAAAGTTCATATGTGAATAACTGCAGGTGGTTCAGTTTTCAAAGCCTCTGAAAACACTCGAACATTGAAACCTCCATGGTATTTTATCTCCTGAAGAGAGAGAGCTTGAGGGGATTCCACAGTTGTTTGAAGTTTGTAGTTTCATAATGCCCCAGCATTTCAAATTCAAGATTTAATAATCTCTCACCTGCTAAATCATCAAATGCTCTTTCATAACGGGATGTTGTAGTATCGTTCATTTCAATGGCAGCCATGGGATAATATCGTCTTAAGCCATTGATAGTGATAAAGAACCTGCAGAGCATCAGGGGAAAGAAAACGCCAGAAAGAAAGATTCTGCATGGACTTACTATGTTTTTGCTTCTTCAAAAAAGGCAGGAGAATATTAGCTTTAATTGATACAGTTATTCATTTTTTTCAAACTGCAACATTACATTACAAAATGTGGAAAATAAAATGAAAAGAATAGATACGCAAAATAGTAGTAAGCCCCTTGTATGAATAGCACTTTCTTAATGTTCAGTTATTGATTTTCTTCGCGTGACTTGACTTTGCAATGAATACGATGGAAAGACAAAATCAATATGAAATGAAATTTACATAAGGGCTATTTTCTATGTGGTACAGATTTTATACATTTCCAGAGCACACAGGTTTGGCTTTTGTAAAGCAGTTTAAAAAGAAGTACATGGAGTCAGTGGCACTAACCATGTGGCAGAATAAGTATGTTATTTCTAGAATGGTAGTAATAGAGTCCTGCTTTAGAATTGTTACTTTATAACTCTGACCAGTTTTTTTTTTTAAGATTTTATTTATTTATTTGACAGAGAGATCACAAGTAGGCAGAGAGGCAGGCAGAGAGAGAGGGGGAAGCAGGTTCCCTGCTGAGCAGAGAGCCCGATGCGGGGCTCGATCCCAGGACCCTGAGATCATGACCTGAGCCTAAGGCAGAGGCTTTAACCCACTGAGCCACCCAGGCGCCCCACTCTGACCGATTTTAAATTGGACTAATTTGGAGTGGATACTTCTTTAACTATGTAAAGATCTTAAACCCGTACCTCGAGCCAGTGCTACTTGATAATTATGTGTAGGACTATGAACAAAATGTTCCACTGCTATTATTTCATTTTGATGCATAAAAGCCTATGATGCAGAAGAGGATAAGGAGGTGCCAAAACCAAGTGTCAAGTCTGAAACTAAGGTTTCTGAATCCTCAGTCTTACCCCAGCCACCCAGGCAACAGCATCATTGTTTTCTCCACTACATCCCAACTAAGAATAAGGAAAACAATTCAGATTCCTTCAAACTTCATATAATACCCACATTCATATTTTGGCTATACCTATTAATTATGAGAGGTTCAGATAAGACCGTATTATTTCACTTCATTAACCCCCTTTGTCTATGAAGAGAACTATAAGGCACAAAAGCAGGAAATTAGCCACATCTGTGGCATTACTCAATTACAATTGAGTATACCCAATTACATCTTTAGAAGTTGTAAAAAAAAATAGAAATGAAAAAATAAACCATATATATATATTTGTGTGTGTATGTGTGTGTATATATACACACACACACATGTGGGTGGTGTTTGCGATGTTTCTAACTCTTTTCCACTCCGGCTCACCAGGACTTGGAGTGTGACTGAGTGATGGAGGAGTAGGATAAAATGGATGAGTCGCTGAAGGTTTGTTCAGTTGCAATACTGCTTGCTCACATGTGGAGATGGAAGTAAGAATGAATTATCATGGCAGAAGGAAAACCCTGAAAATTATTAGCTTGAATGAGAAATGAGATCCAACTAACAGAAATTCAGAATGGAAAGGAAACTACAGCATCATTGGAATTTTGAAAGTCAGACGGTCTGAATGCCTGTCTGCAAAGTGCTCCCTTCTGTGCTGGCCAGCAGAAATGGGCAGAGCTTTGGGGCACAGTCTACTTTCAGAGACAGCCCATTTATGTTGTACAGCTTTAGTTTTCAATTTGTTTCACACATAAAAGCAAAATTCTGTCTTCCCATAACTCGTACTTAATTCTGTGATTCTAGAGTAATTTTCTGGCTCTGGATATAATTAGCAGATGATTTGTGCATTAATTGATTCATCCCCTTAGTCATAGAGTCAATATTTAATGAATATCTATAATGCGTTAGGAATTATGCCAGGTGCCGAATATATCTAGCTCTTTTCCTTCAAATATTTGAAGTCCTATAGCTCTGAACATACTTCTTTTATTTCTCAGATGACATAATTCCATGCCTTTCACGTTCTGGTTTCTCTCTTCTCTTTGCATCCAGTTTATCAGATGGAAAGGTGAAGATGACCACTGGGCATATCTAATAAGAGGAAAATTCCTTTTTCATTAACTCCAGTATGCCTTCTCACTGCAGGAGGCTGTATATAGGCAACCCAAATTCTGGTATTATCACTTTATGGCTATTATTGCATGGTTTTGTTTTTAAAATTGCCTAATAGTGACTGGTTTTAGTAGTTTATAAATTATTACTCCATAATTTTTTTCAAGGTGCATGATTATTATATAGTGCCCATTAATTTGTCTTAGGGTTTCTGACTTTTCATTACAGAGACACCTGTCTAAATGTTTCCTTTTTCAAAAAAAATTAGGATGAACTTGTCCAGCAATTTAATTTTCTTTTGTTTCTCAAGAGATTTGGAAAACTTCAATATTCTTAGCTGATAGGCAACTCATTTATATAATTAAATAAGTTTCTGAACTCCTTAGCAATTGAGTATTATTTTATTTTAAATTCATACTATGTAGATTCTAAGAAAAAATATCTGTGGAAATGAGAAATGGAGAGCTTATAGTCAGGCTATGAAAATAAGTACTTGAATTAAGTCTCATCTGTACATGTTGTAAATTGTTGGGGAATGAACTGTTTTACTTATGACAGTTCTGTTGGTCTTTAATAACTTCTTGGTACTTATTGATTTTGTAGAATTCTGTCCATACCTGAAACCTCCATAGATAGTAAACTTTTAGAGTAATACTGTAAATTCTCAAAATATTTTTGGTCTACTCCTTGTTGGGTGCCCAGTTTTAGTATTTCCTTATAGCTTTTGGTATGTCGGGGGGCAGAGAAAGAGCATCTGAGATTTTAGAATAATGTGCTTTAGTTACAATAGTGTCTGAATATTTATAGGGTTGATGGGGCTCACTTTCTTTCATGTGCATGGATTATAGTGCATGAGTCCAATCTATGTTGTTTGCTCAGTAATACTTTTCAATTATTCCCTGTTCTGAGAATACGTATTAGATGGAAGCAGTGAGCAGGAGGTAACTAGAAAACTAGTATTTTACTGAGTTGGCCTCTTCTTACTTTATTGAAATGCAAAGCATAATTTAATTTTTTGGCTTTAATATTGGAGAAATTCACTGTGCTACACTTAGAACTCAGGTCACTCACCATAAATTTTAGATAAAATATTATGCAAGTATATTTTGTATTACATTGTGTTTATTCTTAGAACATGCTTAGCCTCTTTCTGTAGTGTCTAGCTAGAGAGGAAGTATAACATTATGGCTACATACATGGGCTCTGGAGTCAGACTACTTGAGGGTCTTCCCTGCCAGGTGATCCAGTCAAATTTAATGCCTTTGGGTTTCATTTTCCTCCTCTATTAATGGGGTCTATAAAAGCAACTATTTCATAGATTTGAATTCTTTTTTTTTTTTAAGATTTTTATTTATTTGTCAGAGAGAGAGCACAAGCATGGGGAGCGGGAGGCAGACAGAGAAGCAGGCTCCCTGCTGAGCGAGGAGCCTGATGCAGAACTAGATCCCAGGACCCTGGGATCATGACCTCAGTCGAAGGCAGATGCTTAACTGACTGAGCCATCCAGGCATCCCATAGATTTGAATTAATTGGAAGGATTAACTAAAATAATACGTGCAAATAGCCATGTTAATATTAGTTACCATTATTACTTTGAGTACACAGCTTATTGAATTCACCCATTTAATTTTGATTATGGGAAAAATAAAACAAAGTAAATAATTCTGACAATTAAATAAATCCTGTGAATGTTTTGGTTTGTATTACACTTGACATCTGTAACTTTTTACTGTAAGCTTTATGTGTTCATTTTTTCTAAATGATTCTGAGGATGCTATTTTGTTGCTTTCTAGGAAATGAGTTTTGGTTTTGGTAGTCAACATATTACTACCTCTAAGAAAGCCTTTAGTGTATTTAACGCATGTAATCAGATTTTTAATGTCCGTTTATGGCGGACAGATATATCTGTATAAAACCTGACCTTAACCTGAGGGAAAGAATTTGGAAAAGCAGTTAACACACTGACTTTCAATATCAAGAATGTTTTAAAATGTGAACTGTGTTTTAATAGTTTTAAATATACAAATGCTTAAAAATAAATACTTAAAATTAATTGTAGTTTTTACATTTAAAAAGTTTCTTGTCTAGCATCTTTGTATTTGTTTACAAATGAATTGGAGACATGCATTTGGCAATTATTTAGGCCATTGGATAAGTGAAGACATCCTGTGAGAACAGGGTGGAGGCAAGCTAGCTATGGGATTAACCAGATTCATCTTGCAAAATTCCATGACAGTGACAACATTGCCATTAAGTCTGTTCTCAGCCCTGACCTTACTTCTGTAATTTGGTAGTATAAACAGCCACTTAATATTTATTTGTGCATATATGTTTATAGACTATCAGAAGGAATGCTGAATTTACCATCTGCGTGCCTTTGAGTAAGTCACTTAGCCATTTGGAGCCTGTTTCCTCATTTATAAAAAAAGAAATAATTTCTCCATTATCCCATCCTATAGAGTTTATAGTAGGAGCAGAGCTTTATCATTTATAATGATGTTTTTGGAACTTACAATCTTCTGCAGAATGTATGTATTGACCGAAGATTATTTATTTGTTTTTCTGAGATGGAGATTCAGGGTTACAGTAGAAAGAGAATAGGGATGGGATTAAGGAGACCTGGGTCATTCAGTTAGGCTTTGAATCTCCATTTCTTTATTTGTTGAATGAATGGGTTGATTTTGATGATGTCTAAAGATCCCATGTAGCTCTAAATTTTAACTATAATTTCATGGTATCTTCTTAATTTTCTTCAGGAACTTTTTCTTGTGCAAAACCACAAAAAAAAGGGGATGCTTTTGCTCTTTCAACATACTTTAAAAAAGAATAAAACTAGGAGGTAATCCATTATACTTGAAGATATGTATATGTATAGATATGTATGTACAAAACTAAAATATGCGTTTTATATGTATGTAAATAACGCTTGTAATTAGGTTTGATTTATAAGTGAAATATTATATTATTTTAAAATTGGAAAAAGTGTAAAGCTAAAAGAAAACCTGTTTATGAACTAGAATATGAAATTTCAACTACTTTTCATTCAGAATGAAATTTACTTTGATTTTCTAATTACTTATTGAAGTGACCATAATTTCTATTATAGATGTGTTTATTTAAAGCACTAATTTTCCTCATAAGTATCATGTATATTTGTTAGCTGAGTGAATTATTTGACTTGCAGAAGAAAGAAAAGAAGTCATTTGGCTCATATTTTTATACTCAATGCAAAGTTCAAATATAAAACATTGCATTATAATAATTTGTATTCTAGAAAAGGACCTCAGGATCAGGCTCCAGATTAAAAGGCACTGGTTCCAGAAACATTTGTGATAGTTTAGAAATTTCCAAAAGCTATTCAACAAAGTGGACTCGACTAGGATTACTTTCAATTTGCACTTGTCTCCTGGGTATCTGTTCAAACCTGCTTCTGAATATCCTCTGACTGATTTGTAAAGGGGGGTCGGTTTTGTTTCCTAGCAGTGTGAAACATTCTTGTGGGAGCCAGGCCACTCCCCTGTTTTGTTACATATTACACTGCAAGTTGTCTTCTGTAAATTAAAAAAAAAAAGTCCTAGAGATAAAATGCAGCCTCCTGTCTCTTGCTTTGATTAGATTTTCATATGAAATAGTTCTGAAGTCATTAGTCTGACTGCATTATCGAAGGTGCAGGGGACATTTTGGGGTGCACTTCTTTCTGTTCATAGCATTTCTGTGTTATCCTCAAAACCATCGAACCAGTCACTTAGTTTTCTTCACTGATCTTCTTTTCTGTTTTCTGCCAACCGCTGGCGTTTCTAACACTATTTATCTTTCATTCTCTTTACTTCTTGCTCTGTTCTGCTAGCCACAGCTGTATGAAATGCTGGCTCCTTTATGGATATTCAGGAAAATATTTACAACTGCCTTTGGGATATTTCTATTTAAATGGCCCATAGTGACCTTTAAGCAGCCTGTCTAAACCTACCTCCTTCTTCATGTCCCCAAATTCCTGCTGCAGTGTTTACTACTAGGGCCTCCTGAGCTAAAATTGGGAGTGAGCTTCACCACTCCCTTTTTCCCTTCCCTCTCCCAATACTTTTTTCACGTTCTCTTTAGCTGTGTTACCCAAATTTTGCCCCTCATCTTTACTTTCAAGGACATTGTTTTGCTCCAGACTATATAAATGCTTTCCTTAACTAAAATAGTAACCTCCCAAAAGCTCTCCTTATCACTACTTCATCTCCAGTCAGCCTTCAAACTTGCAATCATATCAGTTATAAACTTGTTGCTTAAAAAGTTTGTCATGTCACTTAGTCTTTAAGATCCTTTATAACCTGACCCAATCTTTTTTTTTTCTCCTCTCTTGGACCTCTTATTTACCCTAATGTGGAAGAAGCTACTAGTAGTCTACCCAAACCTATATTATTCTTCCTGGGCACAAGGTAAGACTCATCATTCTTTGTAGTTAAGATGTGGCAATGTGATTAAGTTCCTGGGAATGAAATGAGAGCAAAAGTAATATGTAACACCTCTGGGTTTATACTGTAGGACGTTAGGTTATATTTTCTTTCCCCCTTTACCTTCCTACTGTCTGGAATCTGAGGCAACCATTTGACTATGGATAAGATGACACTGAAAGGAACCTAATTGCATCAATAATTTCTTGGTACTGAGCTGCCTTCACCAACCTTGACTCTGTATTGTGGCATGACTATATGGAAGTGAAGTAAACGATTTTTCTTTAAGTCACCACTTTCTTTGTAGTATGAGGCCTCTAAACAGTATTCAGTATTTTTCATATAAACATTGTTTTATCTTTGGGAATTCTGTATTGTTGCAGAATGGAGACATTTAAAGAAGCCTCATATTAGTCAATGAAAGCGTCTCCAAGAACAGCAAAGATCTTTTTGAAGACATGATTATCTTATTTGCAGTGTTCTCTATGGTGCGAGAATTGAAATTATGACCTGGCCCCTGGATCACTGACCTCTGGCAGACATTGTCATCTCTGACATCCGTATGTTAGAATATCATCTACATTGTTTTAACAGACCAAACGATAACCTGGTTTAGGCAAGGTGGATGCTTATTTCTCAAGTAAAAATCTAGAGCAATACACAGGAGGATAGAGCAATGCTGTTCCTATAAGATGCTTCTTCAGCATCTTATAGGAATTGTGATTCTGCTGCTCCTGAGTTTTGCTCTTGTTCATATGACAAAATGTGTCATCACCAGTACATTTCCTTTTTAGTTAATGAGAGGGGAGGAGGAAGTAAAGGGTTCCACCTATTCCTACTAAGGCCCCAACCTGTGACTTGCAGAACACCTTCTGTCCAAACCCCGTTGTTCAGAACTTAATACATGGCTATAACTTCCTGCAAGGCAAGCTGGGAAATATTGTCTTTATTTGTGAGGCCAGTGAAAACTTGGTTAATTCCATGATTAAAAGGAAAAAGGGATAGTGAGTATTGGGGGAAAAGTAGTGATATCTAACACATTGAATGGCTTTATAAAATCTATAAAATTACCTGCTAGATCTCTTCAAAAGGAAAATAATTTTTTTTTCTTCTAAATAGTTTTCTCCTGTGGTCTACTTGATCTTGGCAAGCAATACCATCATCTACCTAGTCAAAAAAGAAACAAAAAACCCAGAATACCTCCTGGTCTTCATATCCACATCTGATCCACAGAACCTTCTCTTGATTCTGTTTCATGAAGATCATGTTCACTTTCTCCTTTCCTCTCTTCTGCAAATTTTGCAATATAATCATATCCCTATCTTTCTTTTCAACTGTTACGGTGCATCTTTAAATGATGGTGGACTTTTATTATTGTGTCTCTCTATCCATCCTCCAAAACCATAATGATCTCTCTGAGATTCGAGTATGATCATTTTACTCCTCTGTTAAAAGCCCTTTGATGATTCCTCATTGTCTATGTAATAAAGCCCCAAATCCTTAGCAGACCACTTAGGCACTCCATTGTCTTACCCCTTATTTGGAATATGTTCATCCTTACCACTTATAACCTACACTTTAGCACTGCTGTCCCAGTTTTCTAACTATGGGATGCTGATAAAGTCTTTGGTAAATTGGCTTGCAAATTTTCCTCTCCCTAGAAAGTCCTTTTCTCCTTATAGCCCTGACAAAAAACCATCTTTTAAGGCTATTTTTAACATAGTCATTTTTATGAAGACTTTGTTGGCCTCTGTGTGCATCTAGGTTTGACTATTCACTCATTGATGCCTACACGGTCTCTTATAGTCATTTGCAACCAAGATGGGTGTTGATCATATGCATGTCATGGAGGCAGAAACAAGGGTAGGATTGTACAGATACACTATTTTTATATTGTATAGATGCTAGTATAAATAATGGGTATCTTTTTCATTTGTTCATTTATATGTCAGTCACCTTTATTTGACTGAAAAGTCCTCAAGAGAAGATTTTGTCTCTTAGTTGTTTTTGCCAGCTCAGAAATCAACATGATTTCTGGAATACAGTAAAGGTATGCAATAAATGCTTCTTTAAAACTCTAAGAATGGGGGGTAGGGGGAGAGGGAGAGGGTGGCCGGGTTATGGACATTGGGGAGGGTATGTGCTATGGTGAATGCCGTGAATTGTGTAAGACTGATGATTCACAGACCTGTACCCTTGAAGCAAGTAATACATTATATGTTAATAAAAAAAAAGCTCTAAGAATGTATTTTCAAATGCTAATGGTGGGGAAGTGAATTAGTACAACCACTTTGTAAAACAATATGGCAGTATGTATTAAAGGAGAACATAACCTGTATGACCCAGTAATTTTATTAATAGTCATATATCTAACATAAGAGCTTGAACATGTGTACCAGGAGACATGGGCAAAAATAGCCCTAGCAACATTGTTTCCAATAGCTGACGAATGGGGAATAAAGCCCAAATGTCTATCACTATAATACTGTATAAAGAAATTACAGTATATTAATATAATAGAATTTTATATAGCAAAGGAAATGAATAAACCATAGCTATTTGCTGGGTAACGTTCTCAAATATAACAAACAGAAACAAATAAAAAAACCTACAATGTATGATCCTATTTGTATAAACTTGTAAAACAGAAAGCATGCTGTTAGGATCAGGGTAGTATAGTTACTTTAGGAGATGAAGGAGAGAGTAGTGACCAGGAAGCAGCATGAAGATTTGGTTCTGGTTTACCGACAATGTTCTGTATTGGTTGTGTGTTCACTTTGTGATAATTCATTGAACTGTGTGTTTTATACTTCAGCAAATAAGTTGAAAAATGAATGACTGAATGACTCATATGCTAGAGTGACAAAGATCTCAAATGGATCAGTTATAATTTTGGCCATGGCTTTTTGGATGGGTGTCATGGGATAAGTAACTCAGCCCCTCTGAGCTTCACCTTCTCTCCAAGAGGGTGAAGGAGATTGATCTACGGTCTCCACAGTTATATTCCAGCTCTGGCTTTCTATACAGAAATTGGAAAGAGATGGAAAGACTCTATTTCATGTCTTTTTTGGGACTGCCTTAATGCAGTAGCTCAGGTCAAATTAAGGGAAAAAAATTACAACTTTTTGCTATGTTCATGTGTAAATCAAGTCAAAGTTCTTAGACACTTTGACAATAGGCAGCCAAAATAGTAAACCCATTATAAAGTATTCACACAGCTATTACTTTGGTTATATTGCAGGTCAAATAAATTTCCCTGTTGGCAGAGTAGAAGATGTGTGTGTCCTTCAGTATAACATTTAGGGCACACATTTGTTCAAGATTTTATATTGAGAATCTACCGTAAATAGGATTCATTGGCCTCTGTAGTTTCACTCCATCCAGCATTTTAAAGCCAAGATCAATGTCAACATTCCAAAGTTCAAATGAAAATGAAGTAATTCACTGTGAATTCGTGTAATGGTGACAGTCAACACAGATCAATTATTGGATATTTTGGAATAATCAATTTTTGCCAGAATTATTTGTATAATTATTTTATTCATAACATTTTTAAGTGTGGGTTTAGCCAGATTATGTTTTGGTTTGAACCATTCAGATGCAAAGTTATTTAGTCTACTTTTTCAAACTTTCCTGTGTCCTGTGGTAGAATTGGGGATAAAATGTGTAATAATCTAGTTTTTTTTTAGTTTTTTTTTTTATTATATTGTACATCCAGTGATCAGACCTGGCTCTTTTTTTTTTTTTTTTTAAGATTTTATTTATTTATCCGGTGAGGGAGTGGAGAACAAGCATGGAGAGCAGCAGGGGAGGGAGAACCAGGCTCCCTGCTGAGCAGGGAGCCTGATGTGGGACTCCATCCCAGGACTCTGGGATCATGACTTGAGCCAAAGGCAGATGCTCAACTGACTAAGCCACCCAGGTGCCCCTGGCTCTGCTTTTATAACCTATAATATATCTTAAAGGAAAATGTTCTTTACAATTCTTTAAGCTACTGCAGTGAAAACTGACTTTTAACCGTGAAATCTGTATTTTGAATTCTACAAATATTGCTTCTTGATATCTTGTTTTGTGTAAGTCATATATTAGATACACAATTTAGTATAATAAATCCCTTAAAATAATAAAGGAGGAAGGAATCTTCTCTTTATATGTGTTTGTAATATGTCTCCCTCCTCCTTCAATCAGTCAGGAAATGTTTATTGAAATGCTACTGTGCAGACACAGGTTAAGAATAAGGTGTGTCTCACTGTCTTTGAGGAGCCTCTAGTCGTGGGTAGATAAGACTTGGAATCAAAAACAGCTAGAGAACTGAGCAGAAGAGTATATATTGTAGCATGTGGAACAAACTGTAAGGATAATGGAAATTCAGGAAGGCAGTGGATTGTTGTGTACAGTTACAATCTTAGGTGATTTCAAGGGGAAAACGAACTCAAAAGTAAGTAGGTGTGTTCTGCCTGGAAGGAGGGGTCGTGGTGTTCCCGGTAGTGTGAATACAGAGTTGGTCAGAAGTCCTATTGATCTGTTCTTTGTAGAGGCTCTCACGGATGTTCTTACCCTCTCTCTCAGCAGGTGAGGTTACCTCTTATCTCACTGAGACCATCAAAGCTTTCTGACCTGAGTTCCCCCATCCAAAACAGTTCAGTATAGTATCTTTTTCTCATTTACATAGCTCTGTAGTTTCACATGTTCTTCTTGCTCTCCTGTTGGTCTTTGAGGAAGAGGTATTCTCATTTTAATTATTGGTCCTTGTTCTTCCTGTTCTAACACCATCCCCACTTAACCTTCCCAGTTTCTTCCATTTCTCACTCTCCACTGAAACATTCACATGACACTTCGCGCTTAAAAAATTTTTTTGGCTTATGTATGTGTTCATTTCATTATGACTTTTACTGGATTCCGTTTGATGTTTAGTTAACAGTTTAATTATAAATATATCCTCTGCTATAAGCTCCTTGAGGGCAGCACGTGTATTCTCATTCTTGTTTTCCTAATAGTACTTTCCATATAGCAGATACATATTTTCAGATAAAAAAGAGACTACACATGTGTTCATGCTTCATCATTTTTTATTCTTTTACCTTTGTTTTTATTCATCCATCTATCTGTCCCTTGATTACTCAAAAGATTGTAGGTGGTCTCTAAAAATAATAGAAAACATTGAGGTAATGGTGAAAACATAGATACGTATTGAAGATGCTTATTCATTTATCTTGAAAAATATTTCACCAGATTCTACCAATGCTCTTCACCTCTCTTCTATTTAAGTTCACTCTTACCAAGCACATCTTAAAAATGAGCGGTAAAATTGCAACCTCCATTTTATCAACACCCACTCAATCTTTAAATTCTTTCTAGTCTGACAATTTCTGAAAAGGTGCTCTCCTGAAATTGCTTCCTCCAAGGTCACTTTCTGAATATATACTTAAAAATTCAAAACACTTCTTATCACTTCTTAACACTTCTTATCTTGCACTTTCTTCACTCTAAGGCATATAACACTATCATACTCAATTCTTCTTAAATAAACCAGGTTCTAGCTTGGTATCACTGTGTTGCTGTCCTCGTCCTCCTCAGATCTGTGGGTGCTCCGTCTCTCTCAAGGACTGGCTACTCTTTTTCCACTTGCGTTCTAAGCTGTGGTATCACTTAGGGCTCAGGCACTCATGGATACTTTCTCCTTCTACCATCTTTCCAGTACAAGTTTACTTAATTCCAAAAAGAAACCCCATATCCATTATGGTAGCCAGATTTCCATTCCGTTCAAGTGCATGTGCAAAAGGACAATGACCAAAACTCTTCAATGTCGCTTTTCCACTTAAAAGTCAACATATATAAAGTGGAGAATTTTGACTTCCTGTTTCATTTAACAGCATTGTTGTTATCCAGTCACAGAGGATGTTGTGACATTTGGAGGCAGGTTTTGATTTCTCCCTTTTCATCTCCTGCCAATTTTTGTCACCGTAGATCCCCTTTTCCTTCTATGACTTTTTTCTCTCTTTACATTGACCCTAATGAAGGTCTTTATGCCTCACCATTCCTCTATAAATGTCTCCAGTGAGTCTCCCTACATTTCTCTGTCTTCAATCAGGCTTCTACTGATTAAACCTCATGAAATATATTCCTCTTCAAAATTCTTAACTGTCTCTCTGTTACTACATCAGCAATTTTTAGCCTGGATCTTCACAGTTATCTCTGCAGGGTCATCTAGATAACTTGCAGGAACCAGTGCAAAATAAAAATGGGGAACCTCTTGTTCAAAAACAGAAAAAAAAAGTGTCATTAAAGAACTAGGATGTGAATAATATCTTGCTATTTCATGGTCTCTCAACTCATCAAGGTGTTTTCTAAATTTCTAGTTAGTGTTGTGCTAAGTAAAAATGAAAAATTGAAATTATTATTCTAAGTTTTATTATTCATCTTTATATTGTACAGTGACAGTTTTATATGGAATTATAAGACCATTTCATATGCAGAAACATTGGCAATTACACATTTGCATTTTGTAGTTTGTATGTGCGTAATACTACCTTTTTTTCAGAATATTGGAAACACTGCCCAAAACTAACTCAAATGTTTTCATGTCAATTTTTGATACATTCATATTTTAATAGCACTCTCATTTGGCTTATAGATGAAGAAGGAAGAAATGAAAGGAAAAGAAGCTATGGGTTACCCTATCTTTCTTTTTCTGTGGCATTATTTATTTTTTTTAATTTTTATTGTGTTATGTTAGTCACCATAGTGACTAACATTAATTTTTGATGTGGTGTTCCACGATTCATTGTTTGCATATAACACCCAGTGCTCCATGCAATCCATGCCCTCCTTAATACCCATCATTAGGCTCACCCATCCCCCCCTTCTAAAACTCTCCCTTTGTTTCCCAGAGCCCATAGTCTCTCATGGTTCATCTCCCACTCTGATTTGTCCCCCTTCATTTTTCCCTTCTCCTAGTGTCCTCCAAGCTATTCCTTATGTTCCACAAATAAGTGAAACCATATGATAATTGACTTTCTCTGTTTGACTTAATTCACTTAGCATAATCTCCTCCAGTCCCATCCATGTTGATGCAAAAGTTGGGTATTCATCCTCTCTGATGGGTGAGTAATATTCCATTGTGTACATGGACCACATCTTCTTTATCCATTTGTTTGTTGAAGGGCATCTTGGCTCTTTCCACATTTTGGCTATTATGGACATTGCTGCTATGAACATTGGGGTGCATATGGCCCTTCTTTTCACTACATCTGTATCTTTGGGGTAAATACCCAGTAGTGCAATCGCCGGGTCATAGGGTAGCTCTTTTTTAATTTTTTGAAGAAACTCCACTGTTTTCCAAAGTGGCTACACCAATTTGCATTCCCACGAAGAGTGTAAGAGGATTCCCTTTTCTCCACAGCTTCTCTAACATTTGTTGTTTCTTGCCTTGTCGATTTTTGCCATTCTAACTGGTGTAAGGTGGTGTCTCAATGTGGTTTTGATTTGAATTTCCCTGATGGCTAATGATGATGAACACTTTTTCATGTGTCTGTTAGCCATTTGTATATCTTCTTTGGAGAAGTATCTGCTCATGTCTTCTGCCCATTTTTTGACTTGATTATCTGTTTTTTGGGGGTTGAGTTTGAGAAGTTCTTTATAGATCTTGGATATCAGCCTTTTGTCTGTAGTGTCATTTGCAAATATCTTCTCCCATTCTCTGGGTTGTTTGTGGCATCATTTTAAGTGTAGATGTTTGGCTAATACAGAGAAGTCCTCTGAGTAGGAAAGGATATGACAGGGTCCCTTGGTCATTTCTGTTGCTTCAAATGCCACTGCTTTCTTTCTGCCTTCAGTGCAAGTTCTGGTTCAAGAAGAAAACTTGGCCTCTTAGGGGCTGTCAGTACACTTCCATTTAGTCATAACTGTAGTAAGCTTACCTTATATTCACTTTGGGTCATCCTGAACTCCCACACATTTGGGGTCCATTGCAATTCTGTGTCATGGGCCATTGTGAACTTGACATATGAATGCGGTGATGAGGAAGAGTGGGAGACAAAAGACCAATGGTGAAATTATTTAGAATACTATGATGGCATGCCTGGCTGGCTGCCTTGGTCATTGGAGCATGTGACTCTTGATCTGGGGGTCATGAATTCAAGCCCTACATTGGGAGTAGAGATTACTTAAATAAATAAAACTTAAAAAGAATGTTATGACAGCCACAACAGAGTATACTAAGTATACTAAGTATGGGGCCCTTATTAGCATGGGGACTTGTTAGACTGCACAGGTTGCAAGCTCAGGAAGCCAGCATTATATCTTTGGGTTGTCTTAAAAATAGCCTCCCATCCCAGCCTCTGGGAATCAGAATCTCTAGAGTGGGCCCTAGATATGTGTATTCAAAATTAACAACACCAACAACAATAACAACAACTTTGCAAGTGATTTTGTGGGCTTATGTAAAAGTCCATACTCCCTTAGGCTAGCATCGAAAGATCTTTATAATCAATTTCTTAACTACTTGCTTAATTTTTTCACACTACTCCCCACTTTGAGCCCTTGTCTGTGATCCATTAGGACCATTTGACATGTCCGGCTGTATTTCCTGTTATGGTTTACCCTGTGTATTCCATTATCTCCAATTTCAATGCCTACTTTGTCCTCACTACTCATGGGAATTGTACCATTTTTTTTTCTCATACACATATCAAAGCCTAACTTCTCTATAATATTATCGTCCGCTACTCTAGCCCATGGTGAACTGTCCTTTTCCTGTTTTTATAGGTCTTATGTTCTAGGCCATTTATTTTATGCACAGCATTCTACAGTGTGCCATTACTTGGCCTTTTATGTGCATGATCTTTCTTCCTCCCTAGATTCAATGTGTCCTGAACTCCTGGTCTTCTATTGAGGCTTAAAATGGCCACGTTAGGGTCTAAGAATTACGATTGTGCCTAGAAAATCCTAAAGAATAAATAACTCTAATAAAGAAGCTGGCTGCTGTTTTAAATTTGATCAGACTATAGTACTTTTCAAAAAGAAATTTCCATTCAGAATTTATTTTTTGTCAGTTACCATGATAGCTCTTTTTTAAATTAATTATTTTTTTGAAATTTAAATAAAATAATTGAAACTCATCTAAAATGTGATGCCGTAGCTATGCATCACAAGTCTCTACAAGAGTTGTTAAATCTATTTTGTTTTTTCTCCCCTCTGAATGACATTTGAGCAATTTTCCTAAAAGACAGAATTTTCAAACAAAATGAAGAAGCTCTTTTCAAGGAATTAAAAAGATAAATTTATCAGGCTTCTTTCTGTAAACTTGATTTGGAGCCAAAAGAAACAGATATAATTGGAATAGTTTTATTTTACCTTTTTTTTTTTTTTTTTTTCCCCTGAAAACTAGTGGCAATATAGAGGAACCTTATGCAGTAATGTCCTTCCTGGGGAAGAAGTGTGAAATTATGAGATCTGTCCAAGTGGTTGGCTTACAATTTCTGCTGTTACTGTCAAAGCCATTGTTTTGAAAAGCGAATTTGAAAAGTAAGGTATGTTCCTCTCAAACACACACACACACACACACACACACACACACACAGACACACAGACACACGCATGGTGTATTCTTATATTAATTAAAATCCACTTTATATACTTAGTATATATAGATAATCTCTAGGGCCCCCTTTCAGTATGTATGTATGTATATATTTTTAATATTTTATTTATTCATTTGAGAGAGAAGGAAGCAGCAGAGGGAGAGGCAGAAGCAGGCTTTCCGCTGAGCAGGGAGTTCGACGTGGGGCTCGATCCCAGACTTTGGAATCAAGGACCTTGGAATCATGACCTGAGCCAAAGACAGACACTTAACCAAATGAGCCACCCAGGCGCCCCTCGCCCTTCCAGTTTAAAAGTTATTTTATGGTTCTATGATTGTGTGAGTATAGGAGTAGATTTTCCTTAAAGCTTCGTCCTAATGAAAATCTTATTCCATGTCATTAAAAGAAAGTTTTTTTTTTAAAAAAAGATAAATATATTCCAATACTACATCAAATTTAGAAAAATAAGGTGTATCTTTATGTATCTGTTTTTTATGTATGCATGTATCATGTATCAGTTATGTATCAGTTTTTATGTATACATAAAAACTTTATCAGTTTATGTATCAGTTACCTAATGCCGTTTAGTAATATAAACAAACTGTCTCTGAGTTCTAGCAGGGTTAATACAGAATCCTTTTCTACTTCAAATATAAAATCTCACTCTCTGACCAAGTAAGTTGGGCCACATTTATAATCACCAAAACATCCTAGAGGTTCTCTTGTGCTTCTCTCTTAGGCCATTTAGGGAGCCTAAGGATAGTCATACTTGCTATGGCTGTGATTTTGTTCATTCTTCTCTTCGGGGGAAAGACAGACAAGAAAAAAGAATAAAAAGAAACGTAACCTTGCTGTGGCATTTCATGACATTTCTACGTTTGAACATCTGGAAAGCCTCGTGTGACAGTGACAACCCATTTGACAAAGCTGCTGACTGCCTCCACTATCCCCCCAAATATGCAAGCACTAAAAGCACCACTTTAATTCTGAAAAGCTTGTGCAGTGTCTTTCCATTTTGGCCTTGGAGAGAGAAAGAGAAGCCACATTTATTTTGAAGATGCATTCTGAGTATTGTACATCACACGCATTGGAAAACAACGGTTCCAAAGAAAGGAACATGCATTATAAGAAAAGAGAAGAGCAGCTGCACAACCAGCTCTAATTGCAGATCCTGGATGGATTTGATAATCAAATGACTACTCTGCATAAACTAGGAGTAAAATAGCAAAACATTAATTACTCCTATTATTGCTTTTATATATTGAGATGGAAAAAATAAATGCATAAAACATTTTAAGAACAGAAATCTAAAGGAAAATAAAGTTTCCACATTGAAATATCTGCAATGGTGATGAAAAGATGTCACAGAAAGAAATAAATCCTAAAATAAAATGCTGACAGAAATCAAAGAGAAGTTGTATATCTATAGCAGACTGTCCTTTAAAGAAGTTATGAAATGAGGATCAGTAATAACATAAAGACAATCTGTTAAATATTTAAAAGACAAAATTTATACCATGTCTTAGTCTGTTGGCGCTGCTATAGCAAAATGCCACAGACTAGGTTGCTTATAAATAACAGAAATTAATGTCTTCCAGTTCTGGAGGCTAGGAGGTCCAAGATCAGAATGCCAGCATGGTCACCTTCTGGTGAGGTCCTTCTTCCTGGCTCACAAGCCAGCACCTTTTTGCCATGTCCTCACATTCTTGACAGAACTAGGAAGCTCTGTGGGATCTCTTTTATAAGACTGCTAGTCCCATTTGTGAGGGCTCTGCCCTCATGTTCTAATAAACACTACCCAAAGACCTCACTTTCTAATATCAGCCATAGAGGGGATGCCTGGGTGGCTTAGTGGGTTAAGCATCTGCCTTCAGCTCAGGTCATGATCTCAGAGTCCTGGGATTGAGCCCCACATCGGGCTCTCTGATACCAGCCATCGCATTGGGCATTAGGATTCTAACACATGCACCTCAGTGGGGTCTGGGCACAGGAACATTCAGAGCATAGCACAGTAAAATAATTTGATTAATTGGCAACAATTAAACAAGACCTCTTGTTTATTAGACTGATTATGCCAAGGTATTGCTATTTGTGGGCCAATACATTTTATGATTTTTCTCAATAAATTGTGTCTGAAATCTAAGGAGCTATGATCCAGTGAGCAATGACAGGGGAACAAAATGTGTTAATATTATAGAACATGGTCTGTAATGTTATTATTCCTGAGAAAATGCTGCTTCGTCCACCAGTTTTTGAAATAGAAGCTCTTCATTAAAAATGGGCATTCTTTTATTATTACTAGAATCTGGAGATGGATTCCCACTTAATTTCTAAAGACATCACAACTAGCTCAGTGACCACTTAACACTACCAGCAAGGGGCAAAAAATGTCACCACCATCACTATCATCACTACCATGAAAGGCTTTGCTATTCTGACGCTAAGTTCCTGGAGATGTGTATTGTATTGATTTTTAATACAGATGTATTAACACAATGGCTTTATGGACGTTGAGAAGCCCAAGTCTAATCCCTGCTCCATACCTCAGGAATAACCTCTTAGTCTAGAAAGTTAAAATCATTCTTTGAGCTAGAGAAGATTTGTCATTAAATCTAACTTAGTTCTCATTGGAATGGTTTTGATTTCCAGAAAGCATTTTGACTTGCAGAAAGAGTTTTGATTGGTCCAGGATTTTGTTGTTAGTAAGAGGCACAATTGATCTTGAATCTAGATATTCCAATGCCAAGTAGAGTCATCTGTCATTTACTCTTCTAATTAAATTCGAACACTTTCTTTTAAAATTAACTTGAGATGTAGACCACTCTTGGGAAGTAATTGTTACAGCTACTTAATAAAAACATTAGGAGCACACCATTGCATATGACAACAAGGACGGCATTACCTAAACATTGCTTAGTCCCCACCGAAGGACCAAGAAATGTTTATTGGTATCTTACATTTCATATTTTAAAGACTCAACTATTCATGAATGTAGATAAAATATCTACATTCTTTTAACTCATTGACTTTGTAGCTGGAGGTAGCCAAGAGGTGGTAAACTCTTTTTTTTTTTTTTTTTTTTTTTGAGGTGGTAAACTCTTAATTGCTACCTTGATAATCATTTCCATTGTCCTCATTCTTAATAGAACCCAATTTGTTTTGGGTGGCAATGTGCCCAACTCAAGTAATGGATTATCTGTTTCAGCTAACCTTGCCAATTCTCTTTATAAAGTGTACAGCCTTATGTGAAGCTACAGGTGTTCATGTGACCCAGTCTGGCTGCTGGAAGGGTTTCTCAAGAATGTTTATTATTTTCTAGATGAAAGGGTTAGATGTGACCAGCTCTGACCTTTCTACTCCCTCATGTTGTACCTTCAGCCTGGACCTGATGCACACAGCTTTGTGAGGAAACAGCAGGAGGAAAGGCCGGGAGAATCCAGAAATCTCAGCTCTGATACTTTTGAGTTGCTGAACTAGTAAAAGCAGCCGTGTACCTCCACCTCATCTCCTTCTGTGAGAAAAATAAGCCCTTTTTTTGTTTAAGCTACTGTTAACTGGATTTTCTGTTGCTCCGAGCCAGCAGCATTCCCAACTAAAATCACATGGTTTAGGATTGAATACGCTCATTTCCAACACTAGAAGAGATAAAAAGGAAAGGATAAATGCCATTAAAACACACTTCAAAAATTGTTTTGATTTCTTAGAAGTTTATTTGGGCACTTTGTGCTTCGCTATGATTGCCTTTACAATTTCTCAGTCAAGTGCCCGGAGATGGAACAATGTGCAGTTGCCGTGAGACCAGAACTCATTTACGAGGGCAGCTAGTAGAGAATATAATTCCTTTTCTAAGGTGGACCCAGAGGATGATCTGCATTTACTGACTATTACAGATCTGCCTGATTCTAAGAAGCTGGGAGAAAGAGCCCATCTATGGAATCATGGAACGTTACTCAGGCTCTGCTGGATATATTAGAACTTAGTGAAATTAGTGACGAAAAGTGAGCAATGACCATGCACAACTGACCCTCCTAGAGGGTTAGTTCTTAGAGGAACAGTCATCAATCTGCCTGGAATATCCAAAGAACATAGTAAAGTCCAGACTTGTCTGCCCAGAAATACAATTTTGGTGGCTAGGATAAGGCAGAAGGAGGTTCCAGGAAGCAGGCAGTGGTTCTGGAATGTCAGTGTTGCTGACAACGGGCGGTGTTGCTGTTGTTCATTTTCAGAGCGGATCACCAGGCCGACTTCGGAAGTTTAAATGAAAGGGTCTATGTGATGGGAGGAAGAGTCGGGAAGGATCTAAACAGAAGGCTAAGGCTTGGACCAAGAGAGTTTGGGATCTGGATAAGTCTCCAATTTTGATGAAGTTGTGGAGTACCGATCAGGAAACCGAACCACAGCCCGAAGATAGAGTTATCTGAGGACAGCGGTGGTGGTGGTGGTGGGTGGCACACAGGAGCCCAGTGCTCACCAAGGCATAGATAATATTACTTCCTTCACAGAGGCAAACAAATTCTGTACCTTGCACTCTCCTCGTGCTGAGATCTGTAAGAATCCAGGGGCCTCGGAACCTGTTTTCTGGAGGGAAGTACATACTGTGAAACGGAAGATGCTAACTTGGCCCTGTTTGGGGGGTAGTTTATGCTTAGCCTAATGGCTTTCATACATTTTAAAATGTGACCCGCAGATAGATGTTCTAGGACATAAAAAATGCACAAATTAGAGATGAAGCAAAAATCAGCTGACCAGTAGTTTACTGTGAATGATGCACTGTGATAATTTAATTTTATTCAGTTTTATCCTATTATAACTTGGGGGAAAAAAGGATCTTGAGCTACAAATTGACTTCATAACCCACCCATAGGTCAGAACCTGAAATTTGAAGACTCTGGCTGAGTTCTTCTGAAGATTCAGGCTTGATATTCAATTTTGGTGTTCTCTCTTGGGTTTGCTTCAGTTTCTCAAGTCCAAATTCCTCCGGCAGCTGCTTCTGTCAGTTACCATTCATGCAAGCCTTGTCCCAGCCTTCCAGGCATCAGTGATCTTAACAATGCCTTCCATAATGCCAGAAGGCTTTTGCCAGTCCTGAAGGTCCTGAAGATCTTGACCTAATGTTTCCTCAGTCATTTTCTGTGAGAAACCTGGAGCCCTCTTAGCAAAGGCACACTGATAACCAGTGTTAGGCACTTTATTTTCTGCTAGCGGGTCTGCCTGTAATTGTCAGTCATTACGGGCCCTCACTACTTATCAGAACACAAAATTTAAGTAGGTGAAAGAGACACACCAGGGAGAGAAACACACAGAGAAAAAGATTCTACCCAGGATAAAGTTGTAAAGCGCCGTGGGCTGGGATCTAGCAGTCTGGTGCTCATGGATCAAAAGTTAAAGTTTAGTCTGCCAGCCAAACCCCTATTGGCTGAAATCATGCAGACACATGTAAAGCACAAGAAACATTCACATTAGCTGTATACTACATGAATTATATATGTACAGACATATATAGTTTTTTTAGGAAGATATTTCAGAAACAGATATTTTTAAAATTAGCACAGCAGCATGAAGAAAAAATACTTATTTGATCTGCCCTGCTGTTACATAACTGCTGGAAGCAATATCTCCAGGAATTCCTTACTCTGCTTCAGAGTTCAGGAAGGAGTCTGGATAAGGGAATGCTATGAAAAATTCTCTTGTGGTTTTTTTTTTTTCTGTCCTCTTTAGGCCTGTGCCCATGAAACGTTGCTGTGTACCTCCTCTTCTTTCCCCGAGCACTTCTTTGCAGATTCTGTCCTTGGCCTTCATCTTCAGTTTGATTTCTCCTTGCCTTGGTTCTGCAGACCAGCCCCAAAGCGTCAGGATAAGATATAGCCCTATCAAATAGCTAGTTGACTTTTGCTAACATCATTTTATGTGTGTATAATATTAGATCATTTTTTTAAAGATTTTATTTATTTATTTGTCAGAGAGAAAGAGATCACAAGTAGGCAGAGAGGTAGGCAGAGGGAGAGGGAGAAGCAGGCTCCCTGCTAAGCAAAGAACCCCATGCGGGGCTGGATCCCAGGACCCTGAGATCGTGACCTGAGCTAAAGGCAGAGGCTTAACCCACTGAGCCACCCAGACGCCCCTGATCATTTTTTTTTTTTTTTTACATGCTGCCAATGAGCCCTTGAACAGGTGCCCCAATAGTTTCATAGTCTGAAATTGATTACTGAATTCTACATGAAAAATTATTTTTTTACTTATGAAATGGAATGAAAACTGAGCATATTGGAACAGAATGTTCATTTACCTTCTAAACCAGTGCAATAGGAATAATCAAAATAATGACCTAACATGAAAAAAAAGACATCCTATTAATGAGATTTAGTAACTAAATAAAAACTAGTGACAGAAGTTTCCTGTATATAGTTCTAGAGAGTGAAGAATTTCTTTAAGAGCGTGATAAAATAAGATGAAAATAAATATTTACAAAATATTTGTCCCTGGAGTTAAGCTCTGAATTAAATTAATGAGATACTGTTTAGAGATTTCATATTCTAAGTTATATTCTTTGATTTTTTTTTTTTTTTTTTACTGTGACACAAGACTGAATTTTTCCCTAGAGCTCAGTATTATTTCCTGCCATGTGCTAATTTCTTGCATGAAGGCCTTATTTACCTTCATTTAGACAATGCTGCAGGTGGAATGTAACCAGTACTTATTGCTGATTTTTTTGTTAGCCAAAGCTGAAGGACAGCTCAGGGTCTTGCATAGCTCTAAGGTTTTATGACTACGAAGGCAATTTTGAGGTGTGATTTGTCATCGTAGAAGAAGACCGACTTCTTAAACATTATTCTATGAGCCATGATTCAAATTAATAAACTCTTTCAATAGCTTCAGAATAGGTCGTGTCTATTTTAAAGGCCACGCTTTTTATTTAAGACTTCATTGTAACCATAACTGAGTTTGTTCTGTAGGAGTGCTTATTTATATAATAATTGAGTCAAGTACTCTTACTAAACCATTGTTAGGTTTTAGCGTCTATGTTATGAACTATTTTTCTTTCTTAAAGCAGTCAAGTTATTACCTGTTACTCAATCCCACATGCATTGCAAAACTTATGGCCATAAAATTTACAGTGTCATTTGCTTTAATTCAAATGCGTTTATTTTGTAGTTTTAATAATTACATATTTCCATCAGGGGTAGTTGGAAAGGAATACAGTTGACAAACTATTACAATAGATTGACAGCCACTGGGCTTATAAAATAAGTTATAGTTACCTCAGAGCTGTAATTAGTAAGTGTGTCCAATATATCTAGATCTTTCTAAGGTGCATATCACCTATTAAATTTGCCTATTATTCTCCCCTCATATACTTGTAGATTGGTTCAGATATGTACAGCTTGCTTTTATTCTAAATAGTAAATCAGTGCTTCAAAGGGTGCTTCCTATGACCTGCATTATTACCTGAATCCTTTAGGAAAAGTACTGATGCAAAGATATGACAAAACCATAGTTTTAAAATCCTGGTAGTCTTCTGGAGGTGATTCTTACTTTGTCTCCCTGTGGAAAGGGGACATGCTTTGGAGTAAGCAAGTGTGGGCTCAATTCTTTTCTCTCCCAGCTTCATTGAGATATAATTGACATATGACATTGTGTAATTTAAGGTGTTGATTTGATAAATTTTTATTATTATTATTATGCTTTTAAGATTTTATTTATTTGACAAAGAGATAGAGAGCACAAGTAGGCAGAGGAGCGGGCAGAGGGTGAGGGAGAAGCAGGCTCTCCGCCGAGCAGGGAGCCCGATGCAGGGCTCGATCCCAGGACCCTGGGATCATGACCTGAGCCAAAGGCAGACGCTTAACTGACTGAGCCACCCAGGCGCCCCTGATACATTTTTATATTGCAGAATGATTACCACCATAGCATTAGCTAATATCTCCATCCTGTCACATAGTTACCATTTTTTTGTGATGAGAATATTTAAGATGTACTCTCTTACATATTATTATAATAATATAGTATAATTATAATAATATACTAACATTGTTAGTAATAATAGAGTAATATTATTATAGTAATACAATATAATAATATTATTACAGTATTAGTATTAGTTATAATCCCTATATAGTTATATAGATAGATCACATACAGGTATAGATATATTTATATATATCTCACATCTTCTTATCCATTCATAGGTTAGGTTGTTTCCATATCTTGGCTATTGTGTATAATGCTGCAACGAATATGGGAATGCAGACATCTCTACAAGATCCTGATTTCAGTTGCTTTGGATATATATTGGATTCAGTTCTTTACTTTGCCTCTAACCTCTGCCTCAGTATCCCAGTTTGTAAAGTGGAAATAAGGCCCACTTCACTGGAGTGTTGGGAAGATTTTAGGAGAAAATATATGAAATACCTGTTTTACAATAGGTATGCTTGTAATAACTACTCTTCTGTCCCCATGAAAAGAGTCAATATGACTTTAATAGTTATCTCTACTTCATTGAAAATTATACTTTAATTGTAACTCAGCCTCGTTGGTTTTTCCATTGTTCTAGGTCTTCAGCTGCACTGAATAGCTGGGAGAACAATTTGGAGATGCTTTATGGAGGTCAAAACACTTTAGCTCAATAATACCATTTTCACTCATTTATCAAATGCTTGGTGATGTTGTAATAGCTTTAAATAACAAAAAACCAAACACAAACACTCTGTTCACAGGACTGTGTTATTAGACCTCATTGAATTTAAGTATTTACCTGTCAAATATCTTTGAATGACTACTTAGATAAATATTTGTAGATACTAATTGATTCCAAAGGGACTCTGAAGTTTTCTCTATAGTCCTGTGGGATAACACTAGTTTCTTTCAAAATTTGCTGGGCCCAAAGCAAAAAAACAAAACAAAACAAAAAGTATCACATCTTTCTTCTATTCCCATATTTGTGCCTTCCTCGTGTTTTTCCTTATAGTGTGCCCTTTTCCCAGTTTCTGATGCAAGCTTTGAATGACCAGGCTTATCACCAGTCCCCATACCAGTTCATTCTCTCCCTGGTAGGATTTCAAATTAAATCACCCTTCCAGAATGGAAGTGGCTTAGACTGCAAAGATTTTGAGATTCCCACTTTAACCCTTAATCAGATTTTAGAACTTGTCCCGCTACATCAAAGGATAACCCCTGAACCATCTCTTCTCCCCTTGGGTCCCAGCTCTGTCTTTCTGGCATGCTAGCCCCTTTCCCCCTTCACCATGTAGTCTTATGCTTTGATAGCTTGTTCCTCAACCAGTTCAGGATATTGCCTAGAACTGTGAATTCATAGCAGTAGAGCCTTACTGACCAGCCCTCCATGGGTCTAATGTAATTGTAACCCTATCCCGTGCCCTACTCTTACTGATACCTAGTAGAGAAACCTAGACCTACCCTACCTCCACTTAATCTCAGTTGCAAATATTTTGATAAGGAAAAACATAAAATCTGAGAAACGAGTCTCTTATTTAATAAGAGAAATTAGTCTTGGATAAAGAGAAACCATGAAGCAATCACTTGGATACACTGTTTATGCAGGTATAGTACAGTAAATAACAACTTCTCAGGATTATTTATCATTATCTTGGTATTTTCAAAGCTCTTGCACTGAACCGAACTCAAGGTCATAGTTCTAGATTTGGTTAGGTTTTCGATACTGTTGGGGTTTGTTATGTTTATATTTCTGTCACCCTGATACTTCAGGGATAAGAACAATGTCAAATACGTTTTTGAAAATGTCAAATCATGCACACATGTGTATATATAAATTTTGTATGTGGAAACATCAAGATTTATGAACTGTATTTTAGATATTTTCATAAAGTTATAGAGGAGGGGATAAAATAGTGGGGGTTTATAAATTGAAGCAATTGTTAATGTTTAAGATGGTGAAGCCCTCACAGAGCACCTGGGTGGCTCAGTTGGCTAAGAGTCTGACTCTTGATTTCAGCTCAGGTCATGATCTCAGCATTGTGAGACTGAGCCCCATATTGGCCCCCTGAGCTGGGCATGGGAGCCTGCTTAAGATTCTCTCTCTCTCTTCTTCTGCACCCACCTCCCTCTCATAAAACAAAACAAAACAAAACAAAAACAACAACAACAAAAAACAAAACACCCCTCCCCTCCCTCTCTCCCTCTCTTTAAAAAAAAAAAATTAAATTAAATTAAAAATAAATAAAATACTCACATTGAACTTTAGTTTTTTATTCCCCACTTACTTTGTCCAGGGTCAGTAAAACTTTTTATATCTGGGAAAGCAGTTACTCTGCTAAAATCCCCTGCTCTGATGATCAGTACTATTAAACATACTATTAATGGTATTTATGACAATACCCTAAAGCTAGCACAGTGTGAGGCTTAGTCTTCAGTAATCTGCAGTTCTCTGTTTTTGGGTTTACTGGGCCTCTCAGAGGTCAGGACTGGTTCAGCTACATCCATTGTTGTGTCTCTTGGTGTATTGAAAATAAAGAAATGTCTCATATTCTTATGAGAATGGTGTATATTGTATGTACTGAAAATTTTAATGTGGATACCTCCTTTCATTCAACTGTTTCAGTATGTCTGTGACTATGTGGTCAAACTCAAATAGAGATAATATCAGTTGCTAAAACTGAGGTCCTTAGAGAGGGTGAGACCTGAACTGAATGGGCTCGTGGCCCCCTCAGTGTTCAGCCTGGCACCCCAACTTCTTCCACAGTGATTGTGTGGCTGTGAACACACACCCTTTGGTTCTTTCAGCTGTTCCCCAGACCTGCCTGTACCTGAGGTCAGCTTGGCAACTGTCCAACCGCTGTTGCTTGGTGCATCCTAGTTTATGTGAGACTCACTCTCTTGTTTCTTTTCCTCCTTGTGTTTCAGCAAAGTAAACCTTCATTTCTTGTGTTGCCAGGAGTTATCCTCACAAGTGAACTATTTCTACACAACAATTGAATTTCTGAGATAATTAGTCAATTGTGTCAAATTGAAACTTTTAATCATGTATAATTCAAGTGAGATTAAACCATATTTAGAATGTTTAACCCGGATTCCTGTTGGGTAAGTCATAAAGAAATCCACTATGGATGACTGAGCCTTCAGCACAATTTCATCCCTAAATTATTAGACTGTAATTTATGCTAACATCTGTTTCAGATACCATATCATTTCCTTAAACTGCATATTTTCCTTATGTCAATATCAAGTTCATTCAATTTTTATTATGGCATTGGAGAATAATGTATAATTAGTAACAGTTATTTCAAAATCTGTAACCACCTGTACGGTCTTATTTGCATAATAAAAAGGGAGGGTTATCAGCTGTACAACAGTGTTGCTGTATTCTGGTAGGTTAATGAGGAATTTAGTTGGTGAGTCGAGAAAGTAAAGTATTTCCCTTGGAAGCAAAAAGAACCTCACATTTAAGTGATGATTTTAAGAATGAACGCCTATAATTTCAGTGGCACACAACACTAATTTCCCTGAAATTGTATTTGTTGTCTATATTTTTCCCTTAAATGTTGACTGTATAAAGTATTATTAAAATATATTTCTTTGAAATACTTTGCTCTAATATGCATGATGTGTTAGATGTGCCTTAAATGAAATTTACACTTTAATTTTTAAATCTAATTTTACAGGGAACTTTAAAACTCTCACTGTGTTAATGTAATTATCACCACAGAAATTTTAAAACATGTTTTCCTTAAGGAACTTGAAGTCTTTTCACCATTTTCAGATGATGTCTGCCTTAAAAAATTAACCATATCACATTATGTCTGATGATTGTCATTAATTGTATTGTGCAAAGGAAAAACAATTGCAATTTGGGGCAACCCTTTGAAGTGCTGCTAGCTTTAAATTTCAAGCTAACTTTGATAGAGTAAAACCCACATATTCTGTAAGCCAAATTGTTTAGATTCCTAAGAAAAACCTTTCATTGGTGTTTGGTAAAGCGTAATAGTTCAAGCAGACATTCCTGTGCTCTGGATATCAAAGGGAGGGTGATGGCATCAGTAAAGCCTTCGACTGGCAGTCTCTCCCTCCTGGGAAATGATCATTCAAGTGCCAGCCTTGGAGGTTCTAGATGTTATTATACCCAGAAAAGGAGACCTTTCTTGCTGGAGTGCTTACTCAGCTGTTGTATATCTGTTGCCTCTAAGCTCATTTTCCTACACTCAGGAGCAGAGTGGGCACTTGGGTGGCTCAGTTGGTTAAGCATTAGACTCTTGATTTTGGCTCAGGTCATGATCTCAGGGTCCTGGGATCGAGCCTCACATCAGGCTCCATGCTCAGCAGGGAGTCTACTTCAGATTCTCTCTCTCCCTTTCCCTCTGCCCCTCGCCTCCCACACTCTCTCTCAAATAAAATAAATCTCTTTTTTTAAGATTTTATTTATTTGAGAGCGAGAGAGAATGAGAGAGAGAGAGAGCATGAGAAGGGGGAGGGTCAGAGGGAGAAGCAGACTCCCCGCCAAGCAGGGAGCCTGATGAGGGACTCCATCCCGGGACTCCAGGATCACGACCTGAGCCAAAGGCAGTCGCTTAACCAACTGGGCCACCCAGGTACCCCAAATAAAATAAATCTTAAAAAAAAAAAAGAACGGCATGGAGTCTCGGCCCTGTGAGTTCCCCTCACCAGAACCCCAGTGCCT
Source organism: Potos flavus (assembly GCA_028534135.1). Lineage (NCBI taxonomy): Eukaryota > Metazoa > Chordata > Mammalia > Carnivora > Procyonidae > Potos > Potos flavus. The sequence continues at coordinate 35,001,406 of CM052886.1, read as the reverse complement.
TTATGGGTCATTGCCCTGACTGATGTGATAAAGTGAAATGGCTGCGTAATTCAGTTATTCTAGCACTTCGTCTTCGAGGTCAGAGCTGTGATCTAGAAAGCATGTAATAGTAATATATACAAGGTTTACAAAATACTTGGACTTTTTCTTCATCTGACTCTGACCCCATCCATTCAGCTTAAACTGAAGCTCTGTGTCTCTGTTTCCCCATGAAAAGTCAGGATATATGAAAAGAACGTGGGGAGAGAGAGAATAGCATTATGTATTATATTTGAATGCAATTAACTTACATTTATTCTTCTGAGATACTCTTTCACATTGTTTCTTTTTCTTCTTCCTTTCTTTGTACACCACCAGAATATTGTTTAGATCCTGTGTTGCAGAAAGCTTTAATCCAAGACACTGTCAAGGACTTAAGAGCACATTTCTGGCATTGTCCGCTTCTCGTAGCCGTAGCCAGAGAACCACCGTCACAGGCTGCTGAGGCTTCAGGGCTGTTCACCCCCTCTCACCCATTCCCTTTCCATCCCCCATGGCTGCCTCAGCCCCCAGCACCTCTGTGTGCTGAATCATGGGCCCCTCTCCCTGGCTCGTGCTCTTTGTTGGGTATCAGACTGCTTTGTCCTTTTCTGACCTTCCATCTTAGCAGCTGAGCCCTTTGGTACCCCAAAGCTGAACTTTCTGACTAGGGAACAGGGAGCAGGCGTGGGTTAAGAACGTTTCTGGTGAAGGAAACCGGAAGCAAAGAAGAAAACAGTGATTTGGGGGAAGCTCAATATAGGACCTGTGATCTCTGGGGGTACATGGAGGGGAAAAAGCACAGGTAGGGGCTCGGGGGAGAGAGAGGGAGGGAGAAAGGGAAAGAAGAGAGAGAGATGTGGGCAGAGCTGATTGTACATACCTATTCAGTCAGCATTTTAAAGCATTCATGTGTTTAGGACACATTTTTAGTTAAAGGGTAGAGTGTATAGCTAACTTTCAAGGAGATACTGAAGAACTGCAAAAAAAAAAAAGCCAAAACCTTTACATGGCTATGCAAATGCAGATCTGATTATATTAATTAATGAGAACTGTTTATCATTTAAAGCTAGTTGTGCCACAGACTTATGATTATGGGTATCATGAATGTACTTTGATTGTTATACTGAACTGTTCATGTATTTTGTCTGCTTCAACTTTTATCCTCAGTTGCTCAGAATTTAAATATGTGGGTATTTTGCTTGAGATACAATTTATTCTTTTAAATTCTTCATTACTGAAACAACTAAGTAAAGAGTACTGATGAAAGCTGCAAAAAAATCAACTATGTAATTATCTAATCCTCTTAAAATTACTGTGGGGTCAAATTTAAATTTTTACATTTAAAAGCATTATTGCCTTCATAAACTTGATGCTGCATTTCTTTAAATATATGTGTATGTTTGATTTGGAAGGAAGAAAGGAAAACCATTTATTTGGTCTTTATTTTGCAAGTAACATCTGTTCTTGAGTTTGGTGAGTTCAAACATGGGAATACTCACTCCCTTGCCACCTCTTTGTTCTGGTTCTGAACCATCAGATTCTCAGAATTTTCTGGGAGTAATACCTTTCTAACGATTTTATCTAAGTTATAAGTTGAGTCAGGAGAGATACGTTAGATCTGGTAAGGCATTTATTAGTGTTTCACTCAAAAGATCAAGCTACTGTCTCTGTGGGTCAGTATAGAAGAATAACAATTCATCTAAAGACTTCAGGAATTCTATTGTCAAGTTTCTGCTTAAAATCAATTATTTTTTAATACAGAAAACTTAGGGTCACCTTTGGTCATAGGCACAGCATACCATATAAAAATATTACCTACCTATAGAAAAATAAGTTTGTTTTTTTTTTTAAATACTCCACCAATACTCACCTTAAAAACAGATTAGTAAATAATCACTATACTGAATCACGAATTCTCTTTTATCTTTTCAAAAAGAAGAAGTTACTTCTTTAGGACATGTCTGTACTTAAATTCTTGTATCATTAGCACCGGCGACACAGTGCTGGTTACATCATGGAAACTCAAGAAAAACACATTGGAAAAATGAATTCAATTACATGGTATATGTCTGTGTTTTTCAAAAGTTAGGTATTTTCTGTTAATGTTATATTTAACAGACCTAGATGAAACTAGTTACTTTTGAAAAACTCTTTGATTGTAAGGAATGAGTGTATGCTCATCATTATCAAGGTTCTTCAACTCTAGCATCATTTCTTATTTTATAATATAATTTTTAGTTTTCAGTTTAGATGTTTATAAGTGTATTCATGTAGTATGCACTTGAATTACATGATAGGAATAATCTACTGTGTGTACTTTTTTAAAAGATTTTATTTATTTATTTGACAGAGAGAGAGATCACAAGTAGGCAGAGAGGCAGGCAAAGGGAGAGGGGGAAGCAGGCTCCCCGCTGAGCAGAAAGCCCTGATGCGGGGCTTGATCCCAGGACCCTGAGATCATGACCTGAGCGGAAGGCAGAGGCTTTAACCACTGAGCCACGCAGGCACCCCTCTCCTGTGTGTTATAATTTATTCCTAGAGGAATTGGGTCCTTAATATACCAGTTTTTAATATACTACTCTGAAAGACAGCTGATGGGGCACCTGGGTGGCTCAGTTTATTAAGCAACTGCCTTCGGCTCAGGTCATGATCCTGGAGTCCCAGGATCTAGTCCCACATCATTGGGCTCCCTGCTGAGCAGGGAGCCTGCCTCTCCCTCTCCGTCTTTTGCTCCCCCTGCTCTCTCTCTCTGTCAAATAAGTAAATAAAACCTTTTTTTTTTTTTTTTTTTTAGTAAATAAAATCTTAAAAAAAAAAAAGACAACTGATTTCTTAAAATAAGAAGATAGGAGATTTTTTTTTTTTTAAGAAGATAGGAGATTAACATACAATTTAAAAATTAAATTTGTTCTTTATATTAATGTTAGTATTTTTATTACATACTTCTCACTGAAATTCTAGTCGGTTAAAATATGTAATGTGGGCCTGATACTATCATGGTTCAGTTGGATTGATTGTGTTTTATGGAAGGAAAATATATAGGTGATATTTGTAACATACAATGTGTCATGATATTGGTAATATTTTTAGTAGTGGAAGGGATATTTGCTGCCAGCCTATCTTTTCTTAATCATAGCTATTGTCTTTCTTTCCAAACTTCTGACCCTGAAAAGGCAAAACCAGGAGACATTTTAGCGTCTCAGCTTCCCAGTATTTGGGAACCTGGGGAGTGTGGGATGTTACTCCTAGACCCTCTTGAGCGCTGCTATACCTAGAAAGTTGAGAGAGCTTTTGTAGGAAAAAAAATAAGTTGCAAGTCATCAGAACTCATTAGAAGAAGAAACAGGTTTAGTAAATCTGAAACTATATACCATCCCATCCTTTGTCCTCATTCCCATAGAAGCTATAGGCAACTCCTATGAGACCACAGACTCTGGGGACAGAGATCTCTACTCTGTTCACCTCTCTCTGCATGGAGCCATCTGTCACTCCCTGGCCATCAAAGTCTGTCTGATGGAGGAGTTAGTATCTGAATCTCCCTGAATTTTGGATTTAAAGTTCCTAGTTTGATTTAAAGTTATATCAGAGTAATTACCTTCTCTGTTCAGTTATCTTTCTCTTCAAACCAGCGGATGCTGTATATGCCAGATTTGAATATGGGCCCCATTGAAATTAGACTACCTTCTCATTTTCCTCATAGCTTGCAAGGTTTCCTTGGCCTGGCCTTGTCCAGCAGCTCCTCCCCTAATGCCATCTCCAGTTCTTTATGATGCCCCAGCAGGAAATAATTGAATACAAATAGAAAACTGACTAATGTATTGTACAGACTCATCTGATGACAGCTCTAAACTCCCTTCATCTGTCAGTCAACAGATCCTATTGGCTCTACCTTCAAGGTATTTTCCTGATCCAACAGCTTCTTTCTATATCACAGCACTTATGTTAGTACAACTCTTAACTGTCTTTCTCCTGAACTTCTGCAGTTGCCTTGCTTTCCATGTTCTCTTCCTACTCTCTGGTCTTCCACAGTGTAGAACAAGTGATCTTTTAGGAACATAAACATACCATGCCATGCATTTGAGGAGAACCCCCTTGTGGCTTTGAATTGTACATAGCTCTTCTCTGTGTCCTACAAAATCCCAGAAGATTATACCTCTGTCTTCTCATCCCACTTCTTAATACTCTCTCTCACACCAGTCCAGCCAGATGGTCCTGGCTATTCTGGCAGTGGGAGCATTCCAATTGTAGTTCCTTTCAACTAGAATATTTTTACCCTGCATGTTTTACTCTGGCTCAGTTCTCTACTCAGATGTCTTCTCTTCAGAGGGCCTTCACAAGCCATCCTATCTAAAATAGTGCCCTGTGTTCCATCAGCCTGTGTTGCCTACCCTGTTTCAGTCTTCTTTAAAGCACTTACTGCTGGCTGACGTTATGTATTTCCTCATCTATATAATTGTCTTGGATATAAACTTCTGGAAAGCAGAAGTGGGAAGTATTGTTTACCTTATCCTTCGAGCTTTCGAGAGTACCCATTGTGATTAGCCTATCAGTAAATACTTGTGGAGTGAATGAGTGAATATTTATTTTTCATAAAGGAAAAGAAATGAAATATGCTATAAATGAGAGAAGAAATTACAGATGACCAGTAATTTCCTTGGCGGTTATTGGTTATTGTTCTTGAATATATGGCTTACACTAATGAGGCATTTTCTTTGAGACCAACCTCACTGAAGTTGTTACTCCTTGGTAATTAGTTACTCAAGTTGTCAGTGTGAATATTTGGGGGCTAGGGACTGGGAGAAGGAGATGATATGAGAAAGAAAGAGTTTATGAGAGGGAATTTATGTAAACAGTGAGTCATTGGGTCTAGAAAAATGAGCCAGATTTTGCCAGGTATCTATATGGTAGAATTAGATAGAGGATGGCATTCTCCCTTGGGGACCATTTAATGCATTGATGCTGCATGTCTTGAGCTAGCTCTGGCCTCACGAAGTAAATCTGTCTCTCTGAATGCCTCCTTTAGGCTTGTGGAGCCACTGTGGAGTTGTTTGCCCTGTGGCACAGAGTAGAGACAGAGGGCACTGAGCCAGAGGCCCACGGCTTCCTGCACGTGGCCAGCCTGCACTGCCAGAGCCCTTTAGGTGAGTGGGGAAAAAAAGAGCAATGAGAAATGCAGATTTAATACTGCAACCACTGTACTCACTTTACAGTGCTTATTTTGAGAAAGTAGTTGTAAAAATAATTTCTTGTCTGTCCTTGAACATGATATTCCTTCAGTTTCTATTGTGATTGCCAAACGGGTATATTCATACTCCTTTCTAAATGAAGAAATGGATTCTCCAGCTTAAATTGGGTTTTGTGCTTCTTAAACCTGTTAACATCATGCATAGAGAAGAAATATATTAATTGAGCTATGAAAATACTTGCTAACTCACTGTCTAACTCAGGTTCAAATGACTCTAGCAGCTGGGAAATGAGATTTTTTTCCCCCCCACGAGACATATTGTCTTAGCTCATACAGCTATAACAAAATATCATAAACTGGGTGGCTTATAAAGAACAGAATTTATTTTTCAGAGTTCTGGAAACTGGGAAGTACAAGATTAAGGTGCCTGCTGACTTGGTGTCACTTCCTAGTTCACAGAGGGCCATCTTCTTGCTGTGTCCTGACTTGGTAGAAGGGACAAGGGAGCTCTTTGGGGTTTCTATGATAAAGACACTAGTCTCATTCAAGAGGGTTCCACTGATACGAACTGATTACTTTCCAAAGGCCCTACTTCCTAATACAGTCACACTGGGGATTAGGATTTCAACATAGGAAGTTTAGAGGGAGGATGCAAACATTCAGTGTGCAGTACATATTTCTCTTGATCTGTCTCTTCTCCCTTACGTTTAATATTACAGGCATGAATAAGACATAATTCGTAATCAGGAGGGGGAGGGGCAGAGGGAGAGAGAGAGAGAGAAACTCTATGCAGACTCTGTGCTGTGCTTGAGCCCAGTGCAGGGCTCGATCTCACGACCCAGAGATCACGACCTGAGTCGAAACCAACATTTGGATGCTTAACCGACTGTACCACCAAGGCACTCCTAATCCTACTCTTTCAAGAAAACATTTGCAGGGGCGCCTGGGTGGCTCAGTGGGTGAAAGCCTCTGCCTTTGGCTCAGGTCATGATCTCAGGGTCCTGGGATCAAGCTCCTCATCTGGCTCTCTGCTCAGCAGGGTCCCCCTCTCTTTCTGCCTGCCTTTCTGCCTACTTGTGACCTCTCTCTCTGTCAAATAAATAAATAAAATCTTAAACAACAACAACAACAACAAACATTTGCAGCTCAAGGCTAGGCAGCACATCCAATTAAAGGCTCTTGTAAGCTGGGATTGGCTTATGGCCATCATCTACTCTCTCTGACTAGAAATTAATGGCATTCATCTCACATCTTGGTCTTTTTCATATGTCCAGCATTGTAAGAGTGCTCGAAAAGCCCTCGCTGCTGTCACTCACTTTGGGGGGGACCACTCCTCGTCCAGATTTTCTCTATTCCTTCTCTCTGGAGCAACTCAGGAAGGTCTGCATCACTAGATAGCCTTTTCTAGGAAGCTCTGGCTTTCTGTCCAGAGAGTTCCTTCTTCAGAGTGCTCAGCTAGATCTGGGGAGCCCAGATGAGGCTCTGACTCAGGTGTATGCCTCCTTGACAGTTCTTGAAATGAGGTCTTTACATGATTTCAACTCCAAGGTCCTCTTACAGGCCTTTTGAGCAGCTCCTCTCCTCCATACCATGACCCCTTCACGTGCTCTCCCCTGCTTTTATGCTCGGGCTGCAGGCATTGGTCATATGTTCCTATTAGCTGGGAGGGAGCAGGACTCCAGCCTTGTAAGGTGAAGGTTCTTACATGATCAGAGGCCCACACCAGCCACTAGATCCTCTTACTGTGTGACTGGTCCTTAGACTCTCTTTCTAGATGATTGAGAGCCCTAATGATGGACCTCTCTGTTAAGTGGTGGGAAGGGGATTTACTGTAGCCCCTGTTTGTTGTTTTCAGGAATTATCAGCCTAGGCAATAATTTCAAGGTCTTTTGGAGTTGGGACAGAAAGAAATGTGCCTTTAACTCTAGTCCATATTTAAAAAAAAAAGAAAAAAAAGAAATAGTTGTGAGTAGCTTTATAGTTAGAAGTAGTTGATTGTGTTTCCCAACATGGCAGCTGTGTTTAGAGGCATGCGTGGCGGAGGCAAAGCAGATGTGTGCGTGTCTCTCCCCTTGTAGTGTTCCATAGCCTGGCATTGTAGCCCTTGCTCTTGGAGGCAGGAAATGCACACTGGCAACCATAAATGTGGAAGTGACATTCTAGTAAAGAAGACAAAGCAGAAGGGAAAAAAACCCAAACCTCACAGTGCCATAAATGCACTGAGTTTCCTCCTGTGTCCCATTTTCCACAACAACAACAAAATAAGTCTTAAAACTATATAAAGGCCTTTCTTGTCATATCCTACTATTATTCTTGATTCATTAAATACTTTTGTGGCTGTAATCAAACTTGTTTAAAGCTCACGTGCTCACGGGCTAGAGAAACACTTCAGAAGAAATGTGAACAATCAAAGCACAATTGCCAGCATATTATTATTGGTATTTTTCAGCATAATGCAGTTTCTGTTCTAGTCGACTCCCCTTTCTGAACATTTTATGTGTGTAGGCATATGCAGGTACAAAGCCCTAATAGAATTCTTGTTACAGCAGCACTTGAGCTATATTTACTTGCCAGAATATTTATAATATTAGGTGCCTTGTGCAAACGGTTTTATTTTTGTGGCTGAGATTGTATAGGAGAGATGATGGTTTGATCCAAAATGACCGCTGGTACTTACTGTTTGTGGAATGATACAATGTATTTTTTTCTGTTTGATAATAGATAAGGACACATTTTTAACATCTGATAATAAAGCTTTCCCCCTTTCTACAACTTCTTATATTATTGTGTTAATATTGATGCGTGTTAGTGTTGAGCTCCTGTAGTTAAGGATTGAATTAATACTTCACAAGCTTTAGCTTTACACCGATCCCGTTATCAGGCAAACCATCTTCTTGCCCATCCTTACCACATAGTATCCTATCCTATTCCATTTCCTTCTCTGTACACACACACATGAGAATAAACCCTTGAAAATGCTGCTCACGCAATTCTGAAATAAAATTTATTCAAGATCGTTTGTTCAAGAAGAAACTGGTTCTTGAAACTTTATGCTAAATCAGGGACCCCACTTCAGTACCTGTTCTAACTCCTCAGCACTTAGTAGACCAGAAGGCTAACTTATTTTAAAGTTTTGCAAGTTACAGCTGGTCTGTTAAATGGAAATAGTAATATATATTCTGTAGAAAATACACAGGAATAAAGGGTATAAAGATAAAATATGATTTAATTTTAAATAAGTAATCAATACAAAAAATAATGAGAGTGCTGTGGGTGAAAGGATGATTAAATACATAATCTGCTTAAAATTATATAGAAGAAAATGAAAGGAACATGTTAAAAGATTTCTATTCTATAATTACATTATATCTCAACAATAGCATGTTGTAGACTATGTATTATTACACAGTAAACAAACTGAAAAGAAAAAAAAAACTTGCCTTTTATTGGTTAGCCCAAGAGCTATAAACATTTTTTTTTTAATTTTATTTATTTATTTGACAGAAAGAGAGACAGCTAGAGAGGGAACACAAGCAGGGGAAGTGAGAGAGGGAGAAGCAGGCTTCCTGCCAATCAGGGAGCTCGATGCGGGGCTCGATCCCAGCACCCTGGGATCATGACCTGAGCTGAAGACAGATGTTCAATGACTGAGCAATCCAGGCACCCCAACATTTGTTTTTATTTTGGTGGTATATATATATTGAAATCTGTTACTCTTGTATTAAAATGAGAGGCTTAGTTTTTCCCAATAAAAGGAGATGCTTATGCATATTTATTTTGCATATGTTTATATGGGTGTATATGAAATGGGTAGTCAGATTGAGTATAACTTTTTCCTATTAATTAGAAATTTGACATGTTTTTTAGAAATTCACTAATACAGGGACACCTGGGTGGCTCAGTCGGTTAAGCATCTAACTCTTGATTTCAGCACAGGACATGATCTCAGGATTGTGAGATCGAGCCCTGTATGGGGCTCCATGCTGGCCATGGAGCCTGCTTGGAATTCTCTCTCTCCCTCTCCCTCTGCCTCTCCTTCTCCAAAAGAAATTGGCTAATACAGATAATTAAATTTTATTTATGCTAATATAATCATCCAGCATTCATTACTATATTGTATTATATATATGTATATAATGTATATGTACTATGTATAATCACAAAGCCATATTGTACCTAATACGCTTGTGTATACCTGGGATACATATATGTATATATGTGTAGATATCTACACATAATGTTTATATGTAACTTAGCTAAAATATAGTTTAAAGCCACCATTATTTGACTAAGATTATTTCAAAACTATTGGTGACTAAACATGCAATTATTTTAAGGATATATATGCAGAGATTAAAATAAAATTTTATAACATAGTTGATGTATGTCAGTAGGAGCTTTATTGAAATTAGTACTTGGAAAAGATAATTTCAAAAAAGAAAACCACATAAATCTCCCTATTAATAGCTTAGATGTTCATATTATTTTATCTCTTTTTATATTAGATTTTAATAAAAACAAAAAGATAAAGTTCTTTTTATATGCAATCTAACCCTTTTATGATTAATCTTAAGACCAAAGGACCTAAACATCTTATTCAGTTATCTTAATGAAAACCTCTAACAGTGTCATACCAATCAAAAACTTAGTTTTTATTTTAAAATCTTATGTACTCTGGAAGAATATGTGGGTTTTCATTTGGGCATTTAGGAACTAGTCTAGCATTCGTCTGGAGAAAAACCTCTGATGGGGGCATTAGTGAATTCTGAGAGGGCGCATTTGACTGTCACCATTTCAAAGTCAGATGCTCTCCCATTTCCTTATCTCTCCTTACCCAGCTATTTAGAATCAATGATTTTTTTTTCTGAGTCCTTTTAACCTTATTTATATTTTCAGTTTCTACTGTTTTTTGGACTTACGAGTTTTCTGAGACTGTAATCATTTGTGCATAATGTTGGGGAGTTTCTGCTTTTACCGTTTGTCATTTTTTCCACTCCCCTCCTTCATTCCTGGCTGATGAATACTGAATTTCATTTCGCATCACATATATTGACTTACTTTATTCTTGGTGTTTGGGGTTTAGAGTGGTGGGTGGCCTTTGCTTCATCCAGGAAGACGTATAAAGGGGGGAAAAATAATGATTTCACTAATGTTACCCAAGCCCTGAACTCTTACCCCTCATAGCACCACCTGCCTCAGGGCTGAGGATTTGTGCGGATAATCAAGCACTTACTAGACACACTCTTCAAGCTGCCTTTTTGTGACCCACTTTAATCTTCTGGATAATGTTTAATGTTTTTGGAGGGAGGGGAAAAAAGGGGGAACAGGTGAACTAGAGAACCAAAGGTGAAAGTCTTCCCTTCAAAACTTAACAAAAAAAGTCCATGTAACTATTTGAAATGAAAGATCCCTCCTTTGAACACAGCTCAAATATTGTTGGAATACTTCTCCCTGTTACAGAAATAGTTTGAGAGGAAAAACATTTTTCCAGAGAGTTGTATTTCCGTAGTGTAATATTTTGGATCTTGCTTTTCAATCCAGGCCCTATCCCTTATTAGTTGTGTGACTTTAGACAAGTTATCTCATTTCTCTTAGTTACAAAATAATCATAACAATTGTGCCAGTATGACAATGTTATGAGGATTAAGTAAATTAATACTTATGGAATGCTTAAAAGAGAAACTGCAACATAGCAAACATGATAGCTAGCTAGCTAGCTAGATACATAGGAATAGAAAGTAAAATAAAGAAAGCAGGTATTTATGGACACTTCCAACATTTTCAAGTTCAAATACTAGCTTTCCTAAATAGCCCATCAGAATTTTAAGAAGACACTCAATATTTTTGATTAAATATTTAAATTATGTTTGTTAGAGCTAATATATTCATTTTTAGATAGGTCAAATTCATGAGGCAACAAAGTCGTAATATTATGTGTGGTGTGCCCAGTTATATGGTGCATTTGGGTCCCTTGTATAATCAACATGTACTATTCATTTATGCCCATTTTTTAGAACTAGAAATATAATGATGATATTTTAAATTATTATATAGGGCTACTGTCGTTCCCTTTTGCCTTTATAGCATATTGTTGATCATATCTCTGATTTATTTGAAAAATGAATTGTTGTTCATGAACACAATATCCAATTACAAAATTATTCCTAGGGGAAAATACAAGCTTGTTTAATGGTGTGATTTCCAAGAATGCTTTGTGGTATGAAGTAGAAATTACGTACATCAATTTTTTTTTTTTTTATTTACTTGAAAACTATCTCTGCCTTTCACTTTACCATCTTTGTTCTAGTAGCCTGGGATTTAGTAAATAAGTCAGTATTTCGTCATTATTATACGGCTGTCTGTTTATCCTTTGACCCTTGTGTTGCCTTTCCTTGAACCCCCTCTAGTTCCATTAGTTTTAATTAGTATTAATTTCTAGTGTCAGCAACATTGGATTGCTTTATAAGGCTGTACAAATGGCCTCCTATGGCTCTAATGTATACCTTAGTCATTCCCGCTCAAATGTAGAAAAACTTTGCTTAAAAATGGTCTCTGCTATAAAGACGTAAGTTCTCCCTCATCTCTATATCATATCTCAATTTCCTCATTTTATTACTGAAAGGACTCAGGGATGCAGAAAGGGCATATATAGGAGATCCAAAAATGATTAAAGGTTTGAAAAATAATTCTTAAGAGAAAATGTCAAATGGGTTTGGAGTGTTGCCCAGCTTCTTCCCTGCACTCGCATTCATCCAGTATCCACCTAGTTCTCCTTACCCCATCTGGAAGCTCAGCTTCCCTCGGCTGCCTGGACCCAAGCCAGCCCCACACTGAAAGCTAAATGAGCCCTGCATCCATTTCTCACCTAACAGATCCAAGCTAAACATGTTTCCTAGTCCTGTTATCTGGACTCTTGTTTTCCTTCCTATGCTCACGTTCTTACCTTGTACCCAACACCAGTCTCCTGTCCTTTTGTCTAAATTTGAGTTCTGGCTTAGATGTATTGCCCAGGTAACCATTTTCCACCCCCCAGGATTTTATTCTTAATATTACAGAGTTCTGTCTTCCTTTCAAGCAGAATATCTGTATCTTTAGCTTTCACTTCCCTCGGTGTTTGGAGTAACTTGATAGCACGTGCTGTCTTTTGTTGAGAGATCCATCCACCCTTTGCCAATGGATTTCCCTGATGTGAGATCGTCCTCAGTCTTATCCTGGTCACCTATCTCGTTACTGACTTCAGGGATGTCCTAAGATAGCCAGGAATGCTGAAAATCAAAACTTGAACTTGGTTGTCAAGAAGTAGAAACAGTAGTTTTTCAGCTAGGTGATTTTTAGTAAATGCAAGATTAGAGATATTCTTAACAGCATTTGCAGATCAAGTTTGATTAAGAATGGGAACTGGGAATTGAGGCTTGGGAAGCCTCGTATGTATCCTATTATGTTAAGGCGCCTTCCTCCATGGTCAGAAAGCTTTGCTGTCTCCCAGTGCTGCCAACATTTTTGCTCCTAGTTCTTGTCAGTGTATTCAAGATTCTCTGTAACTGATTTTCATTCCCTTAATTTCCCATATGCTTCATTCCCCTACTCATATCCTGTGATTAAGTAAAACTAAACTACTGCTTTATTTCCCAAATTCCTCACAATAGCCACCGTGGTGCTTTTGTTCATTTCGTTGCCTAAACTTGGAATTATTCCCTCATTTCTGGCTATCAGAATACTATTTAGCTTTTGAAGCAGATTTCAAATGCCACTTTGTCCATGATTTATTTCCTCTTTTCTTGAATCAGATGTGAGCTCTTCCTCCTCTGAATTCACATAATAATTTGTTTTGGCATCATGTATTGAATCCATTCTTAAATTTTGCCATGTGTTATTGGTATACAATAAAACACAATCTAATTAATTAGAGGGGCTCAAAACATCCTTAAATGCTAAAATGCTTAACATGTTAGCATACATTATTGCACGTGGAATACAGTAACTGTCGGCAAGCCTGAGCAGCTAGTTGGCCTGTAGTTCTTAAGGAAGGGCTGGCTGCTAAGATCACCCCACCCTGATCTTGGCTGTGGTTTGGTGCCACCTGCTGGCCAGGGTGTATAAAAACTTAAATATCAGTGGGGATGATTCTGGATTCTGTGGTTGGCTGGAACTTCCACAGAAATGACAGCAATTTCAGAAATCTTCTCTTTGGTTAAAGCTGCTTTTGCCAGCCAGATCCAGGGAACTTTCGTTGGGAGTATACTGGGAATACAGGGGCACTCCTCTGCTTTCTCATTTTCTGAAACCCATTGCTTGTCATCTTCTGCATAGTCTTCTCCTTTCATGCCCCATTTAGTCATCCCCCAGAAGAGAAGAACTTTAATTCTAGCCATGTCCTTCCTGCACTAACTTGAGAAAGGAGCCTAGGCAATGTGTAGGAGCCAACTGCCAATTATTTAACATCATAATTTGCTTTACTGCTAAGGTACCTTCTCATAGGATTTTACTACATGTAAATTTTATGCTTCACCAGGGCAGAGGACTACCTTTGTAATCCATCAGCGGGTAGCACAGTGAATTGATAGACTTTGTGCTCAGTAGTTTGTTGCTTGGATTGAAGTTGAGACTGAACTCTCCAAGCAAGAGTTTAAAGAAGGGTGATTTTCCCAGGAAGAAGTATGGGAAAAGCTAGTGATATCAAAGTAGCAAGAATCACCAGAGGCAAGTTCCTGTGTTTGTGTAGCACAAACACCAAACCCAGTTGAGCAAGTCACATAACTCTGAGCCTCAAGATCATCATCTTTAAAATGCTATATTACTGCCTCCCATAGAAGTCTATTCTTCCCTGGACAAATATTTATTGATCACCTGTCATGTGCCAAGTGCTGACTATTAGGAATACTTGAGTGAAAACCACAGACATGGTTCTAGATCTCATGACATTTTTTTCAATCTGAATGAGGATTATTATTTTATGTTTCAACTGTTGAAATATTAAGGACGTAGTTTACATAAATATTATAAAATCCCTCTGGCCTGAAAGAATAAAATAAATTTCTCTGGCTTTCAGGAGTGATCATTATAGGAGTATCTATTCTTATATGCCCTTACCGTAATTCCCTGAATGTGTTAATCCAGTTTCAGGAATGATTATTATAGGAGTATCTATACTTCTGTTCCCTTTCACTAAGCCCCCTGAAAATATTTGTTCAGCTAGAAGTAAACGCAAGGCTGCCCTTATGCATAACTGGAAGAGGCAACACTTTTGCTATGTTTTGAGAAGCACTGGGTACCTTCCTCATAATTTATCTCGAACAACTTCCTGAACTGGCACAAACTCCACTTTCAGAAAGACAGTTTATGAGAATGTGCACATGTGTATATTTTAGGCCACTGCAAGCTTTGAAAGCTTGGAAAGGGGAAATATTCTTCAGGGGATAAAGCACATTACATTATTATCAGTTATGAATAGAATTCGTTTCTCTCCATGGCGCATAGCTGAGATCATTGGGTAGTCAGCTAGGACTGCGCTAAACACCAGAGTACAAACCATATCTGTACTTAAAAACTTAAAAGTTACTCTTTTTACTCTACCACTCTCTATTTTTTGTTCTAGCAGCAGTTTCAGCTTTTCACGTCCTAACTCATGTTTGGAGTACAGTTGGTCAGAATTGGTGCTGGGAGACTTTTAAATGGGGTTTTTCACCTCTACCCAAAGGTCTATGTGGAGCACAGAAATTTAATTTGGCCATTGTATCTTCACCCAGCATTAAACACAATGATAAAAAAGTGTGTATGTGTATTTATGTATACACGTGTACTCATAATGTATGCATTATGTATGCATAAATACACACATGTATGCATAAATACCTAAATAGGTATGCATGTGTATATTATGTACACATATGTGAAGACGGTATTTGTTTCTAGCATGTACTTTCTACTTATAAGCAAAATAGCAAAATACAGGATTGGGATTCTTTTCTTTTTTATCAAGTCAAGTCTCTGAATATGAGCAAAGCACCTTGAGATATTGAAAATGCTGTGAGGAACCTGTGTACTTGATCTCCGTGGCGTCACAACACTTAACTAATTGTGCCTATAAAGCGACGTGCTGAGGGCTCACTTAAGAGGAGAAGAGGGTTCAGGTGCCTCTTCGGATGTAAAATGATGAATTCTGGATGCACATTTTCAACAGATGGACACGGCATTAAGGAGGCAGCCACGAAAGGCAGCAGGTGGAGGAGGCAGCGGGAAGGCAATGCCACTTGCAGGAGCACTTGACATTAATTACACCTGTTGGAATTCTCGCCCAATCTTTTGTTTTCAAATGTGTTCTCAGTATAATCACCGTGAGGAGAGAGGGAAGAGAAAAGAAGCTGAGGCTCATAAAGAGGAAATGGAGTACTTTTCCTCTAAGAAGGAAAAAGGGGGTGGGGGGGACCCTCTCTGGCTTCCATCCACCAATTAATCCCATGTGCAAAACGAGGAGCCAGGAGCACAATTACTTGTAGTGGTACCCATGACACCATCTTGGGGCTGAACAGGACAATTGAAAAATTGACTGTTTGAGGCTGGAGTTTGCATATAGTTGTCCTACAGAAATGAAACGTGTTTTTCTGTATCTGAAGAGATTTAGAATATGCACTATTCTTTTTGTATCATCTGAACACATTTACAAAATACTTTCTTGGCCATGTGGTGATTTTTTTTAACGCGTTAGAGTCTTCATTTATTTGTGCCTGTAGAATGGGATCGTCGCTTCCCCACCAGGCTGTGCCCTTGTCAACCAGCACAGCCTACATCTTCTACTTCATGGCTCACACTGAGGCTCCATTCATCATAAAATTTGACCATTGCCTGAAATTGCCTGGGTGCTTCTTGGCTTTGCTCATGCCTTTCTTTCTCCCACTAATGTTCTTCTCTGCTTCACCAATTTCTGCTCATCATTAAATGTCGAATTAGGGGTTAAATCTGCATCGAAGGGGTCAGTGATGATCCCTGGGCCAACCCTAGGCTTCATCCTCCCCAAGGTCATAGGACCTGTACGTTCATCTTGTATCTTGCAGTGCGCTGGGCTTCCTCTGCCCCTCTCCACTGGGATGGAAATTTCTACTCTTCTTGAACTGTCCACCTTGCCACCTAGCCCTTAGTCTCCTGCTTCTAGTGTCCGAATGTGATTTGAATAAAGATTGGATTGTCTTCACCTGTAAGTATAGGCCTCACCACTGTGAAGCTATGTTAGCATTATCTGGATATCTTTCAAAAAAAAAATAAGACATGGCTTTCAAAATTATCAACCGTCTTCAGGTTTTGCTCACTTTTCAGTGAGGCTCACCATTATTACACTGTTAAACATGACAACCACCTCCGTTATCTCTTTAAAAATTTATGCATGGTGAAGATTTTGCTCATTATGGTACAGCATAATGTGCAGTATAACATGTATTTTCATGGCGAGGAGGGGGCATTGTTAAGAGAGATCTATCGAAACGAAGGAAAAGGAAATAGAGATAAATATAATTTGTGAGGAAATGGGTAAGAGTTAACGATGCATTCAGCTGCAAATAAACAGAAACATAACTAAGGGGCAAGGTTGGATTTTCTCACCAACCAGAAGACTGGCCCACACTTATGCACACATAAATGATGGCGTATTTCCACCAGCTCAATCATGTCAAAGCCAGTACGTGTGCAGTTTCTTCCTCCCTCCCTCCCTCCTCCCCCCCTTTCTCTTTCCTGTCTTTCCTTCTTTCCTTCCTTTCTCTTTCTCTCTTTTCTGTCTTTCCTTCCTTCCTCTCTTTTTTCTTTCACTCTCTCTCTCCCTTTCTTTCTTTACCTACGTACCTACTTTCTCTCTTCTTTCTTTCGTTCCTTCCTTCTTGATGGATTCAAGATGTCTGCCTGAGCTCCAGATATCATGGCAATATTCGGACAGTAACAGAGCATAGAGTTTCACAGGGACCTGTAGCCTGTTTCTCAGGAAAGCAAGAGCTTTATCAGAATTCACTCTATAGAGAGCTGCCAATGTTTAAAGGGCACAGCAGTGTCACATGGCCTCCTCAAGGTGCAAAGGAAGCTAAAGAAAGGGAAGATTTTGCTCTCTCAGTTTCTGTAGTGGAGGGAAGAGAAAAAGGGATTTGGAATGGATTTTCAGTCATCCACTCAGCAGTGTCTGCCACAAAAACAAAATATATATAATTGTTGAACCATTATCTTGCACACCTGAAACTAATCCATTGCTGTATGTTAATTATATTTGAATAAGAAAATGAATAAGAGTTTAGGGGCACCTGGGTGGCTCCGTAGGTTGAGCGTTGGACTCTTGGTTTTGGCTCAGGTTATGATCTCAGGGTCTTGGGATTGCCCTGTGTCAGGGAGTCTGCTTCTCTCCCTCCCCCTCTGCCCCTCCCCCTCCTCACTCTCTCTCTCTAAGATAAATAAATAAAAATCTTAAAAAAAGAAAAGGATTGAAATTAAAAAAATGTGAATTGACAAAAGTTGTAGATGTTGTAGAAAGCTTCGTAAGATATAAGAACACAGTGTTAGCTTGGAATAAGTCCCCCCTGACGCATTAATATTGGCGATAACTTTGTTCCTACTTAGAAAATATCCATGAGTGCTAAAACCCACAAACATTTTCATAAGCCTATATATAGTATTTTTCCTATTTACACCTACATCATTTGCTCTTAAGCTTCTAGAAATAGGTCCCCTTCTCTGCTGTGCAGATCATAGAATTGTAAATTTTGGCCATCACAGATATGTGGCTGTTGTGAGGTCCACATAGATGACAAAATACACATACAACACTTAGAATAGTGTCTGACACGTGGTAAGCACACAGTATCTATAAAATGAATATTATTAATCAAACCAGGGGCTTAATACTATCAAAATCAGAGATCAATATATTTTTTAACTTTTATATTTGCTGCCAGATTTTTATTTGCTACCCAGATACAAAAACAAATATCATCTGTTAGAGAAATCTAACATTTAAAAAATTGACCCAGGAGAGCTCTGGCTTCATCTCTAAACAGTCTTCTCTGTGTTATAGTGTAACCTGATCACAGGGCTGTTCTCTCCCAAATACATCATTCCTACTGGAAACCATGAGGTCTCATTTCACCATCAGAACTTAGAGTTTTCTATCTCTGCATGCACGTGGTTAAACTATACATTACCCCTGAAAGCTAACAACTTTTTTTTTTTTTTTTTGAATTGGTAGTCAAAAACACCATGTTAAAGAAAATATTCCTGGAAGAATGAAAGACAGGCTAGGATTTGAGAAGTTAAGTGAATTTGAGAAGGGAAAGAAATGAGGGGAAGATACCAGGAGAGAGGGAAGAGAGATGAAAAAAGCAGAAGGGAAGGCATTGAGCCTTAAATAGCTTACATCTTTCTTGAGTCTGGAGCAGTCACTGGCTGTGTTCATAGAACAGAAGAAGGTTCCTCGTTACCAGTTGACGATTCAAGTTGAAGATTCCAGGTCATCACATTCAAGGCTAAAGATCAGAGTTTATTGCCGTGACAGGACTGTAATTTACTTCCTGGGTTTCTGTCTGTTCATAACCCCAGATTCACAATTTTTATTCACAAAATACCATGAGTTGTTCCACCATATTTATGAATCCAGCTACTCTGTTAGATTCTTAGTCAGAAATGTTTGAAGAATTGTTAAAGAATAGAACTTTCCTTATGAGGCTCAATGTAGTAGAGTCAGAGCCTTAAAAGTAAAGGAAAATGATTTAGAAAAGAGAGGTCCGCAAAACCTACTTTTTTTTTTTAAAGGATGGAGGCTTATCCTAAAAGATTCAAGTCAAGAAAGAAACAAATTCCATGGAAAGTTTTGATTTTGTGGCTAAAAGACGTCAAACTTTCTGTTAAGAAAAAAAGAAAAGTGAAAGTAGAAGTGCTTTTACATAAATGATAAAAATGAATCTGTAATAGTTATCCACTCATCTATAGAGAACGTTATTAGATCAGAATGAGAACATCCTAATAAAGAAATGATAGTGAATAGGTATGTTATGAGGCATTACAGGATGCACAAAAAATGGTTTGGATGGTGTAGAGATGCCTGAGGTGAGTGTCACTATAACATCCAAAATTAGTGAAACTGTAATTCCTCTAAAAAGGAAAGGATATTTTCCCTTAAAGTTGAGAAAAAGTCAAGAAATGAGGCCTTTTTTGCTTGAAACCTTGAAGTAAGGATAACAGTAGGCTTTATTGCCTCTTGCTGTGTTTCTTTTTCCTTGAGATTAAAACTATGTACATTCAAGGGGAAATGACTGCCTTGGTTCAAATAAGCATTACCATGGTCCTTCCAAGTATATTCTTTAAGTGGCTTCGATAGAGACTCTGAAGTCTTCAATGGAGACTGTAGACTGCACACACAAGTATCAGATTCTGTGAATAACAGGAGCCAAAAACCCAATGTCAAAACATAAGGCTACTCTACTGGCTCATTGGTTGGGGAGTTTTCTGCATGTGTAGGCAAAAGGTTGGCTGGGGAATTAAAGAATGTACTTTTTAGAATACTCCGTTCTTACAGGGAAAGGTTAGCCAACTCAGGTAAGATTATTCAGTTGAAGTGCAGCCTGTCAGTGAGGACCCTCAAAAGGGACTTGATATTAAGGTAGACATTATCTCCCATTTTCTAAGAAAATTCTAATAGAACTTAGAGAAGACCAAGTGTATTGCCTACATACCTCTTATTAACACTGTTTTGCTGCTCAGTGTGTGTCCCGCGGAAGGTAAGGAAAGGTAAAACACTAATGAAATGTTGGTGTGCGTGACCTCTACAGCTACCCATCATTAAAGAAGTAATTTTCTGGACCTGAATCCGTTTCTTTCCTTGCTTTAGCTTATGTTTAGTTATTAAGAGGAAAGGAGAAAAAAACCTTAAAAAGAGAGGCAGAAAATAAAGTTATTAACCTATCTTTCCAAAAACCCATTCCAAGTAATAGGGAAAATGTTGAACTACTCCTTAGGTATTTTTTCTTTAAGGTTAAACAGATAAAATAAAATAATGCCCTTTTAAGTAGTGACAATTGGTGAATAAACTGAGTTTTGAAGAAATATTATAATATATTTTAAAGGGAATAAAAGTGCTCAGTGAACCCATAACTCAATTTATGTTTTCTTTTTTTTTTCACCTGAATTAGAAAAAAAGTAAGGCATTTTCTTATTTCCATTTCGATAAGAAACTGTATAAATGAATATTCTCATATACTAAGAGAGCTTTTTGAAGCACTATAACTTAATTATGGACAAAAAGTACCATTTTATAGAAAGAACTTTTAGACAAGTTACAGGTCTATACACTATTAGGTTTTGAAACAGACTGTTCTCAACTATTAGGTTGAGAAACAGAACCAATAGGATGCATACATAGATATATATGGAAAGAGATTCATTATAAGGAATTGGCTTATGTGAATATTGGGTCTGGTGCGTTTGAAATCTGCACTGTGGGCTGGCAGGCTGGAGACCCAGCATAGTCAATGGTGCAGTTATAGTCCATAGGCAGTTAGCTAGAGAATTCCCTCTTGCTGGGGAAGCCAATCTTTTTGTTTTACTAGGCCTTGAACTGATTGAACGAGGCCTGCTCACATTCTGGAGACCAATCTGTAGTAACCCAAAGTTCATTGATATACATGTTAATCTCATTAAAAATACTTTACAAGTTGACACTTAAAATTAACTCTCATGCATCGTATATTCACAAATGGCCAGGAATTAGGATGGCCTACCTTCATACACAGTTGCATTGGAAGCTGAATTTTCTACAAGAAGAATGAGTTAGGGGCGCCTGGGTGGCTCAGTCATTAAGCGTCTGCCTTCGGCTCAGGTCACAATCCCAGGGTCCTGGGATGGAGCCCCACATCGGGCTCCCTGCTCGGCAGGAAGCCTGCTTCACCCTCTACCTACCACTCTTCCTGCTTGTGTTCCCTCTCTCGCTGTGTCTCTCTGTGTCAAATAAATAAATAAAATCTTAAAAAAAAAAAAAAAAAGAATGAGTTGAAAATCAAAGCATCAAGTATACAAAGTTGTGAATTTTCCCCCTGCCATCATTTCAGTGTCACTCTGGGCACATTTCAATTTCTGAAGATTTAGAAAAATAGATAAGAAAGTGGTAAGAACAGTGGTGATGTTCACGCTTCTCTATCCAATGACTCTTTTGGTCTTTCTTCAGTTTAGAACAATCAGAAAAGAGATGTTGCCCCGTGATATTAATATTCCATTCATAAGTGTGCTTTAACATTAACATTAATATTGACTTAAAATGAGGACAGTCAGCTTTCTGTTAGTGATTTAAAAATTGAAAAGATATAAAATGAGTGCAGGCCTACAAGGACCGTATATGTGATGGTTTCATTTTAATCAAATGATTCTCTTTATGGAGAGGAAGGCTGTAACTCAGTAGTGGAGTTCTGAGATATATCCCATTTAGAAAAAATATGCTAACCAATGTGTAAGATGAATTTCCTTGCTAATTACCTGTATCTTATCCAAAGCCTATTCTCCAGCAGTTAATTTAATAAATACCAGAGAGTCTTTCTTCTGTAATCCTGGTCATGTTGCAGTTCAGATATCCTTGGGCAGTTGGAGCAGGAATACCAATGGATTATGCAGATATTTTCCCTACATTCAGACTAGAAATCCTTTGCATAGAAAAAAATATTGCATCACTCATATTTCTGTCAAACACTTGATTCATTTGCCTTCCTTTTATCTTCACTCCCGCTGAATGAAAGCATGTATCATATTTGAATTTATTTGAACAAACCCTCAAATTTCACAGATGGACAACAGGTTATATGGAACTTTTAGAGTGTAGCTCATATATTTCGAAGAGGAATATGCAATACTAGATGAACATGATGAGCAATACAAAAATATATGTATCAATTTAAAATATTAAAATGCTGCTTTTCACTTACTAATATTTATCATTTTTAAGTAAAGGGAAGAGTTGCTTACCTAAATCATCTGCCACACTATAAGAGTTGCTTCTCTTTACTTAAATCTTCACTATACATTTATTCAAAATGCATCCCTTGTAGGAATCATGTTTTTTTGTTTACATGAAATGCATACCAAATACGATCTTGAGTTGTTTAATTGCAATTGGACTATGTTGGTTTTCTCATATTATATTTAGATCAATGAAGTGAGGATTCCCAGAGGTCTGCTGGACTCCAAATAATTTGTTTTTCAGTGGTGGTTAAAGTAGAATTTAAACAAGTTACTAGTATGTGTACCATTTTCCCTCTTGAATTATGAGTCTGTAAGGGCATTAAAATTTGCAACTTTAAATCACTTTAGAATTGTCAATTAAACTTCATACTTTGGGGCAAAATGTAAATAGAATATATCTTGTTAACAATTATTAATATAATATCAATGCAAATGCAAGCATCAGAACAGTGAATATTAGTCTTAACCACCTGTGTTGATACATGGTGTTGAATATATGACTTGTCTTTATCATAGTGTCCCAGAAAAATGAATGCATTATTGAACAACTTAAGTAAAAACAAAGCAAAAAGTAACTCTGAAGGTTTTTTTTTCTGTTTGGTTTTTAATTTCCAAAGTTCAAATATGCATATGTTTGCTTATGAGTGAGTAAACATGTATTACACATACACGTACACATTATTAAGGCTTGTTCTTAATTGATTGACTTGTTACTACAGGGCAGAGTATATTGTCAATAAATTCAAGAGTTCACTATTTATCAGGGCAATTCGCTTCATGGTTAAATAGCAAAAGACTGACTGCCTTCACAAAGAGACACATTTTTGTTTTTTAAACTTTATCACAAAGCATATGTATGTAACTGGCTAGAACTTTATCCTATAGGTATGGAGAATCATTGTATTTAAGCAGGGGTTTGAATATGGACCGGACTCTGCCCCATCCTTAGGAGATAAAATCACATGAAACAAATATAATTATCACTCCCAAATATAATTTCTGAGCAATCATGTTTGTCATTGTTGCTTAATATCACTACATAAAATGTTCTTTTATATTCTTCATCTTCCTCTCTCCTTCTCTCCCTGTTTCCCTCCCTCCCTCTCTCTCTCTTTCTTTTAATAGGAGGACCAAACATCATTTGAGCTGGACAATGCCTAACTCTCAGAAAAGCTCAGAAAAGCTTGTGCATTTTCTTAAAAGTATTATTTTATATTTCAACTTAAAATCTTGTCATTTTAGTCATTAGAAAACCATAATTTAAAATTATTTTTTGAAGGTGCTGGCAAGGTGATGACATTTAATGATCAAATGATTGAGTTCTAGTCTTTCAGGGCAATGTGTGCGGGGTATGGGTGTATACGTATGGACACAAACATAATATATTTCTGACCTAAATCATCTACCACACTATAAGACTGACCCTGAAACTTCTTGGGTTTCACCAGTATTTTGAGACCTTTGCAAATCTTACTTCTGGTAGACACTAAATAATAATTAGAGCCCAAGCCCTTTATAAGTAGAGTAGTTTATGCCATTCAGCGTTCCAGAGAATTCTCTCTCCAGCTATTTCTTTGGTTTCCACTTAGGAAAGTAAGCTTACCTGACTAGGACCAAATATAAATATTATTAAAATATAAATTCCCATTGCAGTGCACTGTTTTGTTCTTTATCTATACCATGGATCAAGTTATGGTTCCTATTGCTTCATGCCTTTTGAAAAGTTAGGTTAATTCAGAGATACTTTACACAATGAGATTTTTGTGTCTCCTTAAAATCTTTCTGAGCTCACCCTGGTTTGAGTCAGTAATGAGGACAAGACAATGAAACGTGAACAGAGGAAATAGCTCTTGTTTGTATTGTTGTTGTTGTTGTTGTTGTTTTCTCTCTCTGTACCTGAAATGTCATCCAATTATCTCCTACAACGATCTACAGAATTGTTAGTCAACATTATGATACAGGTATTAGACAGTGATTAGTCTAATAGTTTTGGGAACCTTTGCATATTCACAGAACTCCTAATAAATTGCGAATGTGTTTGAATTTGATTTTCACATAAACTTTTTGTATCCTTGGGGATCTTTGATAATTGCTGTTAAGTTTTTTTCTTTCTTCCCAAATACTTTTATTTTATTTTTTCAATGTTACAAGATACATTGTTTATGTACCACACCCAGTGCTCCATGCAATACGTGCCCTCCTCAATACCCACCACCAGGCTCGCCCATCCCCCCACTCCCTCCCCTCCAAAACTCTCAGTCCCTTGTTTTGAGTTCACAGTCTCTCATGGTTCTTCACCCCTCCGATTTCCTCCAATTCATCCCTCACTTACGTGTGGAGCATAAGGAAAAACATGGAGGACATTGTGAGAGGGAAGGGAGGGATGAATTGCTGTTAAGTTTTTGATGTATTTTATTATAGAAGCCAGAATACTTCTTGCTATTAATAAGATATAAATATTTTATAATTCTAGTAACACCTCCAAAAATAAAGCAGATTCTCTAGGCATCTCCTGAAATAAATGTCTTTTCTGAAGATTGGAGACTGTGAAGCTGCTAATGAGATATGGAAGGAGCATTTTTATAGAAGTGACAAGTTATTTTAATCACAAAGGTCATGCATGTCAGATAGCATTATTGTCTTTTGAAGTGGCTTTGACTCTGCCTAAGTCGGTGAGAATTAAGATTTCAATTATATATCACTAATGGCTGGGGCAGAGGGTGAGTGAGGTAGAGGTTTAAAACCTAAGCATTGCTGAAACGTCGTCTTGATTTACTGGTATCACTGCTAAGTACTCTGTAAATGCCAGCAGTTTATACCCTGCCACTAATGCCCAAGAGTAATGCCACGTTAGAATTACAAAACATACGGCATTCTACAATTCCCGGGCAGTGGAGTTAACTTCCAAACAAGATTTGAATACTAAAATGAATGTCATCTTTGAGAAGGAAAGGCTTTTGAATGATCAAATCGGTTCTGTTTAATTATTTAAGTGATACTTTGGGGATACTTATTCTCTATGGAACTTCTGATCCCTTCGTGGACTTAAATCATGCTGAATTGGGATCCAAGAAGAATGGAGTAAAAGAGAGCTCCTGGAATGAACTGGGGTGTTCTACGCTTCTTTATTTTTATTTATTTATTTGTTTTTGTTCTGCTTATCCTTCCCTTCATATCTCTGTTCATACAAGTGGCGGATGCCAAGTGAACAGGGTACTGTCTTTAATGGTGAAGAACCCTTTGTCATAGGGGTCTGATAATATGTATGCAAATGTTTTGATTTACATAGACAGTTTAACCAGTGCTAAAAGAATGAGGGCATCTAGTAGTGGGTGTTATGCCTAGACCAGTATAGTTCTGATCATTTAGAGAACCTTTGTGACCAGGAAAAACAAGACATTTTCCAGGTAGTCTCGTGTTCTTCTGTATGCCCCACAATGCTGAATTCTGGCTTAGGGCCTTTGGTCAATGCTGACCTTCCTGTTAGCCACTATCTGGTGTCAGTGATTTTGGCTCCATCAATATGGAAATCAAGCTTCATATCCTCAGGAGACGGGAGAACAAGTGTATTCTGCTGTACAGCCTATGTGTTTGGGTTCTTAATATACTTCTTTTATAAAACTTGGCTGGTGCTTCTTCTACTAATGGCAGAAAGATTAAAGTCACAGGAGGTTGAAATACCGTCCAAAACTGCTTTACTGATAAGGGAACACTGGGTGTTGAGTGAGCATCGAACTACATAAAGAGAGTTAAGTCCAAAATACCATAATTTTCCTGAGATGTATATGTGTTGGAGATGGGGTGAAGAGGGAGAGAAGGAGTGAGAGATGGAGAAGAAGGACGAGAGAAATAGAGAGAGAGGGGGAGTGAGGGCAGGGGGCAAAAAAAAGACCAAGCAGATAGAGCAGAAGGTAGGGAGGGGATGTTTTGGGATCCAGATCAGTATGTCTTACTAGGTTAGTATTTATTGAAGTCGGTCATTATCGGAGTGATCTGGGGATGCTGATTAGAAATGTGAGGAGCACTGGATCAGGACAATGTTGTTTGAAAGGTCATATTAAAATTATGTAGCCCCTTTGATAAGCTTGAAATATTTTCTTTAGTTAGGGCTATCAAAAATGTTATTGCCATGTGACCAAATTTTTTTTTCTAGAAAGATTTTCAGGTTATTGTCCACCACATAGCCTGACATGTGCAGAGTAATTGTCGACTCTGATTTAGATGCTGGAGATGCAAAGGTGTGTAAGAGGCAGACCCTTGTCAACCTCAGAGGGGTGGACATCTTAGGGATTCCTGGAGTATAAAATCACGTGCTTGTAATACTGTATTTGTCACTTTCAGACACTGTAATAGACTTAAAATTTTGTAGACATGCAAAGAGGGTGGGGTTTCTTAATTCTTAAAGTGAAGGATTTATAGAGAGAACTTTTAGGTTGACTGTTAAGGAGAGATTTAACTATATAGGGTTTGTATGAAAAGGAATCAGGCTATGATATTTCAATTTGTGCACACAGCATGAAGAAAAGTGGCAAGGATGTCAGCTGCATTTTGGTGTGCCTCTGTGTGACCCTGGGGGTAAGTGAGGGTAGAAAGGGGGTTGGGTTTGGGGCTGCCATAAGATATAAATGTAAAAGGATACTAAGAATAGGATTTTAAAGGACAATGGTAAGCTACAGAATTTGAACATGATTTATAAATAGTGGGACCCATTAAATATATTTTTAAGAGGTGACCATTGTTGGGGCTCCTGGGTGGCTCAGTGGGTTAAAGCCTCTGCCTTTGGCTCAGGTCATGATCTCAGGGTCCTGGGATCGAGCCCCACATCGGGCTCTCTGCTCGGCGGGGAGCCTGCATCCCCCCTCTCTCAGCCTGCCTCTCTGCCTACTTGTGATCTCTCTCTCTCTGTCAAATAAATAAATAAAATCTTTAAAAAAAAAAAAAAAAGAGGTGACCATTATTGAAAAAAAAAAAGATACTGTACAAGAATGATAAATTTAATAGCAAGATAACAATTGGAGAGATAAGAAAATTGTGGGCAAGTGGCAAGAGACAAATTGGAAGGCTACTGCAATAATTCAATAAAAAAGGAGAAGTACGTGACCAAGGGTCATCAATGTGGAAATGCAATAGAAAGATCGCATTTGAGCCTCAAGCCAAAATTGAAAGAAAACTCCCTCTGTCCCATTCTCCCTCTTACTCTCCTCCGTCCTATTCTTTCCTTTCTTCCTTTCTTTTTTTACATTTTCCACATAGATATTGTTACTCAGTGCCTGCCCTGTGCCAGGCTGTGGGAGTGGGGAAGGGAATGAATCAAAGATAATTCCAGAAGGTCGAGCTTGGTGAAGTAGTAGGGCTGTTAACTATGACAGGGAACATTTTAGGAAAAGAAACAGTTTTGCAGCAGGGAATACAATGACTTTGAATTTGGACAGATTGATTTGGAAATGCCTGTGGGACTTTCTTATTGAAATGTCCAATGAAGAGCTGAAAGGTTCCCTGACATTACTGTGGCTGTGTGCAATGAACAGTTCCCTGATGAGCTCAGGAACTCCTAGCACTAGGAAGAGACATGACTTGGCCAGATGGCCTTGAGCCAGACATGTTAGATGGAACTCTGATGAGAGGTTAGTAGCAATCTTGAACCAAGTGGAACACAATGTCCTTCCAACCATATGGGTCTGTAAGTCTGCGGATGCGTATGAGATGCACACATCCTTGACTTCTTTTTAACTGTATCTGGTATCATAAGCATTATTACATCTCCTGACATTTTCCATGTCACTTTTCTTAACTTCCTAACCTCTAAAGTGAATGTCTGGACTACTATGGCTATTCGAATACTCCATTTCCCCACAACCTGCTCACTTCTTGTCTAATAAGCACTTATTCATGGGGTTTGCCACAACCTAAATGTCACTTGGTACTGCGCTTCTCAACCAAATTAGGGTAAATAGTTGAGGACATATTTTGTATTCACAATATTGTTAGGATATTCCATTATAAGTTAAAACTCTAGAAATTTTACACAGTTTTTCTTGATGATTTTTTTTTTTTGTAAACTTGTCAGTAGTAAGAAATAAGGGTGAGCCAATATTTTGTCAGAATATCTCCACTCTTTAAAGTAAAGGTTTAGGTGGTATTATAATTGTTATTCCTATTAATTTTTTAGTTCCCTATATTCAGACTTTTACATATACTTCTATGGGTTTTTAAGTCTTTGGAAAGTGTATGAAATGATTTGCTATTCATAACTTCAATATATGTATAAATACAATTCATATCTTCCATAAGATTCTAAAATGTAGCACTGATGTACACCGAAATATCAAAAAGAAAAAGTGATGTTGGATCTCACATCTTATTTTTAATTTGTACATGCATATCTGAAATTGTTTGCTTCCGATACAGGAACATTAATTTTAGATTCTGTGATGTTTTTCACTGGATGAGTTTGGGCTCAGCAATGTAAAGGCTTAGGAAAGCTGTTCCTACCATTCAGCTATCTTTCATGATTTTGATAGTTGAGTTAAGATTAAAATTTTGACTTACAGAGCTATTTTTGCACTATTCAGTTCTCACAGTTCTCTGAAATGAATTAGTTTGGTCATTACTGAATGATTCACAGCAGTTGATACATGCATTGATTAAGGTAACACAAATGGCTTTTTATAATCATAAATAAAAGAAAATGATGAGTTAATATTTAGCAAATAAAAGAAAGAGGTAAAAATTAAAATAATTGACATTATTAATGGAAGTATAAAGTGGAAAGAAAACTGGAGAAAAATACATCAAAATTAAAATTAAAGTGATACTTTTTTTTTTTTTGACTCTGTGATCTCACATGCAGCATTCTAAGTAAATAAATGTACAGGTGACCAAATATGTATGTACCGTAAGTTCTGCTGGTAAAAGATTACATCAAGCTAACTGGTAAATATACTAGAGCACCAACAAACAAAAACATGGAATTCTGTAAAGAATGAGTTAGATCTACATGTAGTGACCTGGAAAAGTTCACGACATCCTATTGATGAAAATAAACAACTTATATGGGTGCAATCCCATTTATAAGTGTGTTATATACATTCAAAGTCTGGAAAGATACACAGATACTGTTATCTGTTAGCATTCTCTCATTCAATAAATGTTTAGTGAGTCCCAATTATGCACTATGCAACATAGTGGCAAGAGACTTATGAAACGGTTATTAAAAATAAACTGTGACGGCTTATGATATGTTTGATTTTAATTGGGGTTGCAAGGGTTGCATGTGGGAGGGTAACTACTGGTTTAGACATCTGGGAAGACATTCTTAAAGCAAACAAACAAACAAAAAAAACGATGTTTAACTGAAACCAGAAAGGGAAGGAAGAATCAACCAGGAAGACATTATTTTAGGCCAAGGCAGTAACATCTAAGAAAGACTACAGGCCAGAGAGTTTTAATGTATTGGAGGAACTGAAAAAGTTAGGGATAAGTGGATTGTGGAGTATAAGAGAGGTTTGCCTTTGGGGTTGGCATTATGCATGCAAGTTTACTTCCTATTTTATAAATTTCTATTTTTGTTGACGGACATGTTCCCATTAAAGCACAAATAATTAAGAAATTAGCTAAAATTAATCACAAAAATAATGAGAGATTTAAAATAGGATACAGAAAAATAATAAGACAAAAGAGGTTGCAAACAATTAAGTTGAAGCCGAAAACAAAAGGATAACACAAACTATGTGTGCTTCCTTCCCTTTCTGAATTGAAGGAGAGGAATACAGTGATTTTAGAAGAAGATATTTATAATAGACCTAAATAGAAACATTAAATAAAGCAACAGTGCACATCTTTTAAAATCAGACTTCTATAAAGACCCACAGGAATATTTGTACCAACATTGCTGTGAAACATTTAGCTGACCTTCTTTCAATGATTCTTTTAAGGCCTCAGGTGTCCAGGTAGATATCTTGAGGCAGAAGCAGGACCCCATGGTCTATATTAGTGTTTTTTCCTCATTGTTTCCAGTCCAGTTATATTTTCTGTAATCCTTTCCAAACGGATAGATGAGTGGCTCTCAACCTTGGCTTCATATTAGAATCACCAGGAGAGATTTTAAAAAATTTGATACTCATGCCCACTTTAGGTCAATTAAATCATTATCTCTGGCATTGGGACCCAGACAGCAGATATTTTTAATCCTCCCAGGTGATTCTTATGTGCAAATGAGACTGAAAAATCACTGTTGTAGGAAGGTTTAGCCTATTAACGCCTTCTGTGTAGAAACAAAGTTGCCTAGCATCAAACTGGGGATGGCATCACTCGAATGAGTCCAAAGAACTGAGTGAGTCAAGGACTCAAAATGAGAGGTCTCAAACTTCACCGACAGGTTGGGGGTGGTGAGGTTGTTTGGGATGTGGCCATTTGAAAGGTGTTCTATGAAGAATGGAGAAGGAGTCTTTGCGGGAGAGATTAGGTATAAAACATAGGAGACATTTAAAATTAAGGTAGTGTAGAAGCCAAGGGCAGGCCTCCCCAAAAGGTGCTACTTTGGCAGATGATTTTAAATTAAAGTTACTTAAGAAACAGTCAGTGCAAGGACACTCAGTCCCTCCTCTGTCCTCCTGAAAGCAGGAAACAGACATCCCATTTGAAAAATGCGCTCACCGTACTAAGAAGTAAAAAGACATCCTATCGTCAGAAAAAGAGCTGACAGAGCTATACAGACAAACCTTGTTACTTTTTTCTAATCGCTATCTCTGCCCAAATACCACATAGAATTCTTTACTAATTAAAGCTCCCAAACATTAGCCTTCTGTATCCTGTGAATTCCTCATACATTTACTGCCTGTCTAAAATCTATAAAAACTGCCAGCCTTGGTCATTTCTTTAGGTCTCAATTTCATTATTGGGCCTTTATATGCAGATAATAAAGCTGTTTTTTTTTTTCTTCTATTTATCTGTCTCATCTAAATTTAAATCTTAGTCCAGCTAGAAGACCTTGAAGGGTCGAGATAAGAGTTTTCTTTCCCTACAATAACATTAAATATGTTAAAGATAAACTTAACATTCCTAGGACTCTCAGTTTTCTCATCTGTGAAATGAGAATGTAACTAGTTCATTCCAAAGTTGTGGCAATTAAATCAGAATGCATTTGTAAGCATGGTGCACAATGTAGTTCACTTAGAGTTCAGAGGCTCAGTAAATAGAATAAAAAATAGAAAAGTAGAGAATCGGAACCTTTTATATCTTATTTGTCAAATGTATGATAGCTTCCATTCTTGGTTTCCATCAATTAAGTCGTTTTTTTTTTTTCCTTTTAATGGACACTAGTGGTCTTTTGTTCACAGTAATGAGCCCTAAACAGTATATGTATGTATTATCTTGGACAGGTTGAAAGGGTGGTGCCTTTTTTGGCTTTTTGGAGATATTCGAATGTCCCTAATGATCTGTCTGTGGAATGCCTATACATTGGTTTTCTTTTGCTGTATAACAAGTTACCACAAATTTACTGCCTGTTGGAGGAGGTCATCAAGAGCACGTGACTGCCAGTTGACCCTGGAGCTAGACCTTGGGCAATGGGATACTCCTCACCCTCTCTCCTGACCTTGGAATGTACATTCTGCTCACTGTTCCCACGGTGGGAGCTATTTGAAGGATGTAGCCTTGAAAGAGTAACATGCTACTGTGACCATCTGGACCCCATACGCGGCTAAACCCAGTAAGGCCTCCGTATAGACTTGTAAGATTCTGGGGGGCCGGTATAGAAATCTACTTGTCTTGCAGCCACCCAAGACAGGCCTCGTATGGAAGTTCTCTTGCTTATTAAACCTGCCATCTGCCAGTCTGGAGTGTTCTGCCTCTATCTTTGGTCTCTCCTTGCCCTCTGTGTATGAGGCCATTTTGCAAATCACCAGTGCTTTAAAATACCTGTTCATTAGCTGAGTTTTGTAGGTAAGAAGACCAGGCTGATGAGGCTGGTTTTTCTGCTCAGGGCCTCACAAGGCTAAAAACAAGGTTTCAGCTGGGCTGCATTATCACTTGAACTCAGATTCTTTTCCAGGCTCACATGATTGTGGCCGCGTCCAGTTTTTGGCAATCAAGAGGGCTGAGTGTTTTGTCTCCTTTCTGGCTTTCAGCCAGAGCTCCCCTCCTATTTTGGAGGCAACCTGCATTCCTTGTTCAGTGGCCCCCCCTGTCATTACAGCCAGAGACAGAGAATTTCCCTCTTATGCTTCAAAGCTCTGACTTTCTCTCTCTGGTGTCTCCATCTAGAGTTAAGGGGTTTGAGTGATTGGATAGGGCCCCCCTGAGGAGACTTGTGCTTTCTTAAAGTCAGCGGTACCAAATAAACTAGTCACGGGAGTGAGACCGCCTCTGTTCACAAGTGTCTCTCATATCAAAGATGGAGATGATTTTACAAGGGTGTGAGACCCTGAGGATCACCTTAGAAGGTGGCTACCCCCTCATTTAGCAAGAATGAGTGGAGTGTGTCATATGTTAAGCTGACTTGAAAGCACGGAATGAGAAAACTGTCACTACTTTGCTTCGTCAGTGAGTATCACTTTTTCTTGGCTATGGTGTATAAGTCTTGCTTTAACTCCTACAGGAAAAATGGCGGGGGGAAGCATAGAGAGGTATTAATTCATGAATTAAAAATATAAACTTTGTGTTTCATTATGATTTTGGTGCCTAGTAAAGACTATATGCACTCTTTTTTCTTAGTTCTTTCCTTCCTTTTCATTCTTAATAAATAAAATTTCTCATACAACTTAATCTCATGACAAGTAGCTATTAAAGTACATATACTTAAACCTTCCTAAAGGAGCGACATTCAGCAAATACAAATTGACACACATTCACTGGGTTTTTTGGAGGTTGTGTTGTTTGATACAAGAAAACAAGAATAGCTTGGCGACACTTGGCTATGGTGATTGGAAGTGGTTGTGTGAGTTCCGTGGAGTTACCACAGAATGAGGAAGGTCTCTGTGTGCAGCCTCCCAAACTTGTAAAACTGCTCACCACTTGCTTTAAGTACTTGGCTGCTTGCTTAATTCCCTGTAACTCTTTAAGAAATTGTGTCCATAGTCAGGAAATGTTTAGATTTGAGCCAATTTTCTATTTCTCAGAACCCAGCTAAGGAAATAAATCTTCTAATTGTTTTCCAAAAATTAAAAATGAATAGATTAATGGGTATTACTAATAATGCTTGGCCTTGTTTGGTTAATACAGTATTGCTGAGGAAAAGAAAACAAATCCTGGCATTCTTTGGAAGATTTCTGCATAATTTGTATTAAAACTGAATACGTTGCCATAGATAATTTGGATCATTAAAGGTGTGTGTGTGTGTGTGTGTGTGTATAGGGATATGTGTGAATGTGTTTATATGTTGATGATAAAAAGAAAATCCTTAAGATAATTGATTTCATTTAAAGTTAGTTGATTCATATTTATGGTGTGCTCTATTTTTACTTGTGTACTTTTAGGAGAATTGAATGTTTCTAAATGTAATATAAGTGGCCATCAGGCTGTTGTGTAGTTGACTTTAAATTGGAGTGTGCATATCCTTGGGGTTATATGAGGATTTCCCACTGGCATACAGACTCAGTTGTTTGAGGATACAAAAAAAGAGACCATTTGTTTGGTTGTAGTATTGACGGATGGAATGACTCTGATGATTGGGTAACAGATCCATTTGCAAGGCAGCTGGTTTACAATTCTCTACTTTAAACAAAGTTGCAGAAGGGCCTAATTGAGTTGTCAGCCAATATATGATTAAAATAATTTTTGATTAAAGATCACTGACTTTTGGTATATGACTGAGGAGTTTAAGGAATTGAGTGACATTGCTGTAATGGAAGGAATTTCTTCCATTTTCATCTGTTTATTCACATGAGCAAAATCTCCACAGTTAACAGTAGTAAAAACAAAAGGTAAAAAAAAAAAAAAGAAAGAAAATTGATGCTGGGCCCTATTTCCTTTTAGCAGTAAGTAATATTTCATGTATTCCATGGGTGACTGGGGAAAAAAAGCCAAATCTATCCCTCTTATAGAAATTCATTTCCGGTAATTGCAGTATTTATTTAATCCTATTTAATTCATCACAATTTTAAATACGTTTTGGTAATGTGTTTTTCCAAATAATTTTAATTATAACTCAGTCCAGAAGAAACTTTTTTTCCCCCACTTAGAGTTTTATGGTCATGGGGAATTTTTTTTAAGTCAATTTTGCATACACACTTTTCTTACAGAGAAATATGATCAATGAAAAGACTTTGGAGCATAAAAATTTTTACATTAGGATAAAATTCAGTAGGGATGGAAATGAGTTCAGAAAGAAATAGGAATGAAGTAAAATGTCCAGCTGTAAATAAGATCCTTTTCATGTGGTTGTCTCTCATAGTTAGATGACTCTGGTTTCATTAAAAGAATTATGCAAGTTTTATTCCAAGACATCAATATTTCTAATAATATGTTAAAACTCGTGTCCCTTATTTAAAATTAGCATGAAAAAATTAAATGTCCACCTCAAGGTGTCTGAGGGGTACATGGTGTCAAATTACGTAGATGTGTATGTAAAGTTTGAAGACTACTGCTGCTGTGGAAAGGACTATCCATGTGACAGTTGGCCATCTCAATGTTGCAGCTAGTTCAAAGATTGACAGTAGTTCTCTCTTCTCTGAACTCCTGAAGTCCTCATTAATCCTCCCAAACATTTGATGTGTTTTACATGTCTGATGTTGTCTACGCAAATATTTGGTCATGTTAGGCTGGATCTTGGCTGCACTTTAGACAAGATCTTAATATACCATCCATATGGTGGATGGTTTCAATCAAATAATTAGTTGGACTTCAAATACTAAAATGTTTCGTTAAATGCACATGCAGTGTCTTCCAAGTCCTGAGCTTAATGATGATGTCCAGAATGCTTTCCTGTATACACATATTGTACGTTTTAATAATGAAGTGAAAATACATGCTACAGAGAGTAGTAAAGAAATAAAGCAAAACTCATTTTTCTTAAAGGAATGAAAGCTTATTTTGAGCCTATTTATATCTGAGGAGTGTTAATCTGTTTTGTTTAATGAAGTTTAAAATTCTACAATTACAATTTTGATCATCAGATGCTTCATGAGTACCCAAATCCTGGATTTCTGTGTTTGCCGAAGGGTTCTGCACTTTAGAACTAGTCCTGCCATTTGAAATCCATGACCTGGAAATGGCGTTTGAAGTCCCAAGCCGACATGAGGTGGAGAGGGCAGAGTGTGTACTGTGGGAATAGAAGTAAGGTCCTCAGATATTTAATAATGGTGGGGGAGGAGAAGGCAGGGTTGGAAGGATCCTGAGAAGGATAGTTATAGAAGAAAACCTGGAGCATGGGGAGATCCCAAAGCAGCAGGAAGAGACAGCACCATGTGATGCTTAGCAATTAAGTGAAAGGAGGAATGAAATGTCCACTGGAATTTTAACTCAAAATATTTCCAAGGACATAAAATTCAAAGGGAGAGGAAAAAGCCTCACTTTCGGTAAGATAGACTTAAAACTTGGAGGTGGTCATTTATAGTTAATTTTGTTCTTTCATGTGGCTAGAAGTGAGAAAGAATGAGAAAAAGATCCTTTTTAATGGTCTCTGGTATGAGTGATGGAGGCAGAGGTGTGTAAAGACAGGTAGGTGTGTAGTGTAGGTAATAATGTGCTACTGGAAGAAAGAAGTTTCCTCTGTTTTCTTAAGAAAATGGATAGTTCTCTTTTCTCATGAAAGGAACTTCTGCTGAAAATGAAGGAGGGGGCTTCCCAAGATGTCAGAGGTTGAAAACAGTACCTAAATTTGGAAAACCTGTGCAGAGTGGCATAATTAATTGATCAGGGAATATGGTAGGGTTGTTGGACTTAATGGATGAAACTATTAGAATATCGATCAAATATTTTGGATCAATTGATAAAATATTGATTCCTCCTTGAGGAAAAAGTAAAGTAATATAAGTGCATATACTAATCGATCAAACTGGAACAGATTTATTGAATTTAAGGCCTTAAATGTAATGATTTGAAGACAAGATTATAAATTTACGAAAATGTGCATAACGGAAAAACACATGGATTGCCTTTATGAATAGAGAACACTATGCCGAATAACTATGAAATATTTGATGGCAGGCAAGTCTGGGACTGGAAGAAATAAAGCTGGAGTGACCCTGTTAGTCTAAATCAGTGACTAAAGAAGGTGATTCTTATTAGTGGGAGCCGAGTGATGTTACTTCCGGATACATTTACCGTCTCTTGTTTCTATTTTATTCCCTTGTGGTACACTTGCCTCTAAAATAAGCTATATAACAAAACTATTATGAGCCCATAATCTTTGTCCTACTAACAAGGTTTGAAGCCCAGCTCTACTGCTTACTAGTTCTGAGAACCCACACAAAGAGCATAAACTGTCTAAGTCTTTTTCCCCATCTGGTGAAACAGGAATAGTAATACGCCTATTTCCTAGGTAAGCTGTGAGAATCAAATAGGATAAGTTTTGTAACAAGCTTGGCACACTCTGTGGCATATAAAAATTCAATTGTTATAACATGTTATTGTTAACTTTCTTAATAGGGTGTTTAAGGCACAAGAGTATTCACCTATTTCTGCCCACATCATTTTCTGTCATTGTTATACCGTGCTAATTAATCTAATTCACTTCATTATCATAACTGATAATACAATTGGGGTATGAAGCTCATTTTGATTATAGTTATAAGGGAATTAGTGTGGTAACAGCTAATGCATTTCGGCAGTCTGACCAACATTAGATGAAAATTAACAGTAGTCCATAAGTCTTAAAATTTTATGAGTTAATATTTAATGTTCTTTGATATTTTGAAAGGGACACTTTCTCTTCAGTCCTCAAGATCTATATGGGTATAACCCATGTGTTTCATTGGTATCCAATTTGCTTACTTAACTATCCTTAAATAAAACCTTTAACGGTTGACTCTTGCTGTTGATGATGTCGATACTACTGATTAAATGAAAGCCAAATAGGTAGTTATTTTGACAATCAGTGCTTCTAGAGAGATCCATATCCAGTGTGCATTCTCCCCAGAGTTACATTGCTTGTAAATTTTATTTATGATTCATATAAGGTTTTATGTTCCAATATTTTTCCAAAGGACATCCTTTATGTCCATGTGCCTGCCCTCGGTTATAGTGGTAACTGTCCATTTTGTATTAAGGATCACATAGAAAGTAGTTCTTGTGATATTTCTGAATTATGGAAGTATTGGATTCCTTTTCCAGTAGGGCTGTGGTGCAGCTGAAATGTATTGTGGCTATGCAGTAAGCTAATTGGAGTAAAAACAATTTGGGTGACCTTCCATGTTATTGAAATGGCTAATAAAACTTGCCTTGTCCAGATGGGGAGGGCTTCGGTTTAGAGCCAGGTTACCCACAGTCGTCCTCTGCTTCTTCCTGAGAGTTCAGGTTGTTGGAAAGTTTTCTGTTGAGACTCAAATATTTGTACCTGGGCAATCGTGGCTCTAAATGTGGTTGTTCTGCCCATTGGGCTCTGTGAGGTAAACCTCAGTTTGGAGAAAGGAGAGGGAGAAAGAAACCAAGATTTTTTTTTTTCCTTCATCTTCTGAGATCGCATCTATCAACCTGCTCAGTGTACCTCTAGGGACCCAGAATAGTTCGTAGAAAGGCTGTTTTGTTTTTGTTTTACAAATCAGTTTGATCTTAAACTTCCTCAAATATTTACTATGGTGGGTAGAAAGAAAGAATTCTCTCCCTCTCCTCCCCTACTCAATTTTGCCTTGGGGAGGAAACATTTCTAGGCTCTCTCTAGCCCAGAAGGGAGTGGAGGAATGGAATGTCTGATCTAGACATAATTTACCACTTTGTTGTAGGTCATACTTAATTGCTCTGTAAGCAGATAGTAAGGCTCTCAGAGCGTTTTCCCCAGAAGGTCAGGAAGCCCTCCACTTAAACTGGAGAGAAAAGCATAATCCAGTTACACCAACAGTCTTCTTCTCATACCTTCCCCACCGGCCTCCAATAGGCTGCAACCAAATAAGTTTGTGTGATCTCCCTTCATATAGAAGAGCCACCACTCCTACAAAGATGTGTCCTTTATGTTCCTGTGGTACCTGTTGTAAAAAAATTTAAAACCAGTGCACTATTAGTCTGCTTTGTTATAACCAAGGTTCTGAGAAACCTTACGCTGCCATTGTTTTGTATTTTGATCTATTTGTGGGAGAGCTAAATGTTATGCCCACTTTTTGAGGTGTAAGGCAAGCATAAGGAAGGATCAACTTAATAGAATTCAAAGGCTATTTTTGTTTTGTTGTTTTAAGCTCTCTAAGTAAAAAGTGCACAATGGGGAAGGGAATTTGGTCAGTCCTGTTAACATTTGGTGAATGTTTGCCATGTGCCAGGTGCTATTGGCAAGGCTGGGGACCCAAATAAAAGAAAGACAATCCTGTCCTTAAGGACCTCACAGTCTCCTTGGAGAGATGAATTCAAAGGATTTTGCAAATGACATGATGGAGGTGGGCCTCATAACCACCAAGGGTGAGGAGGAGTCAGATAGGTGACAAAAGGTGACAAGGAAGTTCCAGGTAAAATATTTGGAAATGGGAGAGAAGAACCTAGAACTTGCCTTTTAGAAACAGACAGAATCCCTTCTGCATGACTGGACTGTATGAACTGGTTTCCTGATAAGTAAAAATAGTTAATTCTTGTCTACTTAAGGGATTTCCTGAGGGATAAGTAGAATAATTTATGTAAGGCACCAAGCATGGTAGGCAGAATTGCTCAAAAATAGTAAATTCTTTTTCATCTCCTTTCATTAGCCCCTTAATGGTGAAATCAATATTTTAAAGATGATGCAATTTAAATGTGATCGGAAAGTAATGAGCAGTCAGGTGATGAATTGGCCCTTTTTTGATATAGTCAGTTCCATCAGATAGAAGTCCAAAACAGCCATTGTTGCTGTAAATGCATTAAAACATTACTAACAGTTTTTGTAAATTCACAGAAAGATTTTATTTATAAGTCTGAAGGATTTTCTTGGTAGATGCTTTAATAGTTACTAAATAATCCACAGGTTGGTTATCCAAAAAAAAAATGAAAGTCTCCAATACAACCAGTTAGCTGTGTATACATTATACCTCTATCATTCATTATTATTGTTGTGATTATTGATATTTTAACAAAACATTAGTAATATCTGTGGAGTCAAGTACCAAATATAGCCAGATGAATTTTTGATTTTTTTTTAACAAACTAGTTTGTAATCTTAGTAAATGGGAAATTTTCACTTTTCATTAAAATCTTCATGAAATAGTGAGATCTGGGTATAAAATTTCTAAAACCTTGTATCTTCAGCATATTTGAAGCAACAAAAGGGTGTATAAAGAGGAAGCAAAAACATAGCAGCCTTTTATTAAATGTTCAGTTATTTTTAATCCATCTTTCTACTTCTTCCTTTTTTTTATTAGCTGTATTGATTTGTACTTTTTTTTTTAAGGTTTTATTTATTTATTTGACAGAGAGAGACAGCGAGAGAGGGAACACAGGCAGGGGGAGTGGGAGAGGGAGAAGCAGGCTCCCCGCTGAGCAGGGAGCCCGATATGGGGCTCGATCCCAGAACCCTGGGATCAAGACCTGAGCCGAAGGCAGACGCTTAATGACTAAGCCACCCAGGCGCCCCGATTTGTACTTTTTTTAAACTAAAAGATAAAGTAAATTTCAGGTCTATAATGGTGAATAGTAAATATAACTGCTTTTTTCTCATTTTTTCCTAGTAAGGCCCTCAGTACTTGGTCCCACTAATGTTTACCGTAGCTTACTATTCTCAGAAACTTTCAAGTAAGTATTATGCCATTGTACTCTTAAATAATCGGTTATATTTCAATCATGAAAGTGACTTTCTTGGAAGCTAACATTTAGTTTCCAGCTAGCAAGTTTGTAATCTCTCAATATTAATGTGTAAAGTAGAAAAATCTTTATATTACAGTTTGGATGCTTAAAGGTTAAAAGTAACATTTTATTAAATTTCAAATTATCAACTAGTAAGTCCTAAATAT
The DNA here is from genome assembly GCA_028534135.1 of Potos flavus. NCBI lineage: Eukaryota > Metazoa > Chordata > Mammalia > Carnivora > Procyonidae > Potos > Potos flavus. The sequence continues at coordinate 34,961,173 of CM052886.1, read as the reverse complement.
AATCTTTTCTATACTTCTGTGATACATACCTTTGCCTTATTTGTCTGAGACATCTGCAAATTCTTTGCTTTTACTGACATTATAGTTTCTCTTTAAATCCCTTTAAATCCAAACTCCTTCATTATTTGAAATTAGCAAATGTAAGAAATTTCTTAGAAAGTTTATCTTGTCAATTCTTTGAAACTCTTTGTTTCATAAAAATTTATTATGATTAAGAGGCCCTTTGAACCTCATTTCAGTATATGGATACTTTGGCAGATAATTTTACCTTACTAAAATGGTTAAATGCAATTATTATTTTTATGAACAGAAACAGCATTCTAGTTGTGAATACATTTTGCTACCATCATTTGAAAGAGTTATTTGGAATTACAGACTTGCATTTTGTTCCAAATTTTATATTATTTTCTTCAAAGGATATTGGATATTTGATATAATTGAACTGTGCATATCTCATGCAGAGCAACTTTTCAGCACGCAGCAACTATTTTGTCAACCATCAATATAATGCATGATTAGAAGATAAGCATATTAAGGCATTTGAATAAGCTGCTATTTATTTTAGGCTGATGTGTTTTATAAGTAACTCTAGCTTTCATAGATACCATGCATTAAATATAATCTGTTTCAAGCATTTTCTCCTGTAATATTCCTGTGACTGTTCTCTATAAACATGGCCAAATGGAACTAGCCTATAAAACATGTTTCATCTAATTCATTGCTACCCATTTATAGCTGTACCATGTGGTAGGAATCCAGAAACATCAGGTCTGCTGTTCTTGTAACATTCAAGTGGCCTCCAGGTGATAGGCACAGCCAACTGTCTTGGCTAAGTGCCAATTCACAATGGTCCTATCAACCAGCCCCACTTAGCAAATTACTTTGAGGCAGTGAATGATCTTATGTGGAACAAGGAAGGATTTTGCAAAGTGGATATTAAGTTCTTCTTTCTGTGAGCTAGGATGTGTCACTTGGACTCTATTGTTCTTTATTGAAACAATTTGCTTTTTGGCCCCTCTAGGATTTTTTTAAATGGAATGAGGACAGTTGTGTGTAGATCTAGTCCTTCATCTCAGTTCCTCCCACATTGTACACCCCTTTTGAATTTGTCTTTTGCTATTTATATTTTGATCAAGTACATTTTATGTTAATTATAATTGTAGGTTTTGATTCTTAAATAAGTAACAGTGGTTTGGCTTTGGTTCTTTGGTTTAACAAAGATATGGGGCGGGGGGAGGCAACCTACCAAAAGATTTGTTGGTATTAACAGATTACTTAATGCCGAATTTTTCAGTTTTGCATTTTCCTTTTATTTAGAAGAAATTCTCCAAGGGAATAGTGGATATTCTTATTGAGCATCTTTATATACTCTATTGAATAATAAAAATAAGCATATATAGGCGATGTCAAAGGAAAATATGTACTCTATGTGGTGAAGTTTGGTTCTTGATGGTTTGGTTCTCTGAAGCAACTAGAATTGGAGAAAGCTATTCTGTGTTGTATGCTTCACAATGAAAATCCTGAGGTAAAACACAGAAACCTCAACAACTTCAAAATTAGAGACAGAGCTTGACCCTGAAATCAAAATGTATCTGGTAAAATGGGCATCCAATAGGATAATAATAACCTGGTTAAAGAAGAATTGAGGGAGCAATGGAGAAGTTCCACAGAATTATCATGGATAAGATTGGCAAATGGAAGGTTAACTCTTTTGGAGTATTGGCAGTGACCCCTACTGAAAGGTATTTTATTTATTTATTAATTTATTTTTAAAGATTTTATTTATTTGACAGAGAGATAGCAAAAGCAGGAACACAAGCAGGGGCAATGGGAGATGGAAAGTAGGCTTCTCACCAAGCAGGGAGCCCAATATGGGGCTCCATCCCAGGATCCTGGGATCATGACCTGAGCCAAAGGCAGATGCTTAATGGCTGAGCCACCCAGGCACCCCTGGAAGGTATTTTTAAAAAAACATGGTGAAATTAGATAGTTCTTGTCTTTGAGGAATGTGTAGTCAAATCTGTATAAACCACGTAAAAATATTTGTACTATATCCTCTAGTCAGGGCTATAAAAATGGTAACAGGTATTGTTCTGAATTAAAGATAGTCTGAAGGGCACCCAGGAGGTTCAGTTGATTAGGCGGCTGCCTTCGGCTCAGGTCGTGATCTCAGGGTCCTGGGATCAAGCCCCACGTCAGGCTCCCTGCTCATTGGGGAGCCTGCTTCTCCCTCTCCCTCTGCCTACAGCTACCCCTGCTTCCTCCTCTCTCTCTCTCTCTCTCTAGTAAATAAAGAAAATCTTTAAAAAAAATAGTCTTAAAAAGTTTGGTCATCCCTGGCCTAAACCTTACATGCTTTGAACAAACCTTGTTCCAGATTGGTTTGAGTTGATACTAGATTTCTTCCTGAAGTCTATGATGGTACCAGAATCAGACTATATTTTGGTGAGGGTGATAGCATCAAAAAAGATGACACAAATGCTCCACAATTTATCTTACTTTTGCTTTTAGTTTACATTTTTAAAGGCTAAATACTACCAGTCTTTTGACACAGTCTTCATTATTTAAGATTTCATAGCTTTAATTTTATTTTAATAAACTTAAGCATTTGCCTTTTTTGTTGTTACGAGCTAAGCATAGGCTCTAAAGTAAATAGTTCATTAATTTTTATGTCAGCCTTGATGCTATTTACATGCATACAAATGAAACTAAACTACCCCAGGGAACTTGTAGAGGGTCGGTTTCAAATCCATGAATTAATGCAAATGGTAAGGTTACATCATTTGGGTATAAGCTATAAGCTTTGGAGAGTGGAGAACAAGCAATCAAGGTAAAATAGCCCTGGTGCTTGCATTATTTATGAAAATGAGATCCTGGCACTTCTATTCTAAGGTCCTGTTGCAGGAGATAGAGCTACCTGTTTGTGTAGGTGGACTCCAAAGGTCAATGTGTGTCTCGGACCAGCCTGATGTGTGGGCAGAAAAACTCTTCCTCCGCATCTTTATTCAGTGGAAATCCGTGGGGGCTTTCGTTTGACCTGCTGTATTTCTAATGTTTATTGCTATTAAAACTGAAATCTGTCCAGGTTGAGAGCAATCATATTTCATCTGTTCTAAGGTGTCATTAGTTCAGAGATTCATTATGTTCAGTATACCACTAAGAAAGGAAAAGTACTTCCAGTTAAAGAATGGCTTCTCATAAACTGAAGGCTCATCCCAATTTCAACCATGTTAAAATGTGAAAAATAAAAAGTCACCTTAGAGTTGTTGAAATACAGTACGCTTTTATTTTTTCAAGAGTGCTTGCTAGCTTGAAGGTAAAGCTTAAACATAGCTTCCTGAGGGCTGTCTCTCGTAGACATAGACATTAACTGCAGGGAGTGAGCGGCCAGAGACTGAGTCTCTCCCATTAGCACATTAGAGAAATGGGAGAATATTAGAGCTTCCCCTGTGGGGTGCTCAGAATTTCTGCCTCTGTATCTGTGTCTTCCTATATTTAATTGCTGCCGGGGAATTTTAGTAGGATACAGATAGGCATAAGAACACTTTAGTAGTGTTTCATATACTATTGTCTTATTAATATAATTCTTTAATTCTAAATTTCATTAAAAGAAAACGTGCAGGCATTCTTAGTAGGATTTTTAGGTACCCGGTTAATAAAACAAACAAAACTCTTGCTCTCCTTAACCTCTCCCATTTCAAAAAGCCACTTGGTTAGCAACATCAAAGTGGTAACTGATGGCTTGATAAGGATAGAATAACAAGGAAAACTTCTCCATCTTTAAGAGACACAATTTCAATTGTTGCCACACATACATCTACTTTGGTAATTAAAGCAGAAAGTCCACAGACAAAATGTAGTGCCCAGAACTTGAATTTTAATAAATGTAAATGAGCTCAAAGTGAGAATAACCAGCTGAAATTCCAGGATAGAATATTTGTCTTGTATTCATCTTGGAATTCATCAGCTTTTGCTCAGCTGTAACGAAGCCTCAGGAGTGAAGATAAAAAGAAAAAGATTATTCCAGGAATTTGGCAACTAACAAATACACTCCGTAAATGCTTCAGATTTTAGTGTGGGGGACAATGTAAATTCCATGAAGCCAGATGAAGAACGAAGACAGCCCCATCATCTCTTCTCCATTTTACTTCCACTCCGTAGATACTGTTCCTTTCCATCCCATGTGTCTAGGAATCTGGGTTCTTAAATTACCTCCTAAAAAAAATACTCTGTAGGGTTTATAGTTTAAAGATAGTAAGCATGTTGTTCTCGCCAGGTGATGAGTTGCATCTTTTAAACTCCAAACACCCTTGAATTGCCAACAGGTTTTTTGGTTTGTTTTGTCTTGGGGGTGTTTTGTTTTGTTTTTGTTTCTGTTTTTCATTGACAGGCTGAATTCTGTTATTTGTTATTGCTGTTCATTAGGAGAGGAGCTCCAAATCACACCAAGAAGACAGTATAATTATCATTAGTAGCATTGCTGTGAAGTGTCCCTTCTCATTATAGTGTGATTCCTTGGTTAATTATCTCTCTGTTCCAATACACTATAAAATCCATAAACTATTTGTTCATCATCGAAGTAAATACTAAATCACTAGCATGGAGTACAAAGCCTGGCACATAGACGTTCAAAATATTAAAATAGCCCATGACTTGATTTCGGTAGCATTGGCATGTACTAAAATTTATTTTTAGAATGACCTAGACCAGGCCAAACTGGAGATGCCATCTAGTGATGCTGAGAAACCCATTATTTATTTTTTTTCCTCTCGTTTCTTTAGGAGTAACTTTGTTTTATAAATTTTTCTTTCACTTCTATTCACTTAAGGGAATGGCTTTTGAGTATCATATTAGAAATTAGCCTGTTTAGGGGCACTTGGGTGGCTCAGTGGGTTGAGCGTCTGCCTTCAGCTCCGGTCATGATCTCAGGGTCTTGGGATGGAGCCCCTCCTCAGGCTCTCTGCTCAATGAGGAGTCTGCTCCTTCCCTATCTGATCCTTCCCCCTCAAGCTCCTACATTCTCTGTCTTTTAAATAAATAAAATCTTAAATAGACTAATTTCTTTTTTTTTAAACTATTCAGTTCTGAAAACTGTGACTAATGCTGTGTTTACATAGAGAAAACGAGACATGAGATGAACAGTTCTGTAGTGGATCTGAGCTAGTGAGATCAACTCCAGGAAATGAAGTTATCTAGGACTGAAGATAATGATTCAACTCATTCTCATATAAAGACTTTCAATAGTAGCAAACAGGACAAAGCAACATACTACTTCTTGACATTTGCCTCATACAGGATCTCATACACTGCTTTTCATTTAGACCTCTTGTTTTTTTAAAAAATAGCAAATCAATGTATTTTCTGAAAATATGCCATTAACGCTCCAACTGAATATATATAGACCTATGCAAAGGAGTGTCCGCACCTAAATTCTCATTACCTTCTTAAAGAGCTAAATTGACAGATTTTTAAGAGGTTGTTGCTTAGAATGGTGAGTGATGAGTCCTACACGTAGAAATCAAGTGAATTCTAAAAGGAATAAAGTGTGTAAATCAGTATTTATATCACTGACTAAATAGAATATGTATGATGGTAAGTGTCAGATATACTACATATGCAAGCATAAATGAACATTGCAAATAGGGGTTACTCAAAGGAAAATATTATTATTAAATTATTATTTGTCATATATTATGATCACATTGATATTTCTCCATTGAATCACAATCACTATTAGTTTGAATACAGTTGTGTACAGTTTATTCACTCAACATTTATTGAACCTGAGGGCTGCCTCTGAGTGCTACACAGAAGCGATGCAGAGACAGAGTCATGCCTGAAAGAGTCCAGTTAAAGAAGGGTATATACCTTCATATTTGATTTCCAGAAAAATTAGAGAAAACTTGATTATTGTTCTATACTCTCATTTTTCTTGGAGGCGGAATATAGGAGGAAACACATTTTGGGACCCCGTCTGAGATATTCCAGGTGTATCCATCCGACGCCTGACTCTTACGGACATTCCAAGACTGTAATGCGATTGGGTATAGAGGACACACTAAAAATAGCATAATGTGAGTCAAATGGATAATCTATGAAGAACTAGGGAACTTTGTGCTAGTATTAGATCACTGAAGAAATCACACACACACACACACAAAAACACAAGTCTTCCTGTTTAATTTATTCTATCTGTCCCTCTTATTTTTTTTCCTTACTACTTGCCTAATTAAGACTTTCATTTTTTTCTGAATTGTTAAAAAAAAGTATTATGCTAATCCCAAATCCACCCTGTGTGTCCTCACCAAGTCTTCGATAGATCTGTTTTGGCCCTAGAGTAGAAGCTTTATCTTGCCTTAGTTTGACATTTAAGGTAGTTCAAAATCTGGCCAGCCTACAGTATTCATTCTTATTTACCTTTGCTCCCTCCAGAAGAAAGTGCTCAATTTCTCTTTCGCTTATTGCAAGAAGAATTAGAAGAGCAGTTGTGAAAACAATTTAGTGAGAGAGAATTGGCGACACTTGCAGTATTATACTGTATTTGAATTTGTAGATCCACTGAGAATGTGAAGGGGCTTCGTATGGATTATAAATAGACTTTGGCAGGGTTTGAACTGCCCATAGTGTGTTCTAAGCTTTGAGCAAAGCTCTACTGGCATGCTGAACCCACTTAAGCTCTGATGTGAGTTATAAAGACACAGAGATGAGTGGCTCCATTTGGAACATTGTGTTAGCTAAGTAGGTAAAATGAATTCATGATTAGACTTTCTTCTCAAATCCTTTCATTCCTCATAGGATAATTATGATATCCCTTATTGACCCAATGCAGATAAATTTCACTATTCCCTATGGAAATGTTGCTTTATTATTTTAAAGAACAACATAAGGCACCAAGATTCATTATATTGTCAGTCTTACTTCAAAAAGTGGTTAACATCAGGGAGGTAGATAGAGATCCAAAATCACATTTTCATAAACTTACTAGTTGTTGACCTAAGTTTGGACACTTACATGTGTTTTTCTAAAAATCACTCAAGGTAATGTGGGATCATCTTAAATATTCTAAATTATACTCCTGCCATGGCTGTATATGCACAAAGAACATGTTAATAAATACACAACAGTAAAGAACCAAATATCTCCTTTACTAGTACCATCATCTCCTACCACTTGATGCTCTTGTCTTGGTTATGCCAGACTTGTCTGGGACTTCCCGATGGAATGCAATTGTTCACCAAACACATTTCTATGGAGTCCTTAATGTGTGCTTGCTACTGCTTTAACTGCATGCCCAGTGTCTAGGGACATTGATAAAAACATGGGATTTTGTACATACCAAGATAAAGCAGGAATGGCAAAGTGAGCAGAAATGACAAAAAATATACCTTGTAGGGCCAAGCCGATTAGTGTTGGGGCAACAGAACTGCTCCTAGCCTCTGCTTGACTTCAGGGGTACAGAGAAGTGAGTACCACCATTTACAACATTCTCAGAGCAACAACACTTGGGGGTCCAAGTGGAGTAATAGGGATCCTGGTTGGCGAATGGAACTCCACAATGGGAAATATCAAAAATGAGAACTGAAATGTATCAGCTACTTTGTTTCAACATTACACTTAAAGATTGAAGTAATATTCAGGAAAATGGGGCACCTGGCTGGCTCAATCCATAGAGCATGTGGTTAATGATCTAGGAGTCATGAGTTCAAGCCCCACATTGGGGGTAGACATTACTTAAAAAAATAAAATCTAACAAAATATATATTCAGTGGGGCATCTGGGTGGCTCAGTCGGTTAAGCATCTGCCTTTGGCTCAGGTCCTATATCCCAGGGTTTTAGGATCAAACCCCACATCAGGCTCTCTGCTCAGCAGGAGGGTCTGCTTCTTCCTTTCCCTCTGCCTGCCACTCCTCCTACTTGTGCTCTCTCTGTCAAATAAATTTAATCTTAAAAATAAATGTTCAGGAAAATAGAATAACTGATTTCCACTTCTAAACTAATTCAAACAAATTCTTCCCTAAATACTAATTGTTAATGTTTTTACAAAAAAAATCTGTGGAATGACTATAAATTTTTGCAAATATCTAAAACATACTACTAATAAATGAACTCTTCTTAGAAACCATTAACACAGTTTTAAACTCTAAATATAACATGTATTTATGTCATAATGTTATATATCTTTTTATAGAGGACATATGCTAGGTCACTTAATGTAATATATCCCCTAGATTTGAAATACTTAATATTCATTTTAGTGTCTCAAATATCATTGCCCTTTTCATCTATTTTTGTACCAATGCTGGCAAAATGCCAATTTAGCATAGTCGTTTAAATAACAAAAATGAAACTATGGTCCTACATACTTTACAAAATCCAATCATTTGTTTTCTTGAAGGAAAGTACCTATTTATTATCCATTAACGTGTAAAAAAGATTAGTTCTTACTGTCTGGTATGATTATATCAGGATGACAACGGAATAAGATTCAGGAGACCCGGCTTTTGGTACTATATCTTTATTAAGCCATTTCAACCAGCTGGGCAATCTGCCACCAATCTCATCAATCCTCCTGAGTCTTAGAACTTTTCCTTCTTTTGGTCATTTTTGGAGACAGGCTTTTGTCATCTCCCTGCAGGATTCCTGTGATCAAGCCCTACCAGTTCCTCTATATCTTCTTTCTCTGCTCATCCACCGTTAGACTCCAGCAAGGTTCAAAACCCTGCCATTGTGTACTGTTTGTGTAGAATTTACTTTAAATAATTCTGTATGTATACCAGAAAAGCCTCATAGCATTTGAGGATAGCCTGAGGCATTCTTGAGAGGAGGGATGGTTGAAAAGATTTTTGAAAGGAGGTGTACTTTCTGCACTGTCTTTAAAAAAAAAGTAGAATTTACCCAGGAACATTTTCTAGGGGAAGAGCAATGTCATGAGAAAGGTTTCAACACTCCTGGCTTTTTCAAGCAGTGGTGAGCAGACTGGGATTGAAGTCCCAGCATCTATGGGAAATAAAGCTGTTGAGTGGCTCTAATCTACATTGTGTAGGAGAAAGGGCTATGGTGCCAAATTGTAAGCCTTGGGGAGTAGAATATGGGAGGGAAGCATTAGTTAGTACTCTTTCAGTTTCTAGTGATAAAAACACAACTCCAATCTAACTTAAAATACAAAGGGGGGGACGGATTTTTATTGGCTCCTATAACTACGAATTTTAAGGGGAACATTGGCATTGGGTCCTGCTGAGCCCAACCAGCTGCACTTAAAAATATTGGAAATCAAATTCTTTCCCCTTTCTTCCATGCATTCCCCTTTCCTCTGTGACCCAGCAGAGTTTCGCCATTTTGCTTATAAATCTACAGCTATTGATTTCTAATTGTTCTAGCAAAGCCCTCCCTCCACCCCAGCCCAGGAGGTTGCCTCTAATTGGATCTGGCAGGATATAGAGCTCCAATGTGCATATATGCATATCTGAAGGTGAAGGTGGTAGGGTCTGGACATGCTTTCTCTAACAAATAGACTAGAGGAGAGCAGGACTGCCCTCCGCCCTCACCAGAGGAAAAAAAAAGTCTTTTATCAGAAGGAGGGGTATGTGCAGTTGAAATTAACAGAAATTATTCTAGGTTTTTCAGCAGAATGCCAAGAAAGAACTGTGGTTAACTGATGCACACAAATTTAGCTGTTCAGAAATTTACAAGAATCAATTACTATAGTCTGTGTTGGTTAGAGATAAGTGGACTATATTGCACTGGCGAGCCTGTACATGGAAGGTCTTCTCTGGATCTGCTGCCCTGTTATCTCCGAGGCAGGATTCACCAGCCTTCTACTTGTGTGTTGTCTGCCTGTCTGTCTCCACCTATTGGTAACCAGGGCTGTTACTGGACCTTCCCTTGGGATTCTTATCATGATCGCAAGACCCCCCTCACTGGTAACCATCAGGAAACTTTGGTGAGGGGCAGTCTGGAAATGAGGTGGCATACCTGGGTGCTCACAGCAGGATCCTGGGTAGGGAGAGAAAGCAGGCATGTGCGAGGGCCTGGGGTTCTGCTTTCATTGGGGTTGAGGGTGGAGCCTAGAGTTTCACAGGCTCATTCTTTATTGGTGAATTTAAAATACGAGGGTAAGAATTTAAAGCATGAGAGAGGAAAAAAATCAACCAAGGTCTCAGGCTGGGGCAGATGTGGGCACTTCTGAATGCTTTATCCAGTCCTGTGGCCCGCATTGAGCTCATTGGGGTTGGTCCTCTTTGAAGTGGACATCTTTGCAGTCAAAGCCAAAGTCAGGCACTCATGTTACAAAAGGAAAAGCCAACCATCAGGGCTTATACTACATTAGATCAGATGACTAAGTCATTGTTGAAGTCAAGTGACACAGGACTAATGGGAATCTAGACCTCAACCTGCCATAATATTTATTATGTGGACATTTGCCAGGCTGATGGAAGGGCAGATCATTCTAAGCAATTGCTTATATTGAACACCTCTTATTTCACCAATGAAATATGATTTTTGACCCCTTACCCTCTCTGGTATAGAGTACAGTCATATTTGAAGCCTTTGGTTTTACTACCCTAGGGTTTATTCTGTTCAGGCCACATTAAATGCATCCTGAAAATGTGTAATAAAGTTAATTGAAATATACACATCATAGCTTAAATCTATTTTTTTCAAATTGCAGTTGGTGATCATGATATCAATTCACTGGGTCCTAACTACCTTTTTAAAATGGAACTATAGAAAATATCAAACTAGGATAGAATAGGATTTTTTAGAATAAAACATTTAACAAGTGTAAGGATTGTTTTGTGAAACTTTAGTTTCGTGTCTTAATCTTATTTGTCATGAAGTATATTTTTGGTGGGCTACTGTTAAAAAAGGTTGTGAAAGCCACAAATGTAAAGTGTGTGGGCATTTTATTCCCTTATTTTGTTACTGGCACAGCTGCTGGTTAGAATATATATTATATAAATATTTAGTAAATTCTTACATTTTATCACAGTTATTTTATACGGTTTTACTAAGTTAGACTGGAGTGTATTTATATTGAATCTGTAGATCATTTTTACACGAAATCATCTAAATTTGTCATAGAATAAGTGGGATATTGAATTAATTATATTTAAAAGCACCTGTTCCTCTCTTCTCTCTCACTCACTATAACTGTTCCTCTTCTCCTTCCCTCTCCCTTTCTTTACTAACTATTGAATGCTAAGCACTTTACATATATTATGTCATTTAATCCTCTACCCTTGAGGAGTTTATTATTGTTCCCATTTTACAGATGGAGATATTAAGCATTAGAATCTTGACAGTAGTTTCTCAAGGTCACCCAGTTAGTATTTAAACCAGGCAGTTTGATTCTATAGCCTGTTATCTTGACCGATTTTTTTTTCAGATACAAAAGACCAAGTTGGATCACTGTATCAGTGCTTTTTGGATCGATTTGCCCTGAACACAGAGAACATAGGGAAGGCAAGCACTGGAGGGTTTCCATTCCACTGAGTCGCAAGCACTTTACCCTGCAAACTTCATGTTCTCATGTCTCTAGGGCTTTGATTTTAGGGATTACAGGCAAAGACATGAACAGGGAGATAAAGGATTAAAAGAGAGTTGTGCACCTGATCACTCAACAAAGAGCAAATAGACAGTGTCACGTAGGGCCATATTCTGTTTAAAGCCCCTGTCCACCATCTCCTGCTGGCCATGCTGACCCAGCAATGACCCATGAGTCAATCCAGGGCAAAGGGTACAGCCAGGATGAAGAGTACTGGGTTTTTCGGTTTTTGTTTTGTTTTGTTTTGTTTTTTGTTATTTTAAACTTGAGTTCTCCAATGGCTCTGCTTTGGTCAGAAGCTTTCAGTGGTGTCCACAGAGAAATGTGATCTTTCATCTCATGTGTGTTCATCTTTATTCCTCTTTGTGTTCCCACTGCCTGCCTGCAAGGGTCTGTTTACAAGCATCTGTTCCTTTTTTCTTAACAACTAAGGAGTAGGAGCGTTGTATGAACCAAAAAACATGTAGACAGTTGATCAAAAGGAACAAGGTAATCGTAGGTCATGACTACTTATATCATGTACATCTTTTTGTAACCTATTTGAGAACCATTAATTCCGTAAGTGCATGAATGTGAAGGCATTGTCATCTTTTCTTCCCTGAAGAACTCGGTCTGCCCCAGAGCCCTTTGGGTAGGAGAGGAAATGGCATTTGTGAAGCAGCTCCAGAGAATCAGCACAAATCCCATTATGAAGCCTTAGAGAAGACCAGCCTGAAGTCAGTAATTGAGAAGTAACAGGAACTGTGGCAAAGTGTGTTTGCTTGGATGCATGTTTATGAAAGCTTCTGCTGATACTTTTCTAAAGGAGATGTTCAGTAACTCAAAATTGGGTCAAGCTTTAAATCTCTTGTTTGTCATCCTGAAAAGTAGTCCTTATAAATGGCTGCCTTGGCAACAGACAGCACATTAAAACTGACACCTGACTGGCCAGATCAGGTAGACGTCTTAACGCAGCACAGGTGAGCAATAGTGCAGTTGATCCTTACATGGATGTAACCAGCAGATGTTATGACTAGTAAATGGGTACATTGGCGTGTTGCCTATTGCCGTGGCTATTCTTGGAGAAAAGGTGATATATATGCCATGAGATTGGGGCGTGTGCTTTAAGATGATTTTCCATGTTTCTGCACAGGGAAGAAATTTTTACATTAAAGTTAAAAAGAAAATCAATTACTGGGCTCTTCTTAGTATATCAAAATTAATAATGATCATTACAAATTTGCACTGTGTTATATTCCTGAAATACGAAGTTTAGTTCTTTCCATTCTCCGGTTTAATTTGAGGTGCCTATTGCTCACATTCACTCTCTTCTGTCTCTTGTCTCTCTTTCCCCTGTCTTTCACCTCCGTCTGCCTGCTTGCCTATTTGCCTGGTTTCCCAGCTCCTCTGGAGCTTCCTGGGTCAGATCAGAAAACTGCCTCCATATTTGGAGGGCAGGGAGAGGTGGAAGAAGCCGTTGCTCCAGATCAGTAATTGGCAGGTTTAATAAGCAAGGAATTTACATATGGTGGCTATAAAACGAGTAGATCTCCACGAGTAGATTCTCCTGCCAGAATCTTAAATTTATACAGAGACCTTAACTGGATTTAGTTGTGTATGTAATGGTCTAGGCGCTCTTAATGCCACATCATTATCTCAAGACTTGTGTCTGTGAGATGGCCTCTGGGAGAGGAGAAGGCAAACGGAACACACATTCCAAGGACAAGAGGACGGGGTGTGGAGCCTCCGTTGTTGGGATCCAGCTCACAGGCCATCTGGTGGTCACATTCTCTTAATGACCTCCTCAAACACTGTTTCTCTTCTCCTTTCTCTGTGTCTCTCTGAAGACTTCCCAATCTACTTACTCATTCAGCTCTTTAGCTAGCTCCGATTTCAAATTGTTAGTGAGAATTCGTTTTGTATATGTAAGTGGTAAGCAGTCATCAGAGCTAATTTTCATTCTGAATCTTGAGTAGTCTGCTTTGTTCTTACCTACCAAAAATGTGGCATTCCCTTTACAAATGCACACAAATAATGCTGGGTGGCAGCTTGAGAAGAGGGGCTGCTCTTGGCATCTACACTTGGCAATATCCTGTCCCTGTCAGCACTGAGACCTGCAGATTGTTCTTTGCCAAATAGGTGCTTCTGACTTTCATTGTTTGTATTTCTACACTTATCTTTTATAACTCTGAAAACAGAAGTTAGCTTATAATTAGGTGTAGTAACTTTATGTGCAGACTTTTCTAATTCTAAAGTTAATTGCTTTGTTAATGAGGCAAATAGGAACATTGTGAATGAATTTGGGCAATGCATGGTACCGAGTAGGCTTGGAAAAGTTTTCCCAATGGTTTTTGAAAAGTGTGTCCATTTTGTTGTCTGGAGTGTTTATGTGTGTCTCACACACCCACAGGTGGAGCGTTTGCCCATAAATCTTTCACTTGGTTTGCATTGCTAACAGTTAGTGTCCTAAGAAATAAGTGTTTATAATTTAAAAGGAAGATGGATGGTGTGCCTTTTATATCCCTTCTCCATATTCAAGAATTTAAGCTCAGATTCATAATATTAGTAGTACTTTTATTTTATTTTATTTTAATTTTTAAAATTTAAAAAATTTTTTTTTATTTTTTTATTAACACATAATGTATTATTTGCCCCAGGGTACATGTCTGTGAATCCTCAGGCTTACACATTTCACAGCACTTACCATAGCACATACCCTCCTCAATGTCCTTAACCCAGCCACCCTATCCCTACCCCTCCATAACCCCAAGCCACCCTCAGTTTGTTTCGTGAGTTTAGGAGTCTCTTATGGTTTGTCTCCTTCCTGACGCCATCTTGTTTCATTTCCCTCTCCCACCCCCATGGCCCCCCACCCTGCCTCTCGAATTCTTCATATCAGAGAGATCATATGATAATTGTCTTTCTCTGATTGACTTATTTCGCTTAGCATAATACCCTCTAGTTCCATCCACATCGTTGCAAATGGCAAGATTTCATTTCTCCTGATGGCTGCATGGGATTCCATTGTATATATATATACCACATCTTCTTGATCCATTCATC
>CM052886.1:34844487-34946086 GCA_028534135.1 Potos flavus | reverse complement strand
GCCAGGATCACGGTTCAAGGTAAGCCCGAGCTGGTAGCTCACTGTTCCGCTTGGTCTCTACTGTTGGCTTCCCCTTCTGATACCTGGGAGCTCTGCCACCCTCAGACACCCCCGGTCTTTCTGTGTCCCCACGGGTCCTGAAACCACGCTTTCCCCGCGAGGGCTCCACCCCTGCTTAGCCTCTGGAGCGATGTCCCTCAGTGGAGCAGACTTCTAAAAGTTCTGATTCTGTGCTCCGCTGCTCTGCGGCTTGCCGGGAGCCGGCCCCTCCCCCTGCGGTCTGTCTTCCCGTTGCTTTGGATTCACTTTTCTGCGTGTCCTACCTTCCGGAAAGTGGTCAATTTTCTGTTCCTAGAATTGCTGTTCTTCTTCTCTTCTATCTCCTGCTAAGTTTGTAGTTGTTTAGAATGGTTTGATAACTCTCTAGCTGAACTTCTGGGATCTGACACTACCTCCGCCTCCTACTCCTCTGCCATCTCGCTCCTCTCTTTAGTAGTACTTTTAAATGTAAATGCAATCACTTGGTGTTACTGTCCACTGGCCATTCTCAAGGTACGATTTGTGGACCTTTCAGAGAATCAGAAAGATTGAACTATTTTCCTAATAATAGGGAGACATTATTTACCTTATTCATTTTATTGATATTTGCACTGATGCAAAAAATATTATTACTCACTTTCACATGAGTAAGGCATTGGCACTATCCTGTGCTTGTCAACGTGTTCTTTACCGCAGTGCACTCAGAGTTCACAAAAAACCAAAAGGTAAGTTTCCCTTAAAATCCTCGCTGAAACAGTAAGAACTATGAATTTTGTTAATTATCAACCCCTGAATAAGTATCCTTTTGCTCTTCTGTGACAAAGTGGGAAGCATGCATCAAACAACTTTGCTATATACTGAAGTATGATTATACATCGTCTGGAGGAAAAGCACTAGGGCAGTTGCTTGAGTTGTGAGTTAAGCTTGGTGCTTTCTTCTGTGTTAACATCAATTTTACTTGGAAAAGAACTGATGAATTTAGACTTGGGTATTTTCGTACGTTCTCTGAAACAGACAAGGTATGTTTGTCACCTTATGAAACAGTTGACAGGGACACCTGGATGGCTCAATAGCTGGAGCAAATGACTCCTGATCTTGGGGTTGTGAGTTTGAACCCCCACATAGGGAGTAGAGATGACCTAAAAAAATAGAAATTAAGAAAGGCAGTTGACTGTGTTTGTTAATGACAGAATTTGAGTTTTGAGTTTTCAGTTTTGGAAAACTTGTATTTGCTGAGTTTGACAGCTTCCCAGGACTTGAAGACTTTTCTGATGAGATGGATGGTAACATTAATAATGAATATGACCTCTATATACCGTTTAACAAAAAGAGTCAACATTTGGAAAATCTGCCTAATTCAAATTATTTTCAAATTACTAATCTGGTATATTACAAAATTATTCATGGGCAAAAATTCCATCCAAAGTGCAAGATACACCAATTGATTTTAATGTTACAAAATTGTATTGATATAGTTTTAGATCCCTGTTGCAACTTTAAAAAAAAAAACAAAACTATACCTTTCAACTTTTGGTGTAGTATCAAAGAATATTGAAAGGCTGTTATAATACCCCTCTCTTTTCCAACTACATATTTGTGAGAAACTAGGTTTTCTGCATACTCTTTAATCAAAATAGCATATGGAACAGAGAACCAAATGGGAGACTCAGACTTTCTCTCTGTAAAGCCTGTAATTCTAAAATATACTATATATATATAAAACACTTTTGTCTATTTTTTTTATTTTGGAAAACAGTTATTTTTTAATAAATACTTAATATATAATGGGTTTGTTTTTATTTTAAAATGTTTAAATTTGGGGTGCCTGGGTACCCCAGTCGTTAAGCATCTGCCTTCAGCTCAGGTCATGATCTCAGGGTCCTGGGATTGAGCCCCACATCAGGCTTCCTGCTCAGCAGGAAGCCTGCTTCTCCCTCTCCCACTCCCCCTGCTTGTGTTCCCTTGCTTGCTGTCTCTCTCTCTCTCTGTGAAATAAATAAATAAAATCTTAAAAAAAAAAAAAAAAGAAAAGTTTAAATGTTTCTAGTCTTTGTTGTGGTAAATATCAATACCCTATAACTTACATAACTTTTGAATCCTCAATAACTTTACACTGTACATAGGTTCTGAGACCAAGTAATTTTAAGAAAAGCTGGTCTAATATATTTATATTGAAGTAATTGATTTTTTTGAATAACAGAATTGTAAGGTCCCTAATGGAGGTTACTTCATCAAAAAATAAATTAAATTGATTTAACGAGCATATACGAAGTCAGATAATCTTCTATGAAAGTAATATCTTACCATGGTCTGACTATGTGAAATCTCTTAAACGGTTCTGTTCTCACCCAAGGTAGTGCATCAGTCTCTTTATACTACTTCTTCCCTTTTATTTCCAAAGTCAGAATGCCTCAAAGGAGCAAGATTGTCATTGAAAAGATACCATGGTCTTGATTTTAAATGAATATCCCAAGTTTGGATTTTTTCTCTTGCAGGGCCCAAACTACAAAATCTTTTCCTCTTAAAATGTCAAGGAAGTACAATTTCTTTGAAATCCAGACATTTCCCTCTGAACAGGATGGACCACTCCTACTTCTAATTGAGAGGTGACTATCTGAGAAATCGAAGGGATCCAAGAGATTTGTAAGATGACCTAACTCTGTCCCCAGAGCACAGATCAAAGTGTAACCCCTGGGCATTTTGTAACTGACAGGGGTCTTACTCTGCCCTCACCACAGGGGTCAGAGTAAAGGAAAGCATGTAATTGTAACTACATAATCCTTACTTCAGTAGTTCACAGCTATGGCCTTGGTGAATTTTTACTTTTTTCCGCCTCCATGTAGTAAAGTTGTATAACATAATTATTTTGTATATTTTCATTGCAGATTTAAAGACGATCCCAGCAACAAATCATTGAGAAAGTTGGGTGCATCATACTAGATTCCTTTAGAGTTCTATTTATACCATAGTGTCCTGGCTAAGAGTGTACCCTGGCCTAAAACGCTGTCTCTATCACTTACTAACCTTGGGCAAGCTGCTTAACATTTCTTTGCCTTAATTCAGTCCTCTATAACCTAGGGATAATAGTTGCTTGTGCAACTATCATAGGGGCTTTTTAAAAGTTAAAAGTGTGTGTGTGTGTATGTGTGTGTGTGTGTGTTTAGTGAGTAGAACATAAGAAACGTTCAGTCAAATTGGCTAGTATAGTTTTTGCTCCAGTGGTCTTATCCTATGATGGATCTTTCTGCCCTTAGAAATTGTTTTAAAAAGCAGAAATTGGCTGAGACTCTTTTTTTTTTTCCCTTCTATTTTCTTTTGTACAGTTTTTGATCTTATTGAAGATTAAAAGATATAATCTCTTCTATAATTGTTATCCACCTACTGATAAATTTTTAAGGAATAATCCCTAATCACTATCTCTACTTTTTCTCCCCTTGACTCAAATTCATTGGTTTAAACTCTTTTTGACCAGATTCTGTTCACAAGGCTATGTGACAACTGCTCTCACAAAGGTCTTTACTGACTAGTTATTCGCTGAATCTGAAAATGACTTGAACTTTGATTCACAATCATTTGACTTTCCATGGGCCATTGTTGAGTACCTCCTCCTCCTTTGATTCTCCTTTTTCTCTCTGGTCCTCCTTCTAAGTGTTGAATGGAGTCTTTCTCCAGTCACACATCACTCTTGAAGTCATTTTCCAGAGGCCTACCTGAAGTCCTCTTTTGTTTTTGTTTTATACACTCTACATGTGTGAGACTGTCCACCCTTTTATGTTGAACGATCACAGTAAAACTATTTATTCCCTAATCTGTATTTCCCTTTTAAAGCTCTAGTCTTATATTTCCAACTGACTGTAAGTCTCCATCTGAATTTCATTTGTGTACCTCATAGTCAACATGTCTCACACCTAAGTCATTATCTTCCTTCCCCAAACTTGTTTTATACTTCTGTCTTAGTGGTATCATCACGCGTGGAGCCTCCCAAACTTGGTTCATCTTTTACCCAACACTTTCCAAATGCCTTCATGTTTAATGGGAGCATCGATTCTTCTAGACTGAAATTCTTATACTTTATGTCTCTACATAAAATCAGTCTCCCCTTGTTTTTCATTGGTCTGCTTAGTTTAGGCCTTCATCAAATTTTAAATAAAGAATTATACAGTCTTTCTAACTCATATGTTCCTGACACCAGACTCTTGCCATCTAAATTCAAAATCCACACTGCTTGCTTCAAAGTATACTTTTTAGCGGTCTGGTCAGATCATTCCCATATGATCAGTCTCACTTGCCTCATTACACATGGGGCAGAATTCAAAGCTGTAACAAATTATATAACAGTCTGAGCCATAGCTTACCTGTCCAGCTTCACCACCTCATCACATACTCCTCCTTTCTTCTAGTCATATAGGCAACCTATCTTTTTTTCCTGTTTTTTTTTTAACAATTTATGAAGGTATAATTGACATGAAAGAAAATGAATATAAAGTATACTTACCTGATAAGTTTTGACCTGTGTATACCATGACCTATGGAACCTTGACCATAATCATGATGAAAAACCTACTGCTCACCTCCAAAAGTTTCTTTGTGCCCCTTTTTTCCTGTCTCTCACCTCTCCAATCCCCACCCCAGATAATGACTAATATCCTTTTTGCCCATAGAGATTAGTTTCCATTTTCTAGAATTTTACATAAGTGGAATCATATAGTATTGCTGTTTCTTTCATCTAGCTTATTTTACTTGGCATAGTGGTTTGAGAGCCACTCTTATGTTGTACATATTAGTAGTTCATTTCATTGCTGAATAGTATTCCAACTATAGATGTACCTCATTTATTTATACTTTTACCTGCTGATGGACATCAGGTAGTTTCCAGTTTGGGGATGTAAAAAAAAGCTTTATTGTGTATTTGTGTATAATTCTTCTCATGGATGTATGCTTTCCTTTGTCTTGAGTAAATACTTCGGAATGATTGGCTTGTTCATATGGTAGATGTATATTTTATTTTTTATGAAACTGTCACACTGCTTTTCAAAATGGTGGTGGTAACATTTTACAATCCTGTCAGTGATGCGGGTAAGTTTTAGCTATTCTGTCTCCCTGACAACACTTAAGATGTTCAGTCTGCTTAATTGTAGCCATTTAAATAGATGTATAATGGAGGGAAAAAAAGTATAGTGGTATCTTATTATGATTTCATTTGCATTTCTCTAATTACATTGAGCATCTTTTATGTGATAATTGTTGTATAACTTATTTGGTGAATTATCTATTAAATATTTTGTCCATTTTTAAATTAGAAATTTTATTTTATGCTAAAATTTTGAGTGTTCTTCGTAGGTTCTGCATACAAGTCTTTTATAAAATACTTATAAAAATATTATTTGAGTCTGTTTCTTTTCATTCTCTGAATGGTGTTCGTAAAAAGTATTTAATATGAAGTAAGCTTTCCTATTTTTTCATTATAGATTTTGTTTTACATTCAAGGAATCTTTGCCTAACCCAGTTACAAAGGTTTTATCCCCTATTTCTTATCCAGAAGCTTTAATAGTTTTAATGTTAAAACAATCTATTTGTATCTACTTACATGGATATGCCCATCATTTTCATCTCATTACTAGGATATGAGAAATCTAAGTGAAAGGAGATAAGGATATAGTGAATGAGTTATCTTCTTTGTAAATTAAAGTTTATTT
The DNA here is from genome assembly GCA_028534135.1 of Potos flavus. NCBI lineage: Eukaryota > Metazoa > Chordata > Mammalia > Carnivora > Procyonidae > Potos > Potos flavus. Next base: position 34,940,351 of record CM052886.1, on the reverse strand, counting down.
AGTAAAGACCATAGTTAAAACAGGCATCCCTGATAATTTGTGTGGTAGGCAGAATAATAGTCCTGGGAAAAAACTCTGGGAGGGAAAACAAAACAAAACTCTGGAAACTGACTATATTACCTTACATGGCAAAGGGCAATTTGCAGGTGTGATGAAGGTCTTAGAACTACAGATGGGAATATCATTCAGATGGGTCCAGTCTAATCACATGAGTTCTAAGAGCGGTGAACCTTTCTTCGCTAAGGTCAGAGACCAGTGCAGTTACAGAAAATGGGTGAGAGAGATGCAACCTTGCTGGCTTACATAGAAGGGCCTCAAGCCAATGAATGCAGGTGGCTTCTGGAAGCCAGAAAAGGCAAGGTGAGGGATTCTCTCTTAGTGTCCAAAAAGGAATGTAGCCCTACTGACATCTTGATTATAGTCCAAGGGATTTTTATTGGTCTTATGGGCAATAACTCTAAGAGAGACAATATCCATATTTGCTTATATGACCAAAAAGGACAACATTCAAAATACACAGTATTGTACTCTTCTTCCAATCAATCATATGTTGTAACCTATTCTTTCACTCAGTAGTATGTTGTGATCTTTCTAGGTCAATAAACATACTTCACATTTCCCCAACAAGGCTTCTGGGATTGGACACTAACATTGTTCTCAGTATTCTGTAATTATAAAAAAATTATAAATTCATTGCCTTTTAATATTTAGAAGTTTCTTTTATTTCTTCCTCCTTCTCAGATTATTTTTACCTGATTAAAAATATATTTATGAAAATACTCTAGAAAAATTGTATATATAAGGAAATAACAGTTGCTCTGGATGTTAACATTTTGTTGTGAGACGTCTTGGGTTTTTTTTTTTTTTAGATCACATATTTACATAAAAGGAAGTTTTAATATGCTTGTTTAAGCAACTATTGATATTTTTGTCATTGTTTTGAAAGGCCGCATAGTCAACCATATAAACATTCCATTATTTGTTTAACACAGCTCCTGCTAATTGATATTTTTTCCCCATTATATTGGTATTTTAAATGTTTTGAATTCAGTGGTCTTATGTGAATAATTTTTTAAATACTTTCTCTGATTATTATCTTACAAAATTTTTAGAGATAATCTCCTATTCCCAATGGAATGTATAATTTGAAGGATTTAGATTGATATTATCAGACTATCTTCGAGGAAATTTTAATTTGGCTCATGACTGGCAGAATATGAAGGGTATATGCTGCCATCCTGCCTGCCTAAAACCATTGCTTCTGTTTTCTTGCCTCTGGAGTACTTATTATATTTGGGTTAGTACAGCTTCGGGAAAGGGATACGTTCCCTTTCTTGAGGGTAATTTCTGATTGGTAATGCCAACTGTATTTAATTCTCTTCCTTTTGTCTGTAAATGTTTTAGGGATGAGACCATAACCCAGTTTTGGCCAAAATCTAAAACATTTTTTTCTTTGCTCTTAAAGAGAAACGGTGAACTTTTCCTTCCCTCCCCAAATTATATTAATCAATATTTGATGGTTTTTATAGAGTTCAAGTTTTAATTTCTCATTCTTTTAAATTTCCAAATTGAATCCTGGCTTCTTAAATCCCATCACCATGAAGTCACACAGTGTGCCTCATGCTTGAGAGCCTCTTATTAGATCATTTCATAGTTCATTAAAAGAACCACATTTTGAATGGTTCAGCTGAGAATAAAAAACCACCATGAAGTACTACGAAGCTGTTCTGTAAGTTTAGCATAACTACTCAGGCCTCTGGTTAGCCATAAAATCATTAGCTGTGACTGGGTCCTTAGTAACGATAACATCTCCTTTGATAACGTACATCAATCCAAAGAAGTTTGGTTCATTTTATTCTAGGCATCTCCCATAACAATCAGTATTTATGAGCTCTTCTCTTGAAGTATCATTCCAGATGTGGTTTTAGTTGCCTCCCTAAGTGCTCTGGGGGATGCTCTACTGTCTACAGAGACAGGCACTAGGGATGGATGTGATTACTAGATTTCTGTCCTGGAATACACCTTGCAGACCTCCCCTTTCTCTCACTCTCTCCTTCTCTCATTCTTTTTCTCTTTACCACCAACCCTTACCATGCAATCAATCTACACTGCCGAAGTTCTTCTAATCCACATTTTGTATCTTTCTAGTTTATATAATTTTTTTCTTTCTAGATATTTTCCAATTTTGATCTGTGGGTTCAGTGATTTATAGAATACTTTGCAAATTTTAAAAAGCATGAAAACTATTTGGATCTTTTCCAATTTTTACATTTAAAATTTTATAACTTAAATTTTAAGGTCACAGTTTGGAGAATATTACTTACCACTTAATAAATAGAATAAAAACTGCCATTATAAGACCTCTCCTGGCAAAGCTTATGTGTGCAAAGGAAACCAAATATTCCTTTGTAATTATTAATGAAAGGCTAAGGAATCACAGGCAGGTTTTGTTGTAAAATTTGCAGAATAAAAACTCTTGTGGAAATTTGTTCAAGCCTCAACAAATCATACTGTCAAGAACTAGTTAATCATAAACATAATAATCTGAATTGCTGGAATTTAAAACAAATTGCATTTATATGCAATGCTTGATGTACGTTGATTAACTTGGCAGTTTAGTGCAGGCTTTCCCCAAAAGCAATGATCAGTTTTTACTCAAAATAGATTGAACTGTTGTACGAATTCATACCACAGTCCACGATGCTAATCAGTTTTGAGAAGCTGAAATTACCTTTTTAACGTGGCTTTGAAATTTTCTTTGCTCAACTTTCTTCCCTCAAACAATTTCATTGTTTCTGAGGCTGTTTCCTGGACCACGGGCCTCGACTGTGAACCTCAGTTAGGCACCCTAGCAAGAGCAACAACCATCTCTCAACTACAGGGATGACTTAGGGGTTGTCTCTTTTGTTCCAGGTGCAGGTTTTCATCCTTTACCTCCTTTTCTCCTGTGGTCCCTACAGTAGCTCTGTGAGGTTGGTTCTTTTTATTTCTATTTTGCAAATTAAGAGAAATAACCAAAGACCAGAGATTTTAATTACATTTGTCTGCCTAAGGTATGTGTTGGAGCCAGTATTTGCCCAGGTCAGCTCTGCTGCAAGTGCCCGATGTAGTGTTCGAGTTAGGCACCCCCAGGCTGTCAACATGCCTGTCCAAACATCACACTGGCCCACTCTGGTACAATTTCTCACCATAAAATGGTACCAATTAATGACATGTTTGTTTTTTTTTTTCCCTTAACATTTCTATCTTACTGTGCAAATCTTAAAATATAGTAAAGTGACATTGGCTTGACTTTTCAGAGCATAATTCCTGCTTCCCTCACTGTGGGGGTGGAAAGAAAGCATATTGAAGTAAATTAAAATATTATTTGGCATCTGAATCATAAAAATCTGTGAAATTTTGCTTTAAAGGTCTTCTATCTGAAGTTTAAATTGTCAGGGTCAAAAACAATTTTTTTTTCCCAAAATGGAGTTCCTTTTCTACAGTAATAAACTCTTCTTGGTTACCTGTACCTAATGTCATCATTTTTGTATCTTAGCAAAAACTTAGTAAATATCCTAGATCATCTTATAGAAAGGATAAATGTTTTAGATCACTTTAAATATAAGAGTCTCTATTTGGAGGGAACTGTGCATCTCTGGTCTGGAAATTTGGTTGTTTTGTCATCTGCATTTAGATAAATTAACGTATTAATGTTATCTAAAATTCTTAAATTCTTGGCATGATCACCATAAAAAATCGGTTATCTCCTGCCTTCTCCTTGTTGGGGATAACTATTTTTTTTCCATTATAACTAAACAGACTTTTAAAAAATATTGAAGATACTACTTCTAGATAGAAACTCATTTTGACAAAAAACAGTGTTCAATGGAGGCCATTAAAATCTAATTTATCGGGGTGCCAGGGTGGCTCAGTGGGTTAAGTCTCTGCTTTCAGCTCAGGTCATGATCTCAGGGTCCTGGGATCCAGCCCCGCTTTGGGCTCTCTGCTCAGCGGGGAGCCTGCTTCCCCCTCTCTCTCTGCCTGCCTCTCTGCCTACTTGTGATCTCTCTCTCTCTGTCAAATAAATAAATAAAATCTTTAAAAAAATCTAATATATCAGTAGCTATTTTTATTAGTAAACTTGAATAGTCTAGGTGCTATGGAAGATAGGTATCTATCTTATTGCTTATTCATTCATTCTCTTTTATACTGTTGTTCACTTCAGCCTGAAATATCATCACTTTGAGTGATCTCTCTATTCCTCTTCATAATATTTGAACAGAAAAGGCAGTAGGAAGCAGAGATGACTTTTTCCCCTGAGATCCTGTAAAGTGTACATCTATACCCACGCTGTCCATGCTTGTTCTTTGTATTTCCAAAAGCCAGTGTGAAAAATGGGTCATTCTCTTTTGGTGAAGAAGTAATGTTTTTCTTGACAAAATTAATGGATATCATTGATCAGTGTCCTTTGCATATTAATACTAGAACAGAGTTTTGAGACTTTTGATTGGATTCATTCTCTTAGCATGATTTCTTCCTACGCAAGTTATCCAAAATGGGAGATCAGGGACAACATTCCCTGGTGTTGTAACTTTTGTGTTTGTATCTTGAGAGCAGGCTAAAATAGAAGTAACAAAAAATCTTCCGTTTCCTGCCACTTCTATGTATTTCAGGAAAGGACTTGATAGATATAGAAGGACAATATCAATCTTTTGAAAGAAGGTAGAAACCAACATAAAGGTATTTATATTGACTATTAAATACATTAAATGAATTAATGATTTAAGAGCATTCATTTAGCCAATACTTGTTGAATAATCTACTGTATTTTAGATACAGTTAGTCCTGAAGATTAAGCTTGTGAAAGATTGTCTCTTTTTTTAAGTCTAGTTAGAATTATTACCTATGTCATTTCAATTTATATCACCTATATTTGGCATATTACATCTCTTAATATTTCAGTACCACATACATATACTATATATATTATCCTCTCAAATCATCAGAAATTTTCTCTTCTAAAAGTGGTCCAGAAGGAAAGGAGATTTTTATACTTGTCAACCTTCCATGTTCTATGGAATTTTTAACCATATAAAGGTTTCTTTTAAAAAGAAAAAGCAGTTTTTAAACTTTTTGATTCATAGGTTTACTATACAGGCACTTTCGTACTCCTTTGTTGGAAAAAATTATTTGGGAATTCTTCCCTTCTCCCCATTTTACTACCTTTAATTATAACTAGGTTTTCATGAGATTTCTATAGAAGTTAATTGAATACATGTAACAACTAGTCGTATCATGATTACAGTCTTTACCTGGGTGGATGTAAGGACTGGAGTTCCAATTTTAGTGGGTCTAGACATTTTTGACCATGTATTTTTGAGATTAAATAAAAGGAAGATAAATGACAACTTATTCTATTCTTTTCCAATTACAAGCTAGGGTTAGAAAAGCCAAGTTCAGTCAGCTAAAGATGAGTTATCTACAAATGAGCCTACTTGGAAACAGATTACCAATTTAAATGACTTAGTTAATAAGATCCAATTATAGCTAATTTGCCCATCCTTTCTTTCCCTTGCCCTCCCACCAGCTTCAGAGTGTGAATGCCTTGCATAAATTCCTCGGGGCAGAGGGGGAGGTTTTTAGGTCAGGGGAGTTTGTAAGGAAAACAGTCACAGTTATTATACCTGTGGCAGCTGCTGCCCATATTATATTATGCCCATATTATATGCCCATATGTATATTAACAAATAAATATATATTTTAACACATGTATGTTTGTATGTATGTTTAAAAATGTGTTCATACACACCACATGCGGATACACATATGAATGTATATATGTGTACATGTTATAGAATGCGTATTATATAATGTGCATACATGTATATATGCATGTGTATATACATGCATATATTCATATACAGCCATATTCCAAATGATATTCTGATTGCTTTTTTTCCTTTCTCACCTCACTGGCTCACCTTTTCCTATCTACTACTTCAAATTTACATTTTTCCCAGTTTGCTGGCATACTGCCAATTCTCCTTTATTTTTTTTTCCCAAAGCTTTTACCCCTTATCACTTAATTTAGTAATCCCCTTCCACCTTTCAAATATTGAATCTTCCTGCTCTGTGCCTTAATTTTTTTGAAAAATGTACTTTTGTTCATTTTTATATCAGTATGTATCTTTGAAATGTTAGCTCATTGATATTAATAACACATTGTTACATTTAAGAATGCCAGCATTATCAGTAATATATTTTAAAGAATATGAGATTTTAGAGAATTTCTCATTATTGCAGGATAGATTAACTTTACATTGATTTTCTCATTACCTCTGCTCAAATGCAGATACTATTTCCCCAAGCACTGTGTTGCTCAGAGAAGACACTTAAATGTTCCTATTACATTTTTGCAACTGAAGATTTACAGAATGTAAAGCCAAATGGGTGAGGGATTTGGGCTAGGCAATACGGAGGTAAATTAAGAAATGTGGCTTCCAGAGTTAAGAGGCAACCTTTATTGGTAGAGTATCAGATGGGATAAGGGAAGGATTGATACAGAAAAGCCATCTGAAATTAATGTTTAGGGATGTAATAGAAAGAATATACTATCCTTAAGAATTGTTAGGAAACAATTAAAATGTTTCAGATTTGAAAATTAAAAATGGGATGATAGGGGACAATTTTTAAAAAATGAAATAGTGATGATTTGTCAGTAAGAGGAACCATGTCCTGCACTCGAATAATGTCCAAATGATGTTTGGTACAAGAACAAAGTTTCAAGCTTTCTAGTTTTTGTTTTTATTTTTTAAATGATGTGTCATTTGTTTTAGTCAATATTTCTTAAAGTCAGAAAGTGATAAACACCTTACTAAAGGTGTTATTAACACCTTATTAAACACCTTGTATTAAATCAATGCTATCAGGTTAGCCTTCAAAAAATTTACTAAGTGTAATAGTTTATACACATAGGTCACTTATATTTTAACATTATCAAGTGGCTTTTATAAACTGGTACATGATGGCAGAGAATGCACAGAGAGAATTGGAGAGCACCTGCGGAATGTAGGCATTTCCCCATTATATTGTTTCATCAAAACCAGTCCTCTCCCACTGGAGAATACGTTTTTTTTAAATAAAGGAGAAAAACAAAACAAATCCTTAAGAAATTAATGTAAGGAGAAATGAAATAGCCTATGGGCTTTTTAAATACATACTCATTGACTTTTATATTTAAATAGCTTTAGATAAAGCAGGTTTTATGATCACTGTGTTATACATGATTATCAGACAATTATGAAAATTTTAAAAAATTACAATGCTGCCGCTTCAACAGAGTGCTTTTCCTAATTACTAAAGTATATTTTATGATAATTCACTACTAGTATGCGTCCATTTTCTCAATGGCCTCTGTTAAGGATGAGCTGTCTTGCGACTGTATAGTAGACCTAGAGTACAGGGAAATGGAGTTTGCTTTAATCCAAGGCCAATTTCTTCATAGGGATTCTGCTCTTAAATCACTAATACATACCCATTTTCTATCTACCTTTTCTCTTTGTTTCTGAGGTTAAGGATTGGAGGGATCTGTCATTTTTTTTCCAGTGCTGACCTCACAGATCCCCTGTGTTGATGAGCTGGAACGTGCAGCCCATGCAGTGGGGGACTGAGATCTGTGATGCATGTGCATCTCTGTTCTTGTCCCAGCCCAACGAACCCACAACTCTAGAGAAACAGTGAGGTCACAACAGCATACAGAACCCCTCCCAGATTCTGGCAGTGAAATCTAGGTAAGAACCAATAAGTGAATGAAGCAAAAACCCCAGAAAAAGATGAATGTCCTTGATGAGTAGTGGTGGTCTCTTTTTACCTTTTTTTTTTTTTTTTAAAGGTCAGATCTTCAAATACATTGTTAATTAGGAAAATAATGCCTTCGTATTTGCTTGTTTCTTTAATATTCTAGTAATCAACTTAGTGAATCCGAGGGAAGCTGATTTCTATGCAGCTCAGCTGGTTGTTCAGTAACTCCTTACCAAGAATACCTTGTTCTTCAGTTCTCCTTTCCTTTGCTAATCACAAAACTGTACTGTCTACCAGCATGTTCAATGTGCATCTCATCTATAAATAACCCTAGACCTTTGGAGTAAAACTACAAAGGAATGGCCAGTCTAGGATATCCACGCCACTACTCCCTTCTCCCGCTTGTAGCAGACACTTCTCATCAATCACTGTTTTTTCCCCCCACTGAAATTTACAGGCATCTCAGTTGTTCTTGAGCTTGTGTTCAGACAACTAATACTGATCATTAGCACATTCAAACCTAGATCTTATCCCTTCCTATAAGCATGTTAAACTTTCTCATCCTAAAACAAAATCAAATCTTGAGCCCACCTTGTTACTGTCCCTTAATCTCTTCTTTCCTTAGCTAAACTTCTTGAAAGAGTATATCCACTTGCTGACCCAACTTCCTCACTTTATGTTCTTGGCTTAGGCCATTGTGGCCTTCTGTGTCCACTGCTCCACTGAAGTTGTGCTGGTAGATCTCTGGGAATTTTGAGGCTGCACTGCCATTCAGCTTTTATCTTCCTGCCACTGGGTTTATCCTTCATACTCTTTCTCTGCACCCTCCTACTGGTTCTTCATTTCTCCTCCTGATTGTCTTCTGATGACTCATGAGCTGCTCATGCCACTTCTTTTCCCTGGTATGTCCTTGACCCCCATTGGGTCTCACTCTCCACCTTTCCTCTGTCAATCTACCTCAGGTTTTCATTATTATAGCTTGAAGTCTAAATGCCCTACCTTAGCCTCTTCTGATATTTATTTAGTCTTGTATATCAAAATTCCTGGTGGTCATGTCTTCCCAGATAACCCACAAGAAACTTGTATGTAATATTCACACCTCCTGAAGTGTACCTTTGAGAGGATATGGTTATCTCCCCCATCAAGTCTGGGTCAACTGGATATAGGCATTAGCTGTCACTCTTTATTTCATCCATTGCCTTCACCTCAAATGAATCAACTGTTAAATTTCACATGAACTCCAAGTAGCTCTTAAACTTGTTCTCCCTCTCTGTATCTTGTTACCATTGCCCTAAGTCAAGGTTTATAACCTTCTACCTAGGCTCTTACTTACTCATTCTGTTGCCCTTCTACTCTTTGCTGCAGGTAAAGAAAAATGTACCTTAAATGAAAATTCAACCATGTCATTCATCTAATCAGAATCTTTAAATGCCTCACAAATACCAATGTCATTAGCATAGAACATATAGTTTTCATGATCTGGTTCTTATCTAATGATATCTCTGGAATTTAGTTAAGCTGGAATGATACTGGAAGGTGAAGTATTCTCTGCACAAACCATGATGTTTCATGACTCTACATTTTTACTGTTGGCATTATCTAGAACACCCTCTCCTTCCTTTTCTGCCAGTCTAACATACACATCATTTAGGATTCTATGTATATGCCTCATTCAGCCTATAAAACCTTCACTGAGGTCTCAATCTAACCTAAAGTCCTCTTCTCTGAACCTCTGTAGCATTTTTCTTTTTTGCTTGCAGTGGTTTGCTTTATATTCACATTTCATGTAAGGTGCCAATTTCAAAATCTAAGAATGAAGAGCAAAAGACTTATTGCATTCCATGTTCAAGAGCCTGAGAATGATAGTTATTAAGTGGGGCCACTGTGAGTAATACCAGTTCGGAAGGGCAAAAGAGCACACGGGCAGTTCTCTGTATTTTTCAGTGTTGCAGATCTGATAAAGATTTAGATCAAATCCAGCAAACCTTTATTGGTAGCCACTGTGTGCCAGACCTTAATTACATGCTTTAAAATATATTATCATTTTTAAACCTCACGAAAAGTAAAGCTTTGTTTAATTTAAAGTGAAGTTTCATATTAAAGTAGAATCAACTAAACATGGAGGCAAGTAGGGATTCTTTAAAAATCTTCCATTTCCTATTCACTTCATAATTGTGAACATAAAATGTTGACTATACAGTCATTTCCACAAAACTTTTTTTGATTCTGAGTGTTAGTGGTTCTCACAGTGTTGAATGCAAATCATTAGGACAGCCGTAGTGTGCAAGATGTATACTGGCTTTCGTGGATGATTGAAGGAATTTACGAGAATGATTTTTATCTCTATATGCCAAATGTGCTTTCTTTAGAAACTGATCTCACTTAAGATGGGATGCCAATTATGACTTAACTCTGTCAGCTGTCAAAACCAGCTTTGGGATCAGACAACTTCATATACATTATATAGGATGCATGAATATATTCTTACGAATTTTATGTATTCTCTGAGCCCAGTTTAGTGCCTGGAATGAATTAAGTGCTCATTAAATCTTTGTTCAACTGAACTAAACTGGAGGTCAACACTACTAGTGCCCCAAACAGAGAAGAGCCACCTGCTCTCTTGTATTGATTGCTAGCCACACAGTGATTCCTATGTTGTGTTTTTCCTTAAGACAAACCAAGCAGATTCTCTGATGTCTGTGGTGACAGACCTGGCAGAAAGGCAGAATGAAAAGCAGTACTTTAAATTTTTTTCAGGAAGAAAGCAAAACAAAAGATGAAGCTGAAATGTGGGTGGGGGTAGATGTGGTTGGGTTTAAAGTAACAAAGACTGATGAAGCAGAAATGTAATGCCAAGTGCTCAGGATTCTAGATGGCCAATGTTACTCTACTGAAATATTGGTACAGCAAGAGATGTCCAAGAAATAATCATTCCACTATGATCTTCACTAATCTGTCTTTAAATAGAGTGTGGAGCCCATATTTTTAAAAGTCTTTAGGAAGAAACTGATGATCTACCTGTGGAATTTTAGAACTTCATTTAGTGAAAGTAATCTCTCTGCATACCTTCCAGTTTGTTGTCATTTTTATTGTTGAACAAAATTAAGTAGGTGAGTAGATAACTCATTCACACTGGAGTATTCATTAAAAGCCTCAGGGGAAAAGCACTATTAAGTTTCGAGGGCAAGGACTACAAAGCAATGTAAAAATGATCAGGATTGCCATGTTGGTGTAATTATGGAATAAGAACATATTTAACATCATTTGATTTTTTTTTTCCTAAAGAATAAAAATTTAAAAGCCTGGACATTCAAAGGCAAGATTTATTTGAAAAAATGTATCTCCTTAGCTATTCCTTCATTGTATTGTCATGGCTGCAAACCAATGAAGGGAATATAGCAATAGTATAACAATATTTTCTTTCTGGTAATGTTTGTTTGCCTGGTGCCCTATTTTTTGTATGTAATACTTTATGTGTTAGTCTATTCTTTGGAGAAAAAATCAATAAAATGCCATTGATTAACAATGCCTAGCCTACATGTTTTAGCAAACTGAACCACTTTGCCTATTGCTCGTGTGATAGACACTTTCTAATATAAAAATCTGAGCCAAAGGACAGCAAACATGTTTCTCTTTGAGGAAAAGATGTAGGGAATAGAGAGGAAAGTGGTTCACAATATAAAAAGTTAAAAACATTAAATTACTTGATGCATTAGCCATTTACAAGTATTCAGGAATAGCATATTGTCTGGTTTCAGGGACTTGAGAAAGGATGAAGATTACTGCTCTATTATGTAGAGTTAAATGTGTTGCATTAATATCTTAAAATAACTTGGATGATTATGTAAAAACCAGTTAAATTTTTAAATACCTGATAGAGAATATCTGAGTAAAGATTATTTTACCCTTCCCTTATTAGCCGTAACACTTAAAAGATATTATTTAAAATAAATTAGCAATATATGAATAGGTAAAAGAAAGCCAACCATTGTGTTTTAAGCGGCTGCTTATTTAGAGCCCTTGGATGTCCATTGTACCACAGTTATCAGTGTACTTTCTAACTAGCATCTGGTGTAAAATAATTTGGAAATTAGTTAACAAAGGTTAAATTACATTTGGGACATTGAAAGGAAAACTGATGAGCAGATTGTTGATGGGTGATTCCATTCTCACTAAGAGAACATCCCATCAAAAGAAAGAAAGGCCTTTGCATTATTAAAAGCCTGTTCTGTAACACCGTTGGGAATTTAGTTGGGTCATGAATGCTGGCAGGTTGTCAGGGAAACAGAAATAATGCAACCGAATACATAGTCTTCTTGAAAAGTGGCTTTAGTATTGCTACTTTTGATTGTCTAATGGCTGATCTGGAATTTCTAAAAGTAACATTAATGGAGAGGAATGTATTTTCTAGTTTAATTACCTATACCCCTCTGTTAATATAGTAGTAATAAAAATATTTTTCTCGGTATAGAATATTATAATACAAAAGGAAACTTTTTTTCACAACTAAGCTTTGAAATTTTTGTTTTGATAACAGTATGTGCTATGTGTTCATTTTTTGATAATGGTATTACTGACCCATTATCACATAATGATTAAAATTTCTAGTGGTTGTGTGAGGGTTTGTGTTAATTAGCTGCATACACATTCCCATGGCCTCTTTTTCTAATCACTGCTATTTAGAAAGAGGTATGGGAGGATCTACCTCCACTGTATTATCTTGGATAAGAGCTGACTTTTTTTTTTTTTTTTTTTTTTTTTGAGAGCAAGAGAGAATGAACAACCAGAAAGGAGGGTCAGAGAGAGAGGGAAAAGCAGACTCTCCTCTGAGCAGGGAGCCCGATGTGGGGCTTGATCCCAGGACCCTGAGATCACAGCCTAAGCCGAAGGCAGATGCCTAACTGACTGAGCCAGCCAGGCGCCCCAAGAGCTGACTTTCTGATACCGTGATAGACCCCCCCAATACTGAACATAAGTACATGAAGACAAACATCCAATAACACTGTATCATAAATATTTATAATAATTCAAATCTATAGAAATGCAAGAAAATAAAGACATTGGGCCCTTTCTATAAGAGGCTAAAAACACCTGAAATGAAAGATAGCTATAAAATTGGTGGTTTGTGTCCCTCTCTGATTCCAAACCATGAGAGACTCTGGATTCCAGGAAACAAACTGAGGGTTACAGAAGGGTGGGGGGATGGGTGGATAGGGTAACCAGGTGATGGGTATTAAGGAAGGCATGTGTTATTTTGAGCACTGGGTATTATATGCAACTAATGAATCATTGAACACTACATCAAAAACTAATCTACTACATGTTGGCCAACTGAACATAATGATAAAATTATTGTCCATAAGTTAGGGTTTGAGCTTTTCAAAATAAAATCAATAATTGGACCATACATAGATGTTTAAATTATGGGTTTAAGAACATTCACATGGGCTAAGAAAGCCTTGACATTAAATTAGAGCACGTTTTGTGGATATACTGTACTTATCTTGAAGAATACCTTCTTTTCCTTAACTTGCACAAGGAAACCTTTAATATCTCTTTAATATTTGTAGAATAGAAGTATTATCTTCATCTTATCCTAGCATTCAGGATCATGCATGATCTCCCCTCAAAATTATCCTGAACCACTCTCTTCTAATTTCCCCATGCCTTATTTCTTTAGATACCCACTGTTCTTATCCAGCTACCCCACTTACCATGTGATTCTGTGCATTTCACCCCTGTGTCTTTTGCTTTGTCTAGGACTTGATCTAAATAATAGCAGCTGATATATAAATGCTTAATAACTACTAGCTAGTGGTTTTTTTTGTTTGTTTGTTTTGCTTTGTTCTTATTTTTGTTTTGTTTTGTTTTTTAGTAGGCTTCCTGCCCAGCCTAACATGAGACTTGAACTCATGACCCTGAGATCAAGACCTGGGCTGAGATCAAGAATCGGAGGCTGGACTGAATGAGCCACCCTGGCCCACCCTAGCCATTGTTTTTATTATTATTTCCAACTATGTGATTGACTCATGCTGCTTCTGCCCTAAATGGCCCACATCTTATTTGCTGTCATTCAAACCCTGCCATGCTTTTAAGTAATAAGAGAAAGTTTTTATTTAACAGTGTGTGCAAGAAATTCAAAACTGCATTTTTGATACTAGTATGTATCAAGGTTGTAAACTCATTGTACTTTAGTACTGGTTGTGAGTTCAAGATAGTGTGCAGGGCTCCCCTGTGCTAGCAGAAGGAGTAGCCCAACTGTCCCAAAAGAACTTGTCCATACGCATGTCTGATGGTAATGCTGGAGGGAAAATGACAAGGATGCCAGAAATGAGTTTTGAAAAGCATGCCATTGTGGTAATAACAGATCAAAATTATGTGATATTAAAAGAATAATGGATATTGTCTCTTAAGATTGATGTCATGTAGATACTGTGTAATTAGAAATTCTCTATTATACCTCAGCCCATGTGTTATACCCATAATATAATTGATCTGTTAGCCACAATCCCAACAAACACCATGTTGTATCTGGCAGGTAGGATTTTCTTAAGGCCAGACCTTTAGGTAGGAAACCTTTTAAAGTATTGGTACTGGGGACATGATCTTGACTTTACCTATTTCACTGTTGACAAACTTGTATGGCCTTTGAGTGATGCATTTTGGATTGATACACACATATTTTCTGGTTAGACTTCGCTAAGGATATTTTTACTTATTTTTCTCCCCTACCCCCCTTGCTGAAATTTAAGGGAGATTGTTGATTCTCCTTGTTGCCATTCTTACTGCAACTTCTCTATAATCTAGTCCATATATTTTTATACTGTGTTTGTTTAAATGTGAAAATAGTGCCTTTACACCCAGCCTAAGGGGGTAGTTTCTCTAGAAAGAAGAACCTTTCCTCTCCTTTTTCACTGACTATAACAGATACTTATCTTTTATTGAAGGAACTAAATGAGCAGTTCATCAACTAATCTCTCTCTTATATATCTATTTTGGTTTCTTTACAAACAAAGTATTTTACAAGCCCAATAGCAGTAAAAGAAATTCCTGACCTTGCCTATTTTTGAAAGACTGGGAAGTTAAACTACACCCTATAGCAATCAGGCATCAAAATCATTTCTTTTCTACTTCAAAAGTGTGTATGAGGTTTTTTTAAACTGCTAATGAAAGCATTACAAAGATTAGCTTTTGAAGTGGTGAGCAGCTTTCATTTATTTTCCTTCTGGTATTCCCTCTGCCTCCAGCTAAAATTTAGAACCTTAAAAATGTTGCTCTTCGGTGCTAAATTCAGTTGATGTTCTATCAAAGTGCATTTGGATTATCAAAGCTTCATTCTTATCTTGCAGCTCAGTATTCCTGAGAGAACACTAGTCAGGTTATAATCGACAAGTGTGTGTCTCCTGCTTTCAAACTAGAATGGGCTTTCTTCTCTACCATGGGCCTGCCTACCTGCAGTGCTTAACTTTCTCCAGTTGCCCTGCAGGGAGATGGGTGTCCAAACTGTGAGGCTAAGGGAGGCAATGTTCACTTCCGAAAAGCAGAAGAACTGCTTTAGTGGTTGATTCAGTGGGGAAGAGTCACACAGGAATTACCAGAAGAAAGAGCTACATGATGAGATAAGTAGATTCATAAAACTCAACTTTGGAAACGTTTTGCTGTAGTATATTACCTAAAGCTGGAGGCTTAATTTTTTGCTGCTTTTAATGACTCCTGAAATGGAAAAAAAAAAAAAAACCCAAAAACTGGACACTAGTCATTCCAGAGATGATTTTATATATTTTATATCGTCTTTCTCTTCTTTTTTTTTTTAATTTTATTTATTTATTTTAGAGAGAAAGAGAGAGCAGGCAGAGGGGCAGTGGGAGAAGGAGAGAGAATCTCAAGGACTCTCTCCTGAGTATGGAGCCCGACGTGGGGCTTGATCCTAGGACTCCGAGATCATGACCTGAGCTGAAACCAAGAGTCGGACACCTAGCCAACTGTGCCACCCAGGCACCCCCAGTCTTTCTCTTCTTAAATGTCATAAACTAGCACCAGTGAAATTTGCTTTTGTATTATTTCACAGATGTTATATCATTCTGAGGCCCTGTAGTTATTTGTTCCTGAAAACATGTATAACTTGAGATTTCTTAGAAGTTGTCTCCTCAAAAAAAAAATAATAGTAATTCAGATACATTAAATTTAATCATAGTATCGGCTTAATGTGATTTAATTCTGTCTCCCTCTGCACAAACTAGCATCTTGAGGCAGATTTGGCAACCGCGTAGTTTTATTTGGAGGCTTTGTTGATCCTCGGGTGTTCCATTATAATAACATTTATCCAGAGACTAGAATGGCCAACTGGGCTTTGGAATTCTATAATTTTCTGGGATTAGGAGGAAATGGCTAAACTTATATAAAGTGATGGGAGCAAAAGTCAGCTTGAAAGGTCTAAGAACTTGAAAGGTCTCAAAGCATCTGGCATGAACTCTGTGCTCAATGAGCTGGTGCAATATGTGAAAAGTCCATGACTGGGCAGAAGGGAGAAGGAACAGCAAAAGCAGATGAATGTACTTTAAAGCAGAGCTTGCTTGTGAAAGGCAAGGTCATAGGATTTTCCTGAGCAGTCTGGTGAGGCCTAAATCTTAGATGAATATGTCCCCTGAAGGGACAAGCATCGTGTGCTTGCTTGAATTGAGGACAGTGAAAATGGGGTTGTAAGAGATCCTTTCATCTTATAATCTTGAAATCAACCAACCTGACCACATATTTCACATGAGGTGAGGCTAAAAGATGCTATAATTTAGTGAGCTGGCCCACAATTCTGCTGATGTGAGACATTTCATTTTTTTATCACTATAGATGCCAGTTTCCACCTGAAACTGACCAGGATACTTAAACTGCATAATCTCAAAAGGAAATAGGAGACTCAAGAAGGACTGTGTCTAGGTCTTGGTGTATTGAATAACTTTATATTTCGTACTATAAGATTTGTGGTAAAATACAAGAAATCACAAGATTTCTTTTTTGAGTTTTGAGCAAAATAAATTGATACTGAATTTTCTACTATCCTTCCTTCCCTCATCCCTTCTTCCCAAACACATGCACAAGTACACGTGTGCACGCATGTGTGCACACACACACATGCACATGTGTATGCACGCACACATCACCCATGAATTGATAGCTTCTCTACCATAACTAGCTCAGATAATAGATTAAAAGGCAATTTCTCTGATATCAGGTTCGTGAAATGCACCCAAGAAGTTTCATTTTAATGAATAGGTACATAAGATCTTGGCACCTTTATTTAGGACTGTGTATACATTGACACTTTCTAGTTTCATCAAAAGCAAATTAACAGAAGAATTCAAGATTTTATAAATTGCTGTACTTAGAATCAAGGGTACTTTAACCAGTGGTGTCTTCCCTCAGGGATCTGTATCAACTCTCACAATTTTAAATTAAAGTCTCCTTTCAGACAAGTTTTTGCGGTCATGGATAGTAGTCGGGAGCCCTTGTATTCTCATTGTCTGTGTTTCTCATGCAAAAAGGACATTCTTTCAGGAATCTTTTAACATCTGCTGAAGTTTTAATGTCTTTGCTTAACTGCATGCTTATTTTAGTAATACAAACAAGATTGCTAAATATTACCAATGAAAATAATCTGAAATACCAGCATCTATAGATAGGCTGATACATACGTTCTGTGGCAACACAGGATCATACTGTTTTAATTACTGGGACTTTATAATATTACTTAATGTCTGATAGGGCAAGTAGCCCTCCACAGTCTTCTATTTAAAATATCAAGGCTGATACTAACTGTTTTTGGAAATATAAAATAATTTGTTTCATTACTGGGAATGCATTATGTTCATATATGTATATGTGTACATGTATATTTATATATATTTATAATAATGAACTTGATCACTCATTTATTCAGTTATTTTACATCTTCTTATAGACTAGATGCATTTTTTTCTTTTTTCTTTCCTTTTTTTTTTAGATTTCATTTATTTATTTATTTTAGAGAGAAAGCGGGGGCCAGGGCCAGGAGCAGAGGGGGAAGGAGAAGGAGGGGGAAAGAATCTCAAGCAGACTCCACACTGAGCAGGGCTCCATCATCTCATAACCCTGAGGCCAAAACCAAGAGTCTGACATTTAACAGACTGGGCCACCCAGTTGCCCCAGATGAATTTTTTCTTAATCCTACATATTTCATGTTTTGGGTTGCTACCATTAATTGATAAGTTTTTGTTGTTGTTGTTGTTGTTTATTTTTGCTTATATTTTAATTATTCACTTATTCAATTAACATCTACTGAGTACTTTCCAGAAATTGGGCACTTGATTGTAGAGAAGAGGCAATTCTTCTCTTTAGCTTAGAAAAGTGATTGCTTTTTTTATATTAATTGTAAAACCTGTCCCTTGCTGAAATTACACCATTTAAAAAAAAATAAGGTGTTTGGTGGGCTGTAATTTACCCGTGCTCCCACTTTCTACAAAATGAATGTCTTTTTCCATTCTCTTTATTTCTTTCTGTTCCCTGATTACAATGATACTTACCAAACAACTGTATTAGTAGTCATTTTTACTTTAAAAGGAATGCTTCCTATTATTCACTACTCTGGTTTTTGAGGCACACATTTATACATCTCCATCCCCACCCTCCCTTCCAGCCCACACACATATGCACAAGTATGTGTTTATGATCTGACTCAAGTATCCAAACGTTGCTACATTATAAGAAGTTTGTTTTCTTTATCCAGGCCCTTGCTGGGGGCTAACTTCATATTAATACACATGTAACTTATTAACAGATTTCCTCCTCATTATTGTTAAAATTGTTATACATTTACTAAGTATTTGCCAAACTCCAAACTCTGTGCTAAACCATTGGTTGATGGCATCATCGACTGCTCCCCGTGCAACTACATTGTAGGTGTTCTCAGGGACTCTGGGACTCCCTCTGGGGGTAGGCGTGTGACTGTGCCTGTGGTTCTATCTGCCCTGAGCTTCCTGGGTTCAGGTTTTTAAAGTCATGTTACCAGAAACAACTGACTTAACATCTTTAATCTTGGTGTTCTCATCTCTAAAAAGGACATGAAAGGGGTATTTATTTTAATGACATAAAAATTAAATGATAAAATGCAAGCGATTATCATAGAAATTATTTTGGTTATTGGTGGTGGTGGTAAAGATTAAGCATTTGTCCAAGGTCCTAGAGTCAATGAGTGGGAGAGAGGAAAAGAGCCTGATTCTAATGCTCAAGGTCTTTTGCTCTGTATTGGCTACTCCTGCTAGACTCCATTCCCAGTTTGCTATTTTGTGTATTTTTATTTGTTTGAGTAGTTCACAATCAGGAGAATTTTTAATTGTGCATTAACAAGGCTGCATTCTAAGAAGTCATGTGAATATACTTTTTTTTTTGTTTTTTAATTTTTTTAAAGATTTGTTTATTAGAGTGAGAGTGGGCTAGGGAGGAGCAAATTGAAAGAGAGAAAATCTTTTTTTTTTAATTAAATTCAATTAACCAACATATAGTACATCATTAGTTTGTGATGTGGTGTTCAGTGATTCTTCAGTTGCATGTAACACTCAGTGCTCATCACATCACGTGCCCTCCTTAATGCCCATCACCCAGTTACCACATCCTCCCACAGACCTCCCGTTCTGTGATCCTCAGTTTGTTTCCCAGAGTCAAGAGTCTTTCATGGTTTGTCTCCCTCTCTGAGAATATACTTCTGATTCTGCTATTGTTATGGGAGCATCCTCTATTGTTGCAACACCTACTGTGCCTTCTTTAGCTTTGATTCATGAGTGTGAGCACCACTCCAGTCAATATTACCAGCTGAATAACTTATGCTTTTAGTGATGATTATCTGCATATCATCTGTTGTGAGGACATCCCTGCCTTCTGGGCATAGAAACGGAAATAATCCGGGAAACTTCTGTCTTTTAATATTGTGTTGGACAAGCAGAAATCCTGAGAACCTGAGGCCAAATTGAGTTTGTTCAAACTCAATGCAAATATTTGCATTTTGTTAATTTTATCCTATTGACATTCTTACGGTTTGTTATCATTCACCATTTTAGCAATGCTTTCCTGCTTTGAAATACAAACACTATTTCAAAGAGATTAGTTTCATTCTAGCTAAAATGAAGTAAGAGTTGACAGGTTTCCCTTACTGCATGAAAGTAGGCCTCCTGGGAAGCCTTTTGTAAGCTGAAATGATGTGAAGCAAAGAATATCCGCTGCTTTCCGAAAGCTCATGTTATGTCACTTAGCTTTTATGGAAGACTTGCTTAGTCAGTTTGAAGTTACTGTCTTAATGTAGGTCTTTAATAAAAGTATAGCGGTGTATGAACTTTCGGAAAGCAGGGGTTACTGTATTACAATTCAGAGGTTGAAAATTCCTATACTTGGGACCGGAGTTTGTTCGCTTTAGTGTTTTTGCTATAAAATACTCATGCTAGACAACAAAACCAATACTTTTGTTACTATTAATAAAGAAGAAATGTTGGCTCTCCTATCTAAGCAGAGAATGGAAAGCAAGGGAAGGAAAACATGGTGTTTGCTTTCACCGTCTTTCAAATTGGAATAAAGATGAAGTCCTTGGAGGATCATGCTTTTAAAAATTAATTTTAAATTCATTTTAATCTAATCATAGGTGTCCATTGATAGGATTCTCCTAATGATTAACTTTTCTGAAAATTGTCCTTTTTTAGTTGGCTAAATCATTTGCAAGAAGAAAGAAAGTGCCCATGCCTTTCCTTGCTTGAATAAACTGGAAAAATATATTATTATTATTCAATTATAAATAGGAATAAATGAATGGATTGCTTTGTTTTCACCAACTGAATGACATTTGGGAATGTCACAGTGATCATAAAAGGGCCTGGTTTTTATTAGATTGGGCTTACTATTAGAAAGGAAAGCTTAGATTCAAATTATAGCTTACTTATGATCGTGAGCCAGTGTGTGTGTTCAATGAAACAGGAAGACCCTTCACTTGACCTCAGTCTATTCCCATGCCCTTGCTTGTGTAATCAGTAGCACAGTGAGTCCCTCCTCACCTGGTGGTTGGCCAAAGTGTTTGGAGCCAGAAGACAGAGAAACCTGTTCAGAGAAACTTACGAGGGTGGCACTTGGCAGAGGCATTAATTCCTCTCCTGACCGGACATATGGTTCCTAAAGCCCTAGAGCGTATCGCAGAAGAACCACATTGATGTGTGACCATCAGCAAGTGGCTGGCCAGGACTCCAAAATATCACTGCATTAATTAGAAAATATAAGCCCACTTAACTCATTCCCTCACTCTACTCTTACGTAATTTGGGAAATGTAAATTGGTTTCAATATTCACTTGACTCACAGAGGGGAAGAACGATTCGTAAATTGATCTCTGAAGACCAGACCTACGTAAGATCTTCCTATCCTGGTTAACTGAGTGGTGCAGCTGTAGGCTTTGCACTAATTCTGAGACCTGAAAGCCCGCAGGCTGCTGAAATTGGCAGTTTCAGGTCGTAGAAGTCTTGTGCATAGTGTAGAGCTAGTTAAAAGGAATACGTTGTATACTTTATTTTCTAAATTTTTAAACCTTTAAGACACTGTGAAGGATCAGAATAAATTTTTCATATGAACAAATACCTCTAGAGTATCCAAGTGAAATCTAGAAAAACTCTATTTTCAAAAAGATTTTAAAATCCTATCTATACATGTCAGCCTTTTCGTGAGAAGTCTCTCATGTTCTTCTGGATGCATGAAAAATACTGAAGTGAAGTGAAGTGAATTCCAAATAGAACGACTATCTCTGATTTATTTAGCACATGTAATAATCCCTTTATTTTGATGGATAATTAAACATTTTTTAACAGAAGGTCTGTTTTTCCTCTATCCCTATTAAAACAGGAGGCAGATAGCTAAAGAGTATTTATGTTAAGGGATGCTAATTTAGAAACCTTGCCAGCTGTGTGCCCTAAGTTCTGCCCCCAATGATAGCAACTAATCTAAAAATTTAATTTTCTACAGATATCAAGGCTCTTTTTAAAAGGTAAAAAAAAAAACAAAACTTTGTTTATAAATTCACAATAAACAAGATGTCCCATAGCCCTTCAGCAGTCAAGCTCCATTTTGAGAATATTTAAAATAATACATCTTAAAACCAGAACCTGCTACAATAGCATTCAGAATGAACAACCGGATGGTGGTTAAGATCGTGTGTTTTTAGAATTACGGCTTTTAAATATTAGAGTTTGAAGATGATTTTTTTCAGTAGGTTGTCTTACATTTTTCGGATGTTCAACTCAGGCAAATCTATTTTGAGATTGTATTTGGCACTGACAGGAGGAGGAATGAGGGGTTCTTTATTTGAAGACAATGCATTGGAGGTGTTGTACAGCTGTAGATCATACACATCGTTAAACACGGACTTTCCTGGTGAATGGAAAATAAGACAGTGTGAAGTTTACTGCAAAAGGCAGAATAAACTAGTCCTCTGCTCATCATCAACGAGACAAGTTTTCTAGTTGTAAACCTCTAGTGAGTCACCATGGTTATGGTAGAAAGAGATTGGATTGGTGAGCCAAACCCTGTTTTCAGTCTCTTATCTGCTACCTGTGACCTTGAGCAAATTACTTATTGTTTTTCAGTCTTGGTATCCTACATTACAAAGGAAGAAGTTAAGTCTCCAGGGCAACTTGTAAAATGTTCAGTTTCCGATGTTGCAATTTCTCATTATTACGTAGTAGGCTTTTATGAGATGGCCCAGCTATTTTAAATAGTCAACAATTAATGACGAAATTAGTTTTAGGACCAAAGCAAAAGTAGTCATTTCACCATAGCAAAGTTCTAAGGCTTCTGTGAAAGAGGGCAGTAAAATTTCCCAAATATTAAAAATTGTAGAAAGGGTTTCCACAGACATTGGGCTGAGATTATTCTGAACTACACCCTCATTGCTCTCCCATCTCAGAAAATGTCCGGTTTCTCTCGGGACCATCAGGAACTGCGTTTTGAAACAGCTTCTCCCTTCAGTAACTGCCGTGACTTCTCTCAGTGCTAGAGTGGTGAGTGACCTGTCCTGAGGACTGGAAGTTCCATCCAAGTGCTAGAGCCATTCATCTCACTGCTGCGATTCTGCACACACTGCTAGGGCTCTGGGCCCCTGTTAAGGCTCTCTCAGTGCTCTTTCCTCATTCCCTGTGCATTATACAAGGTCAGTCACCTAGACAGAATTTAAATGGTATTTTTTGACCTCCTACTTTGCAGGTCAATTGCTTTGGCAGAATACTAACCTTTCTCCTGAGTGCTGATCGGTTATCTGTATTTTCTGCAGCATCCTCAATTATCATTGAAAGATGTTAAGGGTGGAATTTTCTTACCTGCAGCAGAGAAACAAAATCAGAAGAAAACTTCCTTTCAGTCAGTAAAGCTGAAGTTGAGTATACATAATCGCTGTAAGGAAAGGGAGTGTTTCAGTCTTCACCCCACATTGGCTCCCTCCAGCAGCCTAAACTGGATTTTCTGATTCTCTGAAAGAGTAGTAGCTTTGTCTCCATGCCTAGAATTATCCAGAAGAGATAATGTTGTGGGCTTATCAAAAAACTGTCCATTAATGAAGCTCTCTTAAGGCACCATTTGGCTTCGTATATAGTTAGTTGAGTCAAAACCATTCTGTATGTTTCTGATGTGTTGTCACAGTCATTGTCCTGCTCTGGTCTGTATCCTCTCTTGCATGTCATTGGAGCTAAAATACTAGCTGAATGGATGAGTGGATGAATGAAAGAATGTGTGCCGTCTTGCTGTGGAAAAAAGGAACGATTTTGTGGAATTTACGTAGTGACATAAAAAGATAAGAACTTCGTGATGTTTTCATTTTTGGTTAATTTTAAACACACCCATAGGGAGAGGAAATCTTTACAGATGTGGTTATAAATACAGTTTTCATCTCTTGTTTAGAAAACAATTTGTATCTGCCGTTGTGTAAGAGATCAGAGAAATCCTCAAAATTAAGCACTTAATGCTCATCAAATAGAAAACAAGGCTGTAGCCTGGTAACCTTTGTCTGCATTGGAGGATTAGAAATGAAGCTAAGTGGTGATTCATAGAGATGGTGATTATATGTTTCAGTTTATTTCAATGCATAAGTGACATTTAAACTATGTTCTATAATTTGAAATTGATACATTCTGATTTTAAAAGGTTACAAACAGTAGTCCTTATCAATCTCTGACCCTTTCAGTAAACATCCAATGTTTAACTTAATAGTCTAATGGTCTTTTTTTTTTAATTTTTTTTTAAATTTTATTTATTTATTTGACAGAGAGAGAGATCACAACTAGGCAGAGAGGCAGGCAGAGAGAGAGGAAGAACCAGGCTCCCTGCTGAGCAGAGAGCCCGATGTGGGGCTTGATCCCAGGATCTTGAGATCATGACCTGAGCCGAAGGCAGAGGCCTTAACCCACTGAGCCACCCAGGCACCCCTCTAATGGTCTTTTGATATACTACTAGAAATGTGTATGAGTTTAAATTGAAATAATTATGAAATCCACAAATTTAAGAATTGGGTCTGTCTAGAGATTGAAACTTGTCTTTTGTGAGTCTTTGGTTTAGCCAGCAAATGCAGACTCAATTAACTAATTCACAGATATTCTAATAACCAGTTGCCAAGAAGGAAAAGAAGAAAATGTATTTCACATTTTTTTTCTGCAGGTTTTCAGGAATTGGCATTTGATAGTAGGTCTAATAAAACCTGATTTCAATTGTGACCTTAGATGTGTTGCGGTGAAGTTGTTATCTTAAAAACTAATTAATCTTTTTACACCTGTGGAGTATCCAAATATACAAATAATACCTTTCTTTTTGAAGAGATTTAAAAGAAAAGTGATCCTACCTAGTTTGTCAGTTACCTGCATCATTGGGAAAAATGATACTGTTTAAGATTCTATTCCCAGAATATTACTGTTGCACCCAAAAAGGATTTCATAATGAAACAGTCTGTAAATAAGTACTGTTACTACTCCTTGGAGAGTCGTATTGCACATTAGCTCATTAACACCTATGTAGCCTCTTCCATTATCGACATCCCTCATCAGAGGGATGGACAAATGTATAATGACATGTATCCATCATTATGACATCATAAAGAGTATTTTCACTGCTCTAAAAATGGAAGGATGTTTTCTATTCAACTTTGTGCCATGAACACAGCTTCCACATAATTATTTTATGGAGAAAGAGGAAGAAGAAAAGAAAGGAGAGGGGAAGGAGATAGAGGTCAAAGTGGGTCGGTAGTCACTTAACCAGGACATAAATTTCAAACCCTGTCAATAGCAGTGGTTCTCAAGATACCCCTGAGCTAGCAGCATGAGACTCACCTGAGATCTTGTTAAAAATGCAGAATCCCAGACCCACTGAATCAAATTCTGGGGGTGGTGCCCAGGAACCTGAGTTTTAATCAGTTGTCCAGGTGATTCTGAGGAATCCAAATGTGGGAGACCCTGAGCCTATGGGTGCAACGCTATGAGAGAAGATTCTGCTCCCTGAGCATGGGAATGTAGACTTCGAGCTC
Source organism: Potos flavus (assembly GCA_028534135.1). Classification (NCBI taxonomy): domain Eukaryota; kingdom Metazoa; phylum Chordata; class Mammalia; order Carnivora; family Procyonidae; genus Potos; species Potos flavus. The sequence goes on along the minus strand of CM052886.1, from coordinate 34,915,013 downwards.
TTAAGTCTCTCCATGTGATAAGTGGGTTCTACAGCCTGATCTCTGAAGTGCTTGCTGAAAAACTGTCAAGAAGTAAAGTCAGGGTGGTTCTGTGGTGTCTATCATGATGACAGAGTGTATCAGGCTATTCAAAATGCCATTTCTGCTTTAGAAAAAGCTCAGTGTATGTGTCAGATAAGAGCACTCATGTGACCAATCTTAAATTTGGAGCAAAAGGCCAGTGCTTGCACTCCTTCTATTTATATCACGAGATACTTTCTGGCTAGCCTTTTACAATCTGATTAGTGTCATGGAAGACCTTCAGGTAAATCTAATTTGTGAGGTAGGAGGTCTTTGTATTTGCCTCGTGACTTATTTTCTTCCTTGAAGGACTGTGACTGCACTGCTCAGTGTGGAACCTCTCAGATCTCTGACCTTTCCTAAAATTAAGCTGTATTTGCAACAACTGATGAACTGTAGTTCATCTACAAATCCCATGTATTGGGCACTTTGGTGAAAGTCAATCTATGCTTGCTTTTCATGTATCTACACTATTGTGGGGAGGGTAAAATAGAGCAGAATAAAGGAGTGGAAAAAATGTACTCTATAAATGTGTGGTTAGAGCAGCTGCATGGTCTTAATGAGGTAATCGAGTTGTCATGGGCCCCACATTCTCATACAGAAAAGCAATATGAGAAATAGTGCTTCTCCCCTGTCTCCCAGGTTGTGCTTTAAGAGGCTCTGCTGTAAATCCAGGCAATCCATTTGTCATCCACCCTTAAAGACTCAGTGAGTAATACCAGCTCTGGCGCCCAAGATATTTTGGATAGTGACCAATTTCTTCTTTAAGTAGAGGGCAGAAGCAGTGTGTATAATACCCAGCTAATTCTTGGCACTGGATTTAACAAGGATAAAGAGAGTGAAGACCTTTGATCAGTCTGTCTCTTGGCATCCAGTAATATTTGCCTTCTTGTTATGTAAATCAAAGCAGTAGCTTACCCAGGAAGGGGTGTTCCTTCTCATTTTGATAGACCCAGAACATCTCCCCAGTTCTTGGGATCCCAGGCCTGTGGATCAAATACTTATTAGGTCTAGCTGTGCTTTAAATGTGTTTGATAATTTTTAGAGTGATACAGCTGTGAATATCAGTTATCAATTATATTGCTTTAGTCTTGGGCATCATTGATAGCTTTGATAACTTTCTGACACACTTGTCTCAGTAGCTTCTAGTGTCATCTTCTGACTCTCTTGCTCCTATTGGAGCATTTCCACACCATCTGTCTATGGATATTTTCCTTTTGCTTCTGAAGGGAGATATTTTCCAAGATACTCCAAAGAATATTAAGCCACACTCTGACTGCAGGAATCAAATTTTCTTTGTGGCTTCTGCTAAGTTCTTACTCTTGTCTCTTATTTTCTTAAGCAAACCTGATGCTTTTGCATACTTGAAGAAAATTTCTTTTACAGACTATTTCTGCTGCCTAGAGATTACTACCATTTGGGTTGTTTTCTTATCACTTTCTGCGTACACATTCACATACATAACATGTTTAAATATGATATTCATATTGGTATTCTCTTTACTTAATATTATGTGTTATGTCTTTTCTCATATTGAATCTTGGTGAATAGACTTTCAGTGTCTATTATCCCCACTGGAAGGATGCACTTCAATGTGTATTGATGTTCCTAATGATGTCTCTGAAGTGCTGTTGGAGCCTAAAGAATCTGATGAATCATTAAAGAAAGATTAGACTATATTTAGTAATATTTGTGTTTATAATCTATTTCTTTTTAAATTGCCAATTCATACATGGTATAAGTCATACTAAATATGCTAAGTAGTGTATTTAAATAGTATATGGTTGTAGCATTTGGTTATCAAATATGTAGTAAGAGACTTGGCAGAATCATCATATCCTATCAGTCAGTGGTCAAGCAAAACATTTTGTAGTTTTGTGAAGGTCTGATAAATGCTTGGATTCTAAATGTTTCAGAGATAGATATATAATGATAATATAAATAAGTGGTTTTGAAATAACATTAAACAACCATTTTTTAAAGTAATATTAAGCATTAAACATTTTTGAAACATTGCAATTTTAGAAGATAATTTTTTTCAGTGAAAATCACTAAGTTTGGTTAGAGCTATTGCAAAGAAATTTTACAGAACAAATCTTTGCATTGATTGATATAGATAAGAAAAAGGGACAGTTTAAGTCTGTGGTACTTAATTCACTGTTACTTTGCAGAAAGAAACAGAAGCAAGTAAGTAAATTATACACATCTCAATAGAGGTGTCTACTAATTAATTTAGTCCTCAACAAAAATAATGAGTTTTCATTAGGTTTTGAAGACAAGAATAAATAGATCATATTAAGGTAGTAGTAGGAACACAAAGCCTGTTAGGTGCCTAAAACTTAGAAAAGGATCAAAGGGAAGATCAAAAAAGATATGACAAATATTCAGATTAGACTTATGTGTCCTTTTATAGCTGAAGAATACACATTTTAATGTCTTTCCCAATTTACACCCAAAAGAGTTCTAAGTATAGGAAAATGGGATGCTCATTCAAAATATTGTATGACGAAAATGACTTACAGTTTGAGGACTTGAGTTTCTCATAAAAAAATGGATTGACCCTTTCATCACTCCTTACACATTTTAAAAATTCTAATGGGCCTAACTTCCACTGCAACTTGGTCTTCAATTCCTTTTACATCTTGGCACTTAAAAATTTATTGACGAGTGTTGAAAAGATAGGAGAAAGCTATAGGAGGAAAAGGAGAAAATAGTGTATTTCAGAATACATCCTCGCAGATGCATTGAAGTAAAACTGAAGGGGAAGAGAGCCCTGAAGTAGGATATGTGATAAATGAAAATGCTTGCATTATCTGGTATCTTGAAAAAGAAATATTAAAAGAAAAATTAACTATTTAAGTTACTGATTTTGTCTTAATATGATCACAGGAAGGAGACATTCCTTAGAATAGAAGTGACTGTTAAAGACGAGTGTGTGATTGCCGGTTGGCCGGGGTAGGAGAAGAGCCTCCAGGAGGGGACAGTGTGTGATAAAAGCGGAAATATGGGGTGCCTGGGTGGCTCAGTCAGTTGAGCGACTCAGATCATGATCTCATGGGTCATGGGATCGAGACCCGCTTCAGACTCTGCGCTCAGTGGGGAGTCTGCTTGGACATTCTCTCCCTCTGCCCCTCTCCCCTCACACCACACACACACACACACACACTCTCTCTCTCTCTCTCTCTCTCTCTCAAATGAATCTTTGAAAAAAAAAAAACAGCAAAGAGAAAGAAATAGGCAGCCTGTGATTTACAGGGACTGGAGTAGCTGGAATCCTTAAAGTTGGAAATGTAGAGTAGGCACAGTGCACTGGTCACACTACTAGAACATCTGAGCTCAGACCGTGGAGACTTCTGTATGGCATAACATGGACTTCACACATCCCAATATTCAGTGGGGAGCCTGTTGTAGGATTTTCAATCGGGAAAACATGTGATCATATTTATATTTGGGGGAAAATTACTCGCTAGAATTATACAGCAGGGAGAGAGATCTGGGTTAAAGTTATAGCATTGAAAATAATCATTATCCTGATGGTAGAGGATGATGTTCTCGTAGTGAGATGGTTTTCTTAACTGTCCTAAATGAGAAGAGAAGAGAGGCAAGACTGAGCCCTGGAGATCACCCACTTTGCGTATACACAATTAAACAGGCTTTTATATAACTGATACATAGAGAGTGGGGAAGATTTAAATACTTCAGGAAGATTTTCTTCATTGATGGTTGTTCAGACAGTATCCGTGAACACTCCTTTCTGACTTATAAATCTCTCCTTCTAGTAGTGGAAAATATGCCAGCATCTATACATGGCTGACAGTTACTTTGAAAAGGCATATAAAAATAAAATGCCCCTGGGCTCTAAATTCGTGGCACTATTTTTGAGTCTCTGTGATGCTTATCAATTAATTGAAAGCTCTTTTCTTTTTTGATGTAAAGAATTATTGGAAAGTTTAGCTGTCAATAGGAAAGTAAAAGAAAAGCAATGCTTTTTGGAGATATATAGTATACTACTTAATGCTATTACAGTAATTTTCCTAAGTGCATTTCTCAATCACATTAGGTCTCTATTCTGGATTCTATTGATCATTAAAGGCTGGAACTCTTAATGAATTGAAAATGACCTATAGTATAAACTTATCAAATGTTTTTGAAGAGAGTACATAGAATCTGTTTGAAAACATTTTTATTGTGCTTATCATTTAGACTGTAGTTCTAAGATCACCTAATGATTTTTTAATTTAATTTTATTTTAAGAGAGAGAGAGAGTGTGGGCCAGCAGGGGGTGGGGCAGAGGAAGAGGGAGAGAGAAAGAGAGAATCTCTAGCAGACTCCCAGTGAACACAGAGCCAGACATGGGGCTCTATTCCACGCCTGGGAGATCACGACCTGAGCAAAATGAGAGTCAGATGCTAACCAACTGAGCTACCCAGGTGCCCCAAGATCACCTAGTTTTAATTTTTATTTATTTATTTATTTATTTATTTATTTAATTTATTAATTTATTTATTTTCTTCAAAGAAGAAATTCATGGTTGGTATTTGACTAATGGAACACAGAACAAGGGATTTACTAATGGAACATATAACCGAGCGGGGCCGGGGATGAGGTACCTACAGAAGCATTCACTGAAGTTAAAAAGAGGACCCTGGGTCACATCCCCTAGTTGCATAATAAGCAGGGTCAGAGTATCACAGGCATCTCTCTTCCCATGTCCTAATATTCTTACCAGGTTACTGAGAAGGCTGGATCAGCAGGTTCCTTTCAGCCTTTCTTGGGATTCAGTGGGTTTCTTTGGAAAACTCTGCCATATGCAAAATTTGGCAAATGAAGTCCAATTTTTGATCTAAAACTTCACTTTCCTCAATGTGGTTAACTAAGTTAAATTATGGTTATTTTGTAACCTTACCCTCAGCACAAATAAAGCAAGTTGAATTTATTTATTTTTACAATATTCTTTATTTCTTAGTTTAGATAGGGCTATTCATCGACTTAAATCCAGTACTTTGTTACTTCTTAAAATGCATTCAAATGATTTATATTTAATTTTTTTCTAGCTTTCTAAAACTTGACTGTTTTGAATGACACACAGTCTAAAAGTTAAGAACAGGACTGTAAAATCAATTGTACTTATTGGATCAATGAAAAGTTTTAGGAATTTTGCAGATGATCAAGATCTTTAAATATTATTGTCCTTTTGTAAGAGGAAAGAGAAGTACATGTGAATCAAAATAACGTAAATATCAAGTAAATGCCCTTGAATTAATCTGTTTTAACAGGTTAAATTCGTAGTGCATAATAATTTTGAATAGAAATCGATTTTATTTTGCAAGCTATTTAAATTATTTTAAATGATTTCCTGTGGCTAAAGGCTTGTGTTTTGTACATGCATTTGAACAGATAATATTTTAATGATAGTCATGGTGAACTTTATAGACATTTTTTGTCTTCCTAAACACCCCCTCAGAGCCTCTCTGCATGCATTAGGATTAATTAGATAATGTCTCCCAGGTGCTTAGAGCTTTTTAGAGAAAGGGAATAAAGCATTGTGTTAAAATGATTATTACTGACTTCAAAGACAGCTATATGAGAATTCAGAAAGAACCATTTTTTATTAATAATGACTCATAAATGCCATTGAGAAATAGCATTGTATGAAGTTACAAATGGTTGTGCTGTTAACAGGCCAGTCACATTTTTTTTTTTTCTTTCTCCATTAGATATCTTGGGGAAGAAAGTAGGAGTTTGGGGAACCATGATACAGGATGGGATGCAATGAAGGGGAACACAATGATTTGATTATATTGGTTGAGTTCATTTAGCTGAATGGGATGACTTTAGCCTTGGCCTCTCTGGAAGCACTGGTTTAGTGGTACCCAATAAACGGCCAAAGCAGATAAAGCTCACAGAATTTAGTTCCTTACAGGCAAAGAGGAAGTAGAAGTGGTGTCACTAAAGGACGAAGCTCAAAGCAGTGAAGTAGTACATGACAGTGAGTCACTACCAACTCCTACTGGGTGCTCCGGGAAGGGGAGGAGTGGACTACCAGACTGGGTGGTAGATTCTAGTCTGTATCTCTCTAAGGTGTATTTAAAATGTAACAGTAACAATTATTTTCAATAATAACTTTCTTTGTGTAGCACTTCAAGTTGTACAGAACTTTCACACACATTATTTGGCATTCAGAACAACTCTGTGAGGTGGAAACTATTATGCCCATTTTAAAGATGAAGAAGCCGATACTCAAATAATTTAATGTAAGAGGCACAGATGGGATTGGAGCCGAGCTTTTCTCATCCCAGTGGAGCACTCATTATGATGCACAATTATAGGAGAGTAGCTCACTTTTGTGTTAGCTGTAACAAGTTGTAATGTGAGGCTGGAGCTATAGTTGATCTGGTGACATATTCAGGGTTATTATCTGTGTATTTTCACTCACTTCTTCTGGATAGCAGTCCCCAAATCTTGAGTTTACAAGGAAGTCTTACTTTCCAAGTAGAATTCGACTACCTTTGAGATAAACTGACTTAGTAGTACTCCCCTGTTTTATTCTGCAACCCATTCATTAGAAACAAACAGCTGTAGATTTATTATGCCATCTAAACTTGATACTATTATGGGAATTGTTTAATTATATTTGTCACATGGGTCTCAAACTATTTACAGATCTTCCTTGGTAAAATATGCAGTCAGGTTTTCTTTGAGGTCACTATTAAGTTTATAGCCCCTTTCCAATGGGGGAAAAATCATTTTTCCCCTCATGTATGCTCAGGTGGTAAATCCTTGTAAACACCAGGTACGTATTAGTAATGAATAAAATAAAGCAGCATATTCTCATTTTCAGTTGAGTTTGTTTGAACATTTTACCCTTTTGAGCATTAAGTGTTATAAAGAAAATGACCCTTACAAATAAAAAAGATGCTCAAAAAGGGAAAAACTGAATAAAATTTCACAAAGAATACAGTATGCACAAAGAAACCTATGCCATGGTATTCACTTCAGCATCATCTGTAACAGTGAAATGTTCGCCATCCATCTCTGTCATTGGTGAATGGACTGGCAGGACATGGTAAAATTATATAAGATGCAAGGGGATTAATGACATTTATATTTAACCAGCATGCATGGTTATATAAGTTTTTGTTAAATTTCACAAGAATATATAAACCACTAAACTCTACAGTTTCAAAGGTATATACAAAACATACCCCAAAAATATATCGTATGTGCGTTTTTCATAGGTAAATATAAGTACTTAAAAAAGGTGATTTGGGGAGGTTATATATCAAATACCTAAAGTAATTGCCCATGAAATATGCAATTGAGGATGGAGAAGTAAAGGAACACAAAGGGAAAGTCCTTAATTTAATATATGATGAGATTGTGTCCCTGAGACTTATACTTGATTGAATCAGTATAGTACTGTGTACATAATTTGCAGGTAAAACTCAAAACAAAACCTAAAAATAGTTATTCGATTTCCAAACAGCTGAGTCTTTGTAACCATACTAATAGCAGCTTGGTAACTATTTTTATTATCATATTTTATAATAATGGGTCTCAACCAGAATGTCACAAGCCGTGGATATTGATATCAGAAGAAAGGGTTAGAATTACATGCTAACACCTCATGCTTGGCCCCCAAAAGGCTACCTTATGATGCCTACTGTCAGATTCTATAAATCCAGGCCTTTTGAAAGTATTTCATGAATGTGGAAAAGTATGCCCTACAAGGAGAACAATGTTGAGGAACATAGACTTTATAAACACACACATATAGATATGCATATTTCTAAAGATTTTGCTTGAATGCTTTTTAATGTTTCTATTAGAAAGAAAAAATTTCAAAAAAAAAAATTTCTACAATAGAAACTAAGTGTACATAGGATTTTTATTAAATGATTAACCAAAATAAATTACAATTATTGATAAAGGACAGTCTAATGCAAAAGTTTAAAAATTTAATATAACTTACACATTAATAAAATATTTTTGCCCCACAGTACAAAAATAAGCTTTACAAGATAAGCAATACCAAAAGGATAAACTATTTGTATGAGGGATTGTAACAGATGGCAGAATATTGTAAGTGCCCAAAATTACCCATCAAAAATTATTTATAGGTATTCAGAGAATGGTAAAGACCATTTTCAGTTAACAGGAGAATGAGGAAAGTCTTATAATGAAAGTCTTTTAATAAAGACAAGGCATGTGTGAGATAGGCCTTTACATGTGAGGCTTAAACCCATTGATTCACCTCTGACTCCAGTAATCTGAATATAGGAAATAGAAAAGGATAAGCAAGGAGAGACTCAGAATGGAAGGCAACTGAAAAGAGAGGAAATAGGGGAGGGATGGGGAGAAGAGAGAAGAGAGAAGGGAGAGCAGCTGAGTGAACAATAGGGAAAGGAGCAAAATGATGAACTGTTTTAATTTAACATCTAAGGCACTGTCCGGCATGTGTATGACCTACTGGTAAAAATGCATGTGTATGACCTACTGGTAAAAATGCCAAACCAGAGGACAAAGCTAGCAACTCAAGTTATGGGGTGGGATACTGGTTGAAAGCAACAGACTAAATAATTTAGTCATACCTCTTTTAGCTGGCTCAGCATTTCATTGGCCATTAAGTACCATCTGTCCTAGACTGGAACCCTTGGCAGTGGGCTGTTTGTATACCTCAGTAGGTTAAGGCAGAATTAGTGCATTATTAAGTTCCTGAAGTCCTTGAAAAAGACAATTTATGATCCCGGTTAATTCCTCAAGGAGAAGCAGCGTTATTTAAACAATGACTCACAGCTTGGTCCTTTGTATGCTCCTAATGCATGGAGAAGACCAGTTTATTCAGGAGTAGATTTGGTCCCTTGAGTTATCAGATCATTTTTTGTTCTAGAAGATGGTCTCTTCTCCATGGTAAGGTTTGAAATGGGTGTAGAGGTGAGCATGTGAGATTTAAATGGCTTGAGGAGAAAAATATGTGGAAGAGTGAAGAAAATTTTCATCTTGATTAGTCTGACAATTGCGAGATTCTAAGAATGATGAGTTCAATATGCTAGAATTTTTATCCTTACAGATTTCAAAGTTCCTGAGTATGGAGAAACCAAGAGTAAGATTGATGCTTACAAATCTAAGGATATTGTAAGATGATATAGCCTGTTTTTATAAGGAAAGAAAGAAAGTAGTGTAACAAATCAATAGCACGAATAGAAATACTTATATTTGGTAAAGCATTTTTATTTTTAAGATTTCATATACTTATTTTAGAGAAAGAGAGAGCGTGAGTGGGGAGGGGCAGAGAGAAAGAATCTGAAGCAGACTCTGCACTGAGTCTGGAGCCCAATGCGGGGCTGAATCCCAAGACCAAGAGATCACGATCTGAGTTGAAACCAAGAGTCAGACCCTTAACTGACCGAGCTACCCCGGTGATCCTTGGTTAGAGCATTTTAGATACGTTATCCATGTTGTCTTCATAAAAGTACTCCAAAGAAAAGTCAGGCTAAGAAAATCATTTGGATTCAAGTAAAATCACATCAGGTATAGGTGGAAGGATAGGTTTTAGGACACAGGTCTTCTGAGTCAAAACCTTGTTTTTTCTACAACTTCATGTTGCCTCTTTAGGAAAAATTTACTGAGGGATTACAGGTGGGAGATCAAATAAGGAATTTCTGGTATGTCATTGGACTGGCATGCTGGTTGAGGAGGCCTGGGCATGTAGGAGGACAGAGTAGATGAACATAAGTGGTTAGAAATGGTCAGATTTGTGCCTAAAGCTATAACAGCAGACATTGGGAAATAACATTGAGAATTAGACCCAGGAGGCTTTGTAGTAGAGGAGGAGCATGTCTAAACAAACAAATTTCATTTTGTAAGTTTTACTCAGACGGTACCTATTAAATGTTGGTGAGGGGTACTTGGGTGGCTCGGTCGGTTAAGATCTGACTCGAGTTTGGCTCAGGTCATGGTCTCAGGGTCATTAGATCTAGCCATTCTTCTGGCTTTGTGCTGAGCATGAAGCCTACTAAAGATTTCTCTTTCTCTCTTTCCCTCTGCTCCCCCGCCTTAATACATCAATTTAAAAATAAAAAATAAAATAAACATTAATGAATATATTGCAGGAGTTTTCCTGGGTTCGTCTAATCATATTCATAATGTTGTTGGGACAAGTGGTCATGTTAGAATAGAATAGTTAGCCTAGATATAGAAGAAACTTAAAATATCAATATTGACTGTGTTTAGTCCATTGGTAACATTCAGAAAGTGTGTCAGGTAGTGCCTTCTTTGCCCAGGACTTCAAGGAATAGCGTTTTATAAGTTTTGGGCAACTTCTTCCCTTCTCCCTCATCCTAGCCAAAGGGTCGGAATAGGAGACCTTATCTTAGAGCAAACCTGATTCCCTGTGACCCTGCTCTCTGGTCACAGAAATCAAGGAAACAATGGGCTCTTTATCTATAGAAGGTACCTCCTAGAAATACACCCATACTCACCCACCAGGCATTCCTTTCAGGCTGTCAGAAGCAGATTGGGGGATAAGGGGAAGAGATGCTGACTGCATTCAGGTCCCTGGGTCTCTGGTTCCAGCAGGCTGGCTCCATCATTGCCTTTTCCTTGGCTTAATTAGAGGTACCAACAGTTTCCCCTTTATTTTGTTGTTCTGTCACTTGTAACTACAAGTGCCCTGAGAAATGACCAAAGAATTTTCTTGATGGATTATGTCAATATAATTCAAAGGTAAATAGCCCTAATTTGCCATTAGACATTAGTTTTTTGCTAAAATGAGTAATTTATAAATTTGGATTAAATTTAAGTAAATTGAGTGTTTTTATTTATTTATTTATTTATTTATTTATTTATTTATTTATTTATTTATTTTTTAGAGGGCATATGCAGGGTGTGGTTGGGTGGAGAGGGGCTTAAGCAGGATCCCCACACTGTGCAGAGCCCAAAGGGGATCTGGATCTCAGGACCCTGAGATCATGACCTGAGCTGAAATCAAGAGTCAGAAGCTCAACTGATTGAGCCACTGAGGCGCTAATCAAGTAAATTGTATTTCAAATGCCATTTCACCTAGGTAGTCTTATATATTGCCCATTAAAAAAAAAAAAAATCCTGCCACCTAAGCAGAATGAGAATTTTCCCTCATTATAGTGAGGTGAGAGAAACAACTTGTGTTCTAAATTCCACAATGTTTTAGTAGCCAGTTCCCCCTAAAAAAGGTACCACTGCATTTAGTTGGTTTTTACTGAAATTACAAAAGGCATCATGAAAAGAATGCATCACTTAAAATATAATAACACTCTGGCACTATTGAATGAATAATATTTTCTTTTCAAATACTAGTACCCTGGGAATCTTACTAAGAAAAACAATCATGGCATCCTAGACTGAAAAATCTATTAGTTTTACAAGATAGAAGGTAAAAATGGGCAGGTGATTCAAGAATTAGATGGAAGACATTTAGTTGTAGCTTGTTTTTTCTAATTATCCACTGCTTTTTGAAACTCGGTAAGATAATTGACCTTTGAATGAACTCCTCTCTTGAGTCCTCAGAGACTAGACATTTAGGAAAACTGGGAACAAGAGTCCCCTTAGTCAAGTCATGGCAGCCCTGGGTGGAATCCCGATTATTGGATAATTGTGCAACTCTAGAATAACATAGCCCAGTTAATCACTATGACCCTCAAGCCCAAAAAGAATCTGAAAACTTGAGCAGAGTAAGGGGCATGTTCTCTCATTTAGACTTACTTTTTAAAACTCGCTTCGCTATTCTGTCATTTTTTGAAATGAAAAAAACGCATCATTTTCATCTATTTTAGAATATAAATGACAGGAAATGAGATATTCAATCAGGAAATGCAATGGGAATAGCCTGAAATACCTTCAACTATTGATTTAATATGTCAAAATTTGACTATTACGGTTGAAATTGTCTTCCATTTTTCTATTAACTTCTTTCCTGGTTAACACCTTTACTGCAATCTGTATAAAGCAGGTTAACCAAGTATAACATTTGCTGTGCTATGATTTTTGCATGTTTTTTCTACTGATTTCAGGTGAGCTGATCCATCGCCCACATTTCTGGAAGTATGAGACAGATCCTATGCCTAAACACAGCCTTGCAGTAGATTTGGCTGAGCAATGCAGGGTAATAAAAGTAATGAGGCCATTGAAATCCCTTTAGCTTTGTGCTGATGCCTGGAAACTGTCATTTATTTTGTAGTGCCTTTAATTGAGAAGGCTTTTTTTTTAAAATTCCACACAATAATTGGTACTACAATTTTTTTCTTATATTAAAAGGAATAATAAAGTTGTATAGCTTGTTTCTTTATTTTTTTTAACAAGCATTGATAGTTTGTGATTCATGTAAAAATTTATTTTTATCCATTATTTTAGTATTGTCACACAGAACTTAAAGATCCTCTTTAGTACAAAGAATGGATAAAGGCCATTCTTGTGACATTTATATGCATGCAAGATTGAGAACTCACCTTCTTCAACTCAGTGATGTTTCCTCCCCCTTTTGCAGTGCATAATACAGACTCTCTAAATATAGGTGAATAGTAAATATGCATCATTAATAATTAATAGGATGGTAACAAAACACAGTATCAGCATAATCCTCTAAGACGTTGATGAGTACATGTTGCCACTTTAAATAATGGCATGAAAGGCAGTGGTGCTCTCTAATATGGATTTGCCATAGTAAATGAGTCGTGTTACTGTATACATTTTGTTCTACATACCTAGTTATCAATAATCGTCTTCATGCCTCTCAAAGGGCAGCACAAGCAGGAAAAAATAATTGCCACTCTTCATGGAGCCAGCTTATTGATGAGATGGACATAAGAAATATTTTTAGCCTGCTGGCTGTCCATCTGTAAGCAGTTTCCTGGAGCTGTCACTTCTCCTTTCTCTGGAAACTGTTATAGCTTTGTCTGCCCAAGGAAAATAATGAGATCCATCTATCAAGAAAAAAATAAACAATAAACCCTATACCTTCCAATTAATTTGTTTTCACCTATGTTTACCTACATGCATTCGGTTAACTATCCATCATGTTATATGCATGTAAAGAAGTGCATTTTTCAAAAGGTTGAATCCATTAACCCTTTTGCTAACTAAATATATAGGCACCCCTTTCAGTTAAATCAGAGACTTGTAAAAATCAATCCTTTTGGAGAGCTCATAAACACTTGGTCTGTCTTGCCCTTGTGTGCCCAGTGTTGATGAATCTGCAAGCTTAATATGAACCAAACAGGTTGTTCTCATTCATCCCTGCAAACTAAGTATATGTTTTTCCTTAAAGGTGTCTTTGGTTTTAATGCCACCCTAACGTTTTCAGAAATTGGTATGGAATGAACAACTTAAATCAGAAGCTTCAACTTGATTTTTTTTTTTAATTTGTTAAAAACAATTTAGTGGAAAATGGTAGTGTACCTCAGCAATCAAATGGCATCTTTTTTCTCCTCCCTTAAAAAGTATGCTTTTCTAAATAAAAGACACTCACATACAAATGACTCAGGCAGTAATTTGTTCATAGGATTTTGCTGACATTTATAAACTACTTGAACTTTACTGCTGCCTTGTTGCTGGCAAGAAGCTTCAACTGTGAAAGTGGTCCTGGCATTAAGTACCCTCCTCTTTCTTTATCTATCTGTACTGTCACAATAGACAGCCACATTAAATAAATACTTTTCAAATGTTTTAAAACCACGAAGGATAGAGAGGCAGAAGTCTGCTGAAAGTCTCCAATTCAAGAACCTGTGTTCCAAGAATTCATTTGTAAAGAGAGTCGTTTGAAACTTAGATCAAATCCTTGATATGGTGGTAAAATTCCTAGTTTAATGCACTAGGACTATTGGGTATCAGAGATTTAAGAATGGGTAGTAACTTATCAGGATGTCTTTTAATTTAAGACCAGAGGGAAGTAAGAGGTAGGGTAACAGATTTGTTCAATTTCAAAGAAAACAACTGTGAGCATACCGTTGTTGAAAGAGAAATACAATGTAAGTAGGTAATAGATACACTTCTACCTAGAGAGCTGATGCTTAGGGGGAAAATAGGTTTCATTTGAAAATATGAAGGGAATAATTGTTTAAAAATTCTAAAGAGTGGGGCACTTGGGTGGCTCAGTCAGTTGAATGCCTGACTCTTGGTTTTGGTTCAGGTCATGATCTCAGGGTCCTGGGATGGAGCCCCACATTGGGCTTCATGCTTTGCACCAAGTCTACTTGTCTCTCTCCCTCTGCTCCTTCCCCCATGTGCTCTCTCTGTTTTTCTTTCTCTCACAAATAAAATATTTTTAAAAATTCTAAAGAAAACTAAAAATATTTAGTGATTGTAGAGGTTGAAAGCATTGATTCTTTATTCTGTGTGATCTTTCGGTTGGTTGGTTTCTGGTCCTAAGCATGTAACTCTCTTATAATTTTGCAGAGAATGAGAGAGGAGGGCATGAGAAAAGAAGCAAGAAGGCATAATGAAGAAAGAAAAGAGACTAAAAGTATGCCAGATTTAGAAGATGAGAAGGAAGAATGACATGAGGAGGGAGAGAATGGGAGTGTATTAGGATACTGCTGAGCACTGTGGTTAACAATGGAGGCTCCACGCGTAATAGGCTTTCTGCCACTTCTTCTTGTGGAGACCTTGAGAGCATTGCTTAGACATGCCTCTGTTTCTTTGTTGCAAAACACATATAATGCTAGCATTTACCACATAGGCTTGTTGTGAGGATGGCCTGGTACATAGTAAGCCCTCAAGGAAAGCTAGTTGCTATAAGGGTCACCATCTAATTTGTTGTCTAAAAGGGAGATCAGCAAACTACAACCCATGAATCTAATCCAGCTACAGGTCTTCGAATGGCCAATGAGCTAAGAATGGTGTTTGTGTTTTTAAATGGGAAAAATCAAAAACGAATACTTTATGACACCTTGAAATTATAGGTGAAATTCAGTTTCAGTATCCATAAAGGTTTATGGGAACACAGCCACACTCACTGGTTTACATATGATTTGTGGCTGCTTTTATCTCCTGACCATCTGGCCTACAAAGCCTAAAATCTTTTCTCTTTGACCTCAATATAAAAAGTTTGACAAGCCTGGTCTAAACCAGGACGCATTTGAGAATGAATGATGATACTATGAATCAGAAGTTGGAGCAAGTGGCATAAACTGAGAATGTCCTAAGCAAGCCAGTAAGTGCAGTCACCTTCAATATATATTGTGTTTGGGAGGGGGGGAAACTGATGAAAAGAAGTAACCTTTATGCAAATGATTGCAACTTGGGTACTTTAAATGTAAATCTTTGCTCCTCTCCTTTCATTAAATCCACAGACCTTTCCCAAACTCATTTTGTAAAAGGTCTTGTGTAGTCTGGTCCCTGCCCTCCTCTTGGACACCTTCTGCAACTGCTTTCCTCTTTATTCACCGCGCTCTAGTCACACTCACTTCTCTGTTCCAGTAACATAGTAAGCTAGTCACTATCTTAGGGCCTTTGTGAGACTCTCTGCCTGGGACACTCGCTCTATCCCAGACTTGCCAGTCTGGCCCTTCACCCTATTTAACCTGGCATGGTCCTCCACTCCTTAGTCCATTTTATTCTCTCCTTAGGACTGCCACTCTCAAAAACCTTGAACCTAAGCTCTATGGCGGCATGGGTGTTTCCTGTTTTGTGGCCTTTGTGACTAGCTCCAGGGTCCACCACCGTTCTGGCACAGAATGGGCACTCAAGCTATGGGAATGCATCCTCCTGACTCTGTTGCATTGTTGCCACTCCTGTGCTGAGCGTGTAAGTGGTTCCACTCACTGCTCTTCTCATCCTGTGCTTTCAACGTGTCTTTGACTCTAGATGAGCAGTTTGGCATTTATACAACTTTTAGTCTAGGTCTCTGGTCTAGGTGGACCCTCTAGGCACACAACATGTCTTTGATAGGTTTTCCTGCCGTTTTCACATTTTTTTCTGTTACCTAGGCTTATTTATGTAGAGACCTTAGCAGTCCTTTTCTATCATAGCGCTTCTCGAGACAGGCCCTGTTTATTCATTGTTCATCTCCCTCATAGAATAAAGAGGAGCATAGTGTCTTGCAAAACAAGTAGCTTCCTTTGGGTTTATGCTGAGTTGTTTTCCAATTTTTCTGGTCGACAAGAGTTTCCAAAGTTAGGGTGTAAGCAACTTGGAGGCCGAGACGATAACTTTTAAACTATTTCTTTGTATCCTGCATAACACTGGAGCAGGTGGGGGCAGGTGCTCCGGGAATGTAGGTGAATGAAGAGTACGGTGAACTCTGGTGCTCTCTGGGTAATGGAATAAACCTCAGGAAAAACATAATAGCTGAAGATACTAAGCTCATTTGGCTTTCCAACACCTCTTTTGATCTTGCTACCCCTAGACCTTGTGCCAGTCACACGTTTCTCTTATTTTCATTCTTGTTAGGTTGCTGACCCATTTGTCTTCTCAGAGCTCATGGAAGCCACTCCTGCAGCGTATGAGCTTCTGGGCAGTTGTTATAATCAACTGTCCTGAGAAAAGAAGGGGAAAAATAGTTTCTCCTGCTTGTTGGTTTGAAAACTGGCCCCCATACACAGAAGACAAGGAGAGACCAAAGAAAGAGGTAAATCATTCCAGGTTGGTCAGTGGCAGGTTTAGTAAGTGAGGGAACTTACACATAAGGCTTGTTTTTAGCAACCATAAGATGAGTAGATCTCGGCTCTAGCCCTTCAGAATCTTACTGATTTATATAGACGCTTAACTGGGTTCAATCACGTATACCATCAAGATGGTCTCAACAGCATATTACTCTCAAGGCTATGTCCTTGAAACAGCTCCTAGTGTGGGAATGATGGGCACGATGTACATTTCAAGGATGGGAGGAGGTGAGGAGCCTGACATTGCCTGGTTATAGCTCACATAGGTCAACCAGTGGTCATGTCCTCTCCATGATCTCTTCCAACACTGTTCTATTCTCCCCTCCTTCTTCCCAAACTGAGGCTACATAGAAGAGGAAAAGCAGAAAGAAATGCAGGTTGGAACAGTATAGTCTCCAACTCTAACCAAGGCAAGAAGAATGCCTGTGGTCCATTTTCTATGCATTTATCCATACACCTAACTTCAGAGCTTCCAAAAGAGAACTGGACATCATTCACCAGAAAGCAAGTTACATGAGAAGAAATATGTCTGCCTTACTTAACACATTATTTGCTAAATAAATCCAGTGCCTAGAATAGTAGGGAACTGATATTTATTGCATGAAAGAATGACTTTCACCCTTACTTCTTTCCTTACTTACTCATCTGTTAAAGTTTAGTGGCCTGTATAAACAAAAACTAAAATTTCATCTTCCATGTTTAATTATAAAACTCTCCAAAGCAGAAGTTTAAAAAACATGAAACTTCACAATAGAAAAATTAGAAAATATGCAACACAAGGTTCTCTCTGGGATGTTATCAAATGCTTTGGCATGAAAATATTCAGCCACTAAAAACAAAATGTCATCCAGCAATGGAAAAATAACACAATATGAGAAAAACTTGGTTGAAAAAAGGGCATTGTTGTAATGATTAATGAAAATATGGCTTTTTATCATAAGTACATGCAGTTTTGGAGGAAGCGTTCAGCATATATCACATGTTGAAAATAAAAGTTAGTGTGATTTGATTGAAGAGTTCCAACCTTTAAGAGATAGTAAATGATACAGTATTTATGAAATTGCTTTAAATATTTTTCTGATTGGCTAAGATTGTTCACAAATTGCTGTATCTTTTGGGTATTGAAGAAACAAATCTGAATAACACATTCATCTTGAAGACAGATAGAAATCCAACACCATTTTTATGCTCAAAATGGGGGGAAGTATTCCCAATAGGACAGACATTCTCACAGGTGTTTATAATGGTTGGTTACAAACAGCTAGAATGTTATTACGTAGTCTTTACCATTAACCTTCACAGCTATTTTGTGGGGAAGGTAGAATCAAGGCATCTTTTTAAAACTTTTTCAAAGTCTTTAATCTTTCTCTTTCTCTCTTTTTGTCAAAAGTTAGATAATGCATGTGATTTTATAGGGGGAATTCCATTAACTGAGATGTAATTCAAATGATGAAAACCTTCAAACTATTAGTGTCTTTTGTGAAAAGGCAAGTTATTAAAAAAAATAAAAGGACAATTGTTTACATATTCTTTCCCTTCCTACTCCTTGGATTCTTTCATTTTTTTTTTTTTTAAAGATTTTATTTATTTATTTGACAGAGAGAGAGAGAGATCACAAGTAGGCAGAGAGGCAGGCAGAGAGAGAGGGGGAAGCAGGCTCCCTGCTGAGCAGAGAGCCCGATGCAGGGCTCGATCCCAGGACCCTGAGATCATGACCTGAGCCGAAGGCAGAGGCTTAACCCACTGAACCACCCAGGTGCCCCTCTTTCATGTTTTAATAGTTTGTTTTTTTTTTAAGATGATTTCAATATTGGAAGATGGTACTATCCCAACCACTATCTACAAATTATTCATATTGCTCTCATTACTTAGCAGCCTTAGACAGTAAGAGCTATTGCCAAAGAAGAGATCGGTTATAAAGTCTCAGAAGTGAGTCCATAAACACACATCATCAAATATTATTTTCAGATATTTTTCACAAATAGTACTACTCATTCAGTTAAGAACAAATTAGAAATGAAGTCTATAGTTAATCCCAGCCTTTTCAAAAAATATTTTTCATTGGTTGGTCAGGCTTAAGCTGAGAGTGGTGGGCCTGGAGACAAGAGGGTGGAGAAAATACTATGAAGTATCACTGTGTATTTCAACATAAACAGGGCAGAAACTGGAACACCATTGGCAATGGAAAATAATCACGCTTAGCAGTCTACCAACGAAATAAAACCAACATAATTTTAAAACAGTTTTTTTCCAATCTGTCACCCAAAGTTACTCTGTCCAGTATAGTGATATGTAAGTATAAATAAAAATATAAGCATAAATGGGCATGTGAAATTTACTAACCTATTTTTTCATCTAAGGTTATGGCCTAAATTGTTTTCCAATTTTTACATAGTCTTTAATTAAGATCAAGACTTCAAGATCACTCTTCAAGATCAAGAGTTTTGACATACCTTTCTAATGAGAGGAATGCAAATATGATTATATAATTCTCCTGGTGTAGGAGAATTTTTTTTTTATTGCTATTATAAATATTGTGACAATGAATAGCTTTGTCTTTGCATATACAGAATACTGTCTATTTTCCTTAGGATAGAGTAAGTTCCAGGAATGGATTATTGTCAATGACCTCCTCTATGACTTTGATACATAATTCCAATTTATATTCCAATAGAATTTTTGTCATTAGCAATAAGAGACATAACACTTACTGGTTCTTGTGTGTCAGACACTCTTGTGAATAAACTTTTACATGAATTAGCATTTTTAATTCTTACCATAGTCTTTAAGATATATGGTATTATTGCACTTATACAAAAAGAAATTCCAGAATTGAATTTGAAGAAATTGCACCCCAGAGATGATAATTAACTTGCCTAAGAAAGCACAGTTAATAAGTGGCAGTAAGCACACCAATTTCCTTGTCTTCCTTAATATTTGACAAAATATATCACAATTTATTTTTGCAAAAATAATGGACAAAATAATAGCTTTATGTTATTTAACTATCATTTATTTGATTAGTACGACTCTTTTTTTCCAGTTCTGTTTTCCTACTGGATTTGTTACTTATACCAGTGTTGTGAGGAGCAAAGCTAATATATGTGAAGGACTAGCCAGTGTCAAGTGTGGTCATAGCTATCCAATGGATGGTGGCTTTTATTGTTATTCTTAGCTAAGTTACTGAGAGAATTAAGACAAAAACCTAGAACCGTCTATCTAGTTTACTATTTTTTCTTTTATACCACTGCTTTTTTTTTTAAAGGAAATCAGTCTTAGTTCAGTATATTTATTTTATATATAATTACTCCTGAAAATAAGATAAACTAACATATAACTAAATTTTAATCCTGGAATGGAATAGAATATTATAAACTTTTTTTTTGACCTCTCATCCCTGACAATAGAATATATTTTAGCACACATAGATATATGTATGGCTATTTATATTGTACTAACACATACTTTAAACAAATTGACATATATATTACATATAGTCTATTTATAATTTTTGTGTGAAATAATAATTTAAATAATTTTATTTGTAGATGTTGCAAAATATTTGTTTTTGCTAAAAATTATAAATATATTTCATAAGAGCCATATTAGATTTCATTAGATATCGTAATTTTTACCTTGTATTCTGGCAGACAAGGACCTCCTACTAGCTCTGTTCTTCATTAGTTGGCTTCACCCACATTATTTATGTAACTTTCAATCTGCAGGGTTTTTTAGAGACATATTTTAGGCCCTTTGAAGGTGAGGGTAGTGAAAACTAGAAAATGAAATCTCCAAATCCACTTCTCCCAGCATCAATAAGCTGAAAGATGTCAAAATATTCTCTAGACTTTAAAAAATTCACTAGGAGGTGACATTTGCCATCTGGATCACATTAGAATGCCAATTTAGATATAAATACCCTGGATATGAATATCAATAAGTGGTGGAGGCCATGGGAGAAATGTGTAGAGTTTAAACACATGGGGTTTAATGAAGTATATGTACGTCTTATTTCACAAGTTTAAGCACGGGAGCCTCAGTATCTGTTTGGTTGTGGTGGCAAAATTGTAGGCATGGTCTGGGAGCCCGAGGTGGGGCCAAAGTGCTTTAAGTGAGATGAAGAAGGTATCAGTAGTCTGAGTCAACTGTAGAGGACAGATGCTGCAGCAGATTACAGAAAGACAGGGGACTGTCGCCTGGCAGTCCCTGGGCGTTTCACAGATCTCAGTTTCAGTCCAGTGTTTGGCAGTGAGAGGATGTATCACTTTGGTGGGTTTTAAGCCTTGGGTTCTTGCATTTGCATGAAAGGAGGTACCTTCCTCATGGGGCTGCCAGAAAATATCAAATTATGTAATGGCACTGTTCAGAGCAGATTCTAGTGCATAGTAAGTGCTCAACCATTGTTGTTCCTATAGACAGCAGAGCCCAGAGCCAGACTGCCTGGATTCAAATCCTCACTCCGGAAGGAATAGGTGTGAACCTTTGGCATAGTGCATAACCTCTCTATGCTTCATTTTCCTCACCTGTGAAGTGACAAAGTGAAGTGACAAAAAATAATGATACCCCACATCACAGGGTTGGTATGAGGGTAAAATTCAATGAGTTACTGTACTTAAACGTGCTTAGAAATGCTTACCACTCACCTAGTAAACACTAAATAAATGTTTGCTGTTAATGTTATTGTTTTAAATATTAGTCACTAGGATTTAAAAATAGCTTCCAGTGTTAACAACTTGTGAAGAAACAGTCTTTTACCTGGTTTATCATATTCCCTCTTCTCTCTCTCTGAATGTAGGATGATATTCATGACGTTGCACCTGTAACTTTGGCTGTTCATATCCAGTTATCTGCTGGCTTTTGACCAATCAGCTATGTGTGGAATTTAATATGGCATTTTATCCACATCTTCAGTAATTGGTAGCCTTGGTCTTGAGTTCCTTGTGCTTTTCAAGGGATAGAAAAATGAGCCAGTTTTGGAAGGTGGACCGTGAAAATCCCACAGACTTTTATGTATTCTCATTTTCGATGTTAGACATTTCTACTCACAATCTTACACAAAGTATAGCCTTTCGCTATTTTTTTTACAGAAGTAAAGATCTTTGTGGAATTTCCTTTAACTTCCTAATTTTTTTTTACCCCACCTGCTTTTTCTTTTTTTATCTCTCATTCCTCTCATCCACACACACATGAATATGAGACAGAAACTGAAAACCCCAGTGACTTCCATTTGACTTACTGAGCCTAAGAGCTCACCAGCTGCTTTCCCGCATGAACATGCATGTACACCAGCTCCCCCTCACCCTGACCTACTACTCGTTGAGCCTGCCTCTTCCACTGGGTATATATATGATTTCTCCTCTAACTCAGGTTCTTGTTATATCCAGCTGCGTATTTGTTCATTGGAAATTCACACTTCTAAGATCTTAAACACCAAGGGCATAACTTAAAAAGCTCTCATAGTTTCTATTAATAAGTGTGCATATGTGTATACATGTGATACCCATCACCACACGTCTGCATACATGCAACAGCATATATGCAACTTTCTGGGCATGTGTGAGGGCATGTGTGATATCTAGATGAGGGAAGCCAGTGAAAAATTGAGGAAGAATGTGACTCAGGTGACATCTGACTTGCTTTGTAAAGTTAGCACCCTGCACCGTCTTAGCTTTTTGACTGCCTTCTCCACGTCTCGGTACCCAAGAGTATGATTTGTCCCATTAAGAACTATGCAGAAGGGTGTGTGACCTCTTCCTCTGTCCCTATCACGTTATGAGACTGTTATTTTTCTGAGTTATAGGTATATTTGAGGCCTACACATAATTACTTTTCATCTTCCTGTTTCCTAAGCCACATTGTCAGTGTGGCAGGCTTTCGCTCTCCACTGCTGTCGCTGCATCTCCCCTCCTTGTTTGGCTGGGGCTCTTGATTGCACTGGCAGGAATATGCACAGCTTTAGCTAATTAATTGCTTCGACAGAGCAGTAAAGTGTACTTACCTAGAGTGCACTTCCAGCAGGCGCTATAGATTTATTAGAAAAGAGTTATGGATCGTGATTCATAGCTCATATATGCATATGCACATTAGAATTAGAACTGAGATTTTATAAATAGTATGTTAATGACCTCTCAGCAATAACAGGTCCGAAGACCATTATAAATTTAAGAACTAGAAGCAGCAGGGCTTAATTGTAAAAATAAAATTATAACATATGATTTAGCCATATGTGTTTATATGTAAAAAGCTTGATATTTAGAATGGGTTCCCTTTTGCTTCTGTGACCGCTTTAATAAGCCAGGAAGCATATAATCCTTTGAGTGCAGAGCATATTGTAAGGATCCTATCTCAAAACACACTGATGCAACTCGAAAGTGTATTTCAACTGTGCTGCATTTTTGTTCGTGTTAAAAGCGGCAAATACTCAAACTCCCAGCTTGAGAATATCTTAAATGCAATATGCCCTTTATTTGTCAATCTAAGCCAGCTTTCTTAGGCCAGAAGAGACTATCCTCTCCTTGGCTGTTGTGTGCAGTGTGACAGAGGCATCTTGTAATGGGCCTTCGTAAGCATCGCATGGCAGGTTTCTCCCTATATTCTTAATCTGTTTTCTTGTCAGCTACTCAGCTCCATTCAGCCTCTTCCAAGTTCTCTCTGGAGACTGAGGCAGACCAACAGAGCAGGGTGGACTTCAGCGAGACAGCTGGGCATTCTTCCTAGAACAGACCCAGCATGGGAAATATTTTTGAATCCCACAACTTTCTCATGCTCAATGCTCTCTAAGGAAAACATCGTTGTGGGTAGCATGGTATCTCGCCACTTTGTGAAGACCGTTCTCCTAAGTCTGTCTATATGTGTCTCCTTTTGTTCCTGCCCTTCGTTTTCACTCCACAGCCTTTCCTTTTTTTTTGACCACAGTCCATTATGAGAAACCCTGATTCTCACTGTACTTCACTTGGGTGTGCTCATTATAGCAACAGAACAAATGCTGGAAATAGAAGTCTAAGGACGAGATACATATGACCTAATTATAATGAGAATCTCTAAAATGAAACAACCTGAAAACACTTTGTACTGAACTGTATTTGTTGGACATTTCTCCAAGTGAAGCTTTCATGCAGTTGTTTTTTGAATAGCAAGGTTTTAATATCATTCTCAACTTCTCTGTGTGATACAGTAGGAAAGCATGGGTTCTTGATTTCAAATCTTCCTTCTACCAAATAGCTTAATTTCTTCCTTTTTCTAACATATAACTTTATGTTAGTTTCAGGTATACACCATGATGATTTTATATATGTATATGTTGTGAAATGATCATCACAATAAGTTACCATCCATGACCTCACATAGTTAAAATATTTATTCTTGTGATGAGAACTTTAAGTTGCGCCGTCTTAACTTTTGAATGTACAATACAGTACCTGCTGTATATTACACGCCCAGAACTTATGTATCTTATAACTGGAAGTTTGTACCTTTTGACCACCTGTATTCCTTTTCCCTACCCATCATCCATTGCTTCTGGCAACTGTCAATCTGTTCTATTTCTAGGAATTGGGGTGGGGTTTTTTTTTTTTTTTTTTTTTTTTTTAGATTCGACATATAAGTGAGTTCATGAGTATTTCTTTCTTTGACTTATTTCACTTAGCATAATGTCTTCAAGGCCCATCTGTGATGTTGCAAATGGCAGAGTTTTCTTCTTTTTATGGCTGAATACTATTCTATTGTGTATCTGTGCACCCTGTTTTCTTTCCACTCATCTCTCGGTGGACATCTAGGTTGTTTCCATGGCTTAAATATTGTAAATAATGCTACCGTGAACATGGGGGTGCAGCTGTCTACTTGAGATAGTGATTTTGTTTCCTTCAGATATATACCCAGAAGTGGAATTGTTGGATCATACGATAGTTCTATTTTTTATTTCTTGAGGATCCTTGATGCTGTTTTCCACATGCACCTTTTCCCGAAGGTACAAGTTCCTCAGTTATAATCCAAACATAATGATATATACACAGTAGAGCTAATTTGTGAGTAAAATATATCTATTTATCCGTACGTTTACCGGGCACCTGTTTCTGTGACAGGCATCTAAGTGCCAGGGTAACGATCGGGATAGAACGAAATGAGGTTGGGAGATGGACGTACAAAGAGAAGAGGAGTAGTACTGTCACTGCTCTAGTATGCTAAAGTAGAGTATCCTGCTCTAAAATCTTTACTTGGACTATATATAGTCCATAATAGAACTTTATGAAAGAGGTGTTATCTTGCTCAGTTTACGTGTGTGAAAACAGGCATAGGGAGTCTTAGTGACTTAATCAAGGTTATGCAGTTAGTAAGTGGAAGATTAAGGATACAATCCTAAGTGTTCTGGCTCTATTATCTAACCTCTTAAGCACTGTTGGTAATAATTACACTAGAACAAAATGAGAAAATAGAAATGCAGTTGCTCAGAGAAGCATTCAAGTTAGGGAAAATGATATAATGTACAAGATACACAGTAGGTATTCAGTGAGTGTTAGTCTCTTTTCCTGATTTTCCATAGAGTTTGAGGTAACATGCAGCATGTTGTATGTCCGTGAAACCTAAAATAATTTGGCCAACTCAGTCTCTGCCAGTGATTTTTTTTTTAATAAAGATTTATTTATTTTGGAGAGAGAGAGAGAGAGAGTGTGTGCACGTGCACAAGCAGAGGAAGGGGCAGAGGGAGAAGGAGAAGCAGACTCCGCTGATCAGGGAGGCCAACAAAGGGCTCCATCCCAGGGCCCTGGGACCATGACCTGAGCAGAAGGCAGACGCTTAACCAACTGAGCCATCCAGGCACCCCACCATCTTTGCTCATTTTGCGGGGAGCTGTGGGAGAGCCTAGTTGTGGCTAGAAGGGCACTTAGTAATTGGTGGATGTGGACAACATTGAAGAATTATCTTTCAGCTTGAGAAAGAACATTCCCTTGCCTATTGAGCTTTTGAAATTTTTTGGAAGCATAACTTAATTATAAATCTTTGGGAGAAGGATCGACATAACCAAGCCAATTATTATTTTCCAAGTGACAACATGGCTGATATCTGGGATGGAGAAATGAGGGAGGCTTTCCTGAAAAGGGATCTTCTGAGAGATGAGTGGAGGGTGGGCTCACTAACCCATGCCATCTGGTCCCATGACAAAACTTCGAATACCATAGAGTAGAGTCGATAGGCCAGTCATGGTTTGTTAGTGCGGGGAGTCCTCAAAGTGATTTTACCTCCTGTCAACAGAGACCATACCTTCCCCGCACACCCCCCCCAACTTTCTTTTAAAATTCTGTTATGTATCCAGGGAGCACTATGTTTTGAAACCCTGCTTGGTTATCTGTTTCTTACATTTCAGGAATTCTGAGTAACCATTCTGCAAACACAGATGACCACCACATCATCTGTCTCTATTTTACTGCAGATGGAATCTCATCTTTATTACTCAGGTTCTATTAAATTTTATTACCTCTTTTTTTTAACATTTTCTCTTAGAAATTGTTCACAGTCAGCTTAATTCCACGGAGCAACGGCCTAGCAAAATTTTCACATGTGAGCATAGTTTCATCTGAATTGTCAGCTAAAAATCCCCGAGTTTTAGGTGAATTGTGAGGGAGAGGCTGTGAGACTGGCTGCCTCGGTTCCTAGAATCATCCACTTGGGGCAGCTGGCCAGTTAGTCTGGCTACTGCAGTCACTCCAGTCAAGGGTACGCAAAATAAACCTGGATTCGAGTCATTCAGGAAAGCCACCCCATTCCGTTGTTCGAAGCGGGTGTGAATTTTCCGTTGTGTAGTCCGGAGGAGCCCGGGGGGGGGAGGGGGGGAAGAGCAGCCCTAGCACAGAAGCAGCTCCTGGTGTCTAATCAGACAGGCGACCTGCAGCACGTCCAGACCGGGTCTGTGGCTTGCTCAGGCCCAGCTTCCCCATGGAGATAAGGCTCAAGTGTGGGTAGATGGAGGAGAGCCATGCACAGAGGTGATGTTGCTATTTTTACTCCGAGTCCTGCTAGCAGGTGCCACCTGCCTCAACCTAGAGCGTCACCGAGGGCTGTGGTAGCTCAGTGGCCAGGCAGGAGGCATTTTTTCCCTTCTGGCACTCATACCAAATTCCAGATGGTCTCTTATGAAGCTGACCTCTGATTCCAAGCCAGGGTAAAGCTGTAACTCATCAGAGTTGTGTCTGCTACTTAAGATATGTTCTGCATCCTTGTCAATTCCCTGGTACAAAATGGCTTCAAGTCCTGGATTAGGAGACAGAAACCATTGACTTAATTTTTAACCTAACAGATTAGTATCTACTTATATTTTACCTTCAGCCACACCACTGTCAGAACATCTCCTTGTTTTTGAGGTTAAAAGCCTGTAACTCATTTATATCTTCCCCACTGCAATGCTCCCTGCTTTCCTTCAGCTAGGTCACTAGTGAGCTTTTGTTCTACTGATTGTGTACACATTTTAGATAACTAATGAACCTGTTTTTGTCCAGAGCATAACTTACAGGCCTTCATCCCTTTCTAATTCTTTGAACCTGTCATTTCTATCATGGCTATACTCGGCCTTTGACCAGGAGCCCGCGGCTGTGTATAATTCTTTAGGTAATGCATTGACTTCCAACCTGCCCTAAACTCCTTGAACTTGTTTTCACTCCTGCTTTTTATTCCTCAAACCTAGATATGTTTATTTGTTCTGGGTCTGACTGTGCTTTGAGAGAAACATCACTAGCCACTGTGGGTTGGTCTCACTCTAGCCTGCTGGTAGTTGTACTAAGAATCCTTGGCATTTAGCTCTTGGCCTCCTGTCCCGAGGGGCAGTCCTGGAGTGGATTAGAACTGGAGAAGGCTCGAGAGGTATAATGTCTGAGGTTGGGTTCCCAGCCTTGTTCATTCCTCTAAGCCCAATCTGTATATATCACACCTATGTTCAAACACCTACAAATGACACCCAGTGCCTATCAGGAATTTTGTTTTCCTGTAGCATTCGCAAGGCTCCACAGTTTTGCCATTGCCTTCCTTCTTAGCCATATATACCATTCCTTTCCTCCAACTGCCCTACCATATACCAGCTCATTAAGCCATTCACTTTGTCCCCACTCTCTTTCCTGGCTGAATAGCAAAGACTCACTCTCTGAAAATGCCAACAATTTCCAGATTCTCAAGGAATATTTCAAAATCTACCTTCTCTGTGAAGCATCTTTTTATTCACCAAACCGAGTTTTATTTCTTCTTCCTTTGACCTGTGTACCTCTGTTGTTACAGTCATCATAATCTACTTTGTATGTTACTTACTAATTTTTTTTCATCGATTCCCTGGTTTCATGGAACAGACACTCTTGTCCTATCTCAAGTCCCAATTAAGTCGTAGGGTCCTTAAGGACAGACGCTGTCCACATTATTTTTAGTCCATTTGTACTGGCTGTGTTATTTCATTTTCCCCAGAAAATATACTCTGAAATGGAGATTTGCATGCAGGTAGATTGGCTAGTCTTCTTGGAAACACTAGTGAGGGAGAGAGGAAAGCAGAATTGAGCCGAGAGAGAAATTGAACTGTGATAAAATTGCCACAGAGATTCAGCCAATCCCACAAGGAGCTATAGAGCTCGGATAATACTTCATTTTCCCTAAATTAAGGCAGGGAGGCTGGAGTTATTTACTCCCACCTTGGCCAGTTACTGGATGCCAAAGGCATCTGGAAAGGACCTTGGCCAAAAGCAGCTCCCGTTGACCAGACAGTTCTAAGAGGGACTCAGATCCTAGCTCTCAGCAGGCAGCGATGCCAGCAGCAGCTGGGGGAATGAGTGTCTGGGCCCTGAAGAGAGGCTGGCGAGGCACAAGACAGCATCCGCTGGACTAGGACAGAGACTTACATGTGACCAAGACTCAGTGACTATTTTACCCAACTGTATTTAAAGTGATTCGTAAATGTTTGACAGCTTCTAAGACTTTATGAAGCCAAATTCTGTATACAAGTTTGGCCACGTCTATAGAGGCCACCGAAGACCTCACGTTTGGCTGTCCTTTCTTTTCTCAGTGGTTTTTCCTACGGATAGTGTTCTGTTGTTTTTAATGTAATAGCAGTAGGTCTTTATTCTAACTTATGTCCAGAATCACATCAGATATATTTACAGAAAGAAAGTGATACTTCTGTCTTTCTACCATCTGTTTTGATCTTTTTAGGGGCTGTCCTGTTGTGTATCTCTCCACTTTGATGGCTGATGGCACCTCCCACTGGAACTACTGTCCCCCATCCAGCTGAAGGAGGATCCAGATTCTGTGGGTCTAAAAGGCTAGACAATTGTGGGATCCTCTTTAAGGAACAGGATACAAACCTTTCTTATCTTTGAACGTTTTACAGAACGTACTGTGTTGGGGGTTTCCAAGATCTCCCAGGTTTGATGATATGCTAGGAGGACTCCCAGGGCTGAGCATTTAATTGCACTCACAGCTTTATGGCTATGATTTATTACAGTGAAAGGATACAAGACAAAATCTGCAAAAGAACAAGGTTCATTGGGCAGAGTCCAGAGAAAACCAGGTACGAACTTGCAAGCGTCCACTCCCAGTGGGGTCACATAGGATGTGCTTAATTTTTTATGCAGTGGATTATGACGAGTCTCAAATGTTGCCCATCAGAAAAGCTCATCTGAGACTCACTTCCCGTATTTTCTTTATTGGGAGCTGGTCATGTAGATACCCTCTGTCTAGCATGTACCAAAATTACCAACTCCCAGGAGGAAAGCAAGTGTTTCAGCATAAAGCATGCTGGTTGTAACAAACATTGCAGGTGCAATGAGCCGCTCTTAATCATTTATGCAATGGCGGGAACCCTCCTGAAGTCTGAGATCCCAGATGCCAGACAAGGAGAGCAGGCCTTTCTGAGGATAGCAGTCTCAGGCCTGCTAGGGTAACTCTTTCCTGTACACATGGAAACATTTGAACCCACTACTAGGTTTCTTCCAGGGCCGTGGAAAGGGCTGGTGCAAGTGGGGGGACTTGAAGCTGAAGCTCTATTAGCTTCAATGGTAAGTGTTTCTCAAGTTCCAGCCATACTGAGACCCTTCCAGTACCTAAACTCACTAGTCCTGGCTCCTCTCTGACTTTGTACGGGCTAATCTCTTATCCTGAACCACTCATGTTGCTTTCTTCACCAAAATCTTATTCCTTATTTTGCTTTCAATGCAATCCTCCTGTGTTTCTGATTTACCCACTATGAACCCCTAGTGAACTGAACTTTCTTATCATAGTATCTGGCAGAGTATACTGTAGTTACTTAATCACTTCCCTCCAGGCCCCATGAAACTTGAGCCCCAGGAAAGCAAAGGCTGTTTATTCCTCATATTTGTACTCCCATGCCCAGCATTGTCCTGCCATAGAGCAGACTTTTATTAATACTGAATGATCTGGTTACTCATCAGTATTGACCAGAGCTACCATAGTACTGAAGTTAATCCTCCAGCAGATATAATTTAAGTATTTGGGTTAAATTTTGAGATGTATTAAATAACAGTATTAATAGTACAGCAGTATCAGAGAAAACCTGCTGTTGTCCATCCTCAAGGC
The DNA here is from genome assembly GCA_028534135.1 of Potos flavus. Classification (NCBI taxonomy): domain Eukaryota; kingdom Metazoa; phylum Chordata; class Mammalia; order Carnivora; family Procyonidae; genus Potos; species Potos flavus. Next base: position 34,884,759 of record CM052886.1, on the reverse strand, counting down.
TCTAAAGCTATTGGAAAACCTCTAGATAGTTTCCCTTAGCACCAGATAATCAATTAAAAAACACATTAGAGACACAGGGAAGCTATGTGACCTATATAGATTTGCTAATGAAAAGCTTGGGTAGATTTTCATGCAACTATGTATACCATAAAAAGGAAGCTAGTTGGTGTTTATCTTTTCTTGTAACATTTATTTTCCATGTTTGTGCATATAAGCATGGTATCCTAATTGACATTAATCAGAGTTAGATTAACTGTATTAAATTTTCAGGAATCTGTTATTATAATGGGCAGTAACCTCGTTGTCATAATTTTAGGACCCATTTCAAGATCTGCTATGACTCAAGCAGGCCTACTGAGAATTCTGTGACTCAAAAGATGTGTCATTCATTGCTTCTATAAAACTTGAGGAAGGATGGCACTTTAAAACTGCCGTTTTTGCTTGGTGTATGAAATACATACACATGCTTGTGTTTCTGTATTCATTTGTATATGCAAAAGGTAGGCATGGAAAAAGACAATCTACTTATTCTATATTCCATAGGCAGACTCTATGTGAGATTAACATGAAAGATGCTGGAAAAATTTACAGGTGGTTGGTGTCCCTGTAACTCCCAGCATTGGCAGCCAGCAGACATTAGGAATGAAAACGTTACCTGTATCTAATGTTCATGGTTTTAATTAGAAATAGCTAATTCTGGGGGTGCCTGGGTGGCTCAGTCAGTTAAACATCAGACTCTTGATTTCAGCTCAGGTTATGATTTGGGGTCCGTGAGATTGAGCCCCGCATGGGCTCTGTGCTTAGTGTGAGTCTGCTTGAAATTCTCTCGCTCCCTCTCCCTCAACCCCTTCCTCTGCTCAGGTGCACTCTCTCTCTCAAATAAATAAATAAATAAATAAATGAACAAACAAACAAACAAATAAATAAATAAAATCTTTAAAAAATGAAAAAAAAAGTTAATTCTGAAAGAATTTATACCTGAAGGCAATCATAGAAGGATGAGAAATTAGCAGCAATGTCAAGAAAATTTCCCAGGAGTAAGAGTCTTAGAAAGTTGAGGCAGATGTCTACCATCTGAGCTGGAAAGAGGGGCTCGATAAAGAGGTAGAGAAGGAATGGAAAAGAGTTAAGGTAATTGACATTCCCAAGGGACCTTTTTATTTGTGTTTGTTTCAAAGGCTTTTTCTGGAGGCATAGCTAATGACTGGATTGAAGGTCTCTGTCTTGCTAGGCTGTTTGTGAGCAGACTGCCAAAGAAACAAAGTTAAGGGGAGGCAAAGGAGAGTAAACCCACCGCATTCTACTATCTGTGTACATGCTTCGGACAGAACATCTGAAGGTGAAAAATGGGTCATTAATGAAGTTGATATATATAACACAGAAATGGCTGAAGTCTTTTTCCCTTACAGACTTTTTTTTAAAGATTTTATATTAATTTATATTTATATAAATTAATATCTAAATCTAAATATAAATTTAGATTTGTATTAATTAAATAAATAAAGATTTATTTATTTGGCAGAGAGAGAGAGAAGGAACATAATCAGAGGGAGTGGGAGAGGGAGAAGTGGGCTTCCCGCTGAGCAGGGAGCCTGATGCGGGGCTCAATCCCAGGACCCTGGGATCATGACCTGAGCCAAAGGCAGATGCTTAATGACTGAGCCATCCAGGCACCCCCCCCCCCTCCTTACAGACATTTCTTAAATGCCTTAAGACCTCCCTCAAGGTATTCTTCCATGTGAGATAGTAGTCAGAAAATGGAACTTTCTGCACTGAGGCTTAGCCCTCGAACAGCTCTGCAAATGTGAGCATACGTCTGGAATGCAGAGGCCTGGATTCACCTTCCAGGCCTGCTATCTACCAGCTTTGGGACCGCACATAGGTTTAATACTCTCCCACCCTACGTAAATGGGAGATTATAAACCCTATCTCAGGTCTGGCTGAGCAAGGATTCAATGAAATAAGTGCTTAGTAGGCACCTTTATTGAATGAATGTATATAAATCCCTTAAAACATAAGGCACTTAGTAAGTACTAAGTAACAGTAAGTTGTCACCTGCCTTGTTAAAGGGAATATACTTGAGACCCCATACGCCTGGTAACTCAGAGCCATTGTGCTGGGCATCAGTTACTGTTTCTACTGCAGCAGAGCCTCGAGCCTCCTCTGCTGCTGGAATACATTCGGACAGTTTGGTGTAAACCGGCATGCACGCCCACACCTACCCAGTGGCATTTTGAATCTTGTCAGTGATTATTCTTTCATGCATGTGGTTTACTTTTGCCAATGTTTTTGTATCCATCTTCTCATTCTTCTATTTTGCTGCTTATAAACGGCTATTAGCTTGGAAACCATATTAAGAGACTTGCTATAAATATGGATAAGCTGAGAATGAACCATTTTACAGGAAGGAGGTGAAGCGTTCAGTTATGATTCAGGCGGGTGAGGTCTTTGTTCCAGGAGACATCGACTTGATCTTTCCTGTGGCCTTTTAAAATGACTAATTCTTGGGTTTCATCAACGCAGTAGCCAAATGAAGTGCAATGAGAATGTTTTATTTTCTCATTGCTAGTGAAATGAACATCATATACTGAATTTTAAAATTCTTAATTGTATTTCATTGTGAAAAACTGAAAGCTTAATTATGGAAGATATATTAGCATTGAGGTTAATATTTCTTTTAGTTTGCATTTTATTTGATATGACTACTATACTCCATTTTTGCTTCAGTTCTCCTTAATTTCATTCTTATTTAGGATATGTATTGGGAAGAGAATATAGTTTGTTTCTTGTCAGGTCTGTAGAGTAGTACCTTTAAAAGGTTTGGGGGTTGGACCTCGAAGATCTGAATCAACTATTCCCATAGAAAGCTAACGATTTTAGTGTAGCTTTTCTACACAAATGGACTATTTTCTATATTTTTGAACATTTTTTTAAAGACTTTATTTATTTATTCGACAGAGACACAGTGAGACAGGGAACACAGCAGAGGGAGTGGGAGAGGGAGAAGGATGCTCCCTGCCGAGGAGGGAGCCCAATGCGAGGCTCGATCCCAGGATCCCGGGATCACGACCCGAGCCGAAGCCAGACACCTAACGACTGAGCCACCCAGGCGGCCCTCTATATTTTTGGACTCTCACATTTATTGCTTTTGATCAAGATTCAGCCTAGCTGGAAATAATCTCTTAAGGATTTGCAGTGCAGAAGGGGAAGTTAAACCTGCTTTTGAATCCACAAGTACTTATTAACATGCCAACTATATGCCACCATGAGGCAGTGTTGTTAGCACTTTACAAATATTAACTCATTGAATCTTACAATAAAAGCCCTTTGAGATAGATGCTATTATTGAGCCCATTTTACAGATGAGAAAATTGCAGCCCAGAGAGGTTAAGTAATTTAACAAAGGTCACACAGCTCATAAATGGTAAAAGAGGGTTTTAACCCAGACAGTCTAACCCCAGTTCATTCACTTAATGAAGCCTGAGAATTATCTGCATGGCAAAGCAAATTGAAGGGCTCTTATCTTTCACATGCTGTAATCTTAGTCTAAAGAAGTTCTCTTATTTTTTTTTAATTCCTCTAATATTAAATATGTTCACCTGTTTTGAAAATGGGGTGTTTATTTTACATACATCACTTTAAATGAAAAAAAACATAGATGACTACATTTATTTGTGTATGTGTGTACAATTATAAACCAAATAAAGTGGAGATTTCATTATTTTTATATAGATCATAGGTTTAAGTCTTGTATCTCTAATTATTTTATCATTTCTTAATGAAAATGTTGAAGTTACTTGAGTTAGCAGTTTTAACAAAAATGTATCCTGGATTCTTTTCCTTCTTCCTCTTGCTGTGTTATTTTCTGATAATTGTATGTATTTATCAGGCACTAGCAGTGGAGGCAAAGAAAATGGTCAAACTTAAAATTAGTCAATTTTGATAAAACTTAGTGGAATTGGTGAAAGATTCTTTATTGTGAAGTAGAAATCACTGGAAAATATTTTATTTTGAATTCTGTTCTCCATTTATTTTGTTTTGAATTTATTTTGTTCCCCCTTGGCATGTGTGTGTGTGTGTGTGTGTGTGTGTGTGAGAGAGAGAGAGAGAGAGAGAGAGAAAGAGAAAGGGATATGTTTTAATTTTGACAGTATTTATAACTTTAGATAATAATATGATCACTTCAAAAAATTAAGTGCTCTTGGGGCACCTGGGTGGGTCAGTGGGTTAAGCCTCCGCCTTTGGCTCAGGTCATAATCTCAGGGTCCTGGGATCCAGCCCCACGTAGGGCTCTCTGCTCAGCAGGGAGCCTGCTTCCTCCTCTCTCTCTGCCTGCCTCTCTGCCTACTTGTGATCTCTCTCTCTCTCTGTCAAATAAATAAATAAATAAATAAATAAATAAATAAATAATTAAATCATAAAAAAAAATTAAGTGCTCTAATTTTTCAGATAGCTGGGGCATGATAGGGTTTACTGACTTATAACCGTCCTCGTGTGTTTCCTTTCTGCTTAGCATTTTCACTACGTTGGCATACATATTGGATAACGGGCTGTGTCAGTTTAAAACTTCTTGTTCTGGGCATGCCATTTATTTTGCTAAGCCTATAGCACTGGAGAGTATTAATAAAAGCATAATTTATTCTAACGTGACAGCCTCTTGAGAGCCAGGAAACCTGCCTTTCTCTTGGCACTGAGAGGAGAAGAAATTACTCAAGGCAAAATTAAATGTAGTGAGCAGAGAGGGAAGAATTGATCCTGAGATGGGGGGGGGGGTGGAGACACAAAATATTGTCCTCAGAGAGAAATGATGGGAAGACCTAGAACGGAAAGGAAGCTTGGGCATCAAAGAAAGCTTGCATTCAGGCAGTAGTGGGAACTATAGATTAATGCCCAGGGTGAACCTGTGTGTTACAGAAACAGACTGCAGGTTTGCTCAGCAATCTTCTGAGAGTCAGTCCTGCAGGGTAGGGTCCGTACCTTGGGCGTCTTGTCTGAGTCAGCTTAGGCTGGTGCATTTCCCCATCTCTCCTTGGAGTTCCACATCTGTAAATTTCAGATACTCTAAGATTTGCCATAGGTATTTGCTAAGTGCTTCAAGATATGTCATGAAGGCTCTCTAGTTCCTAGGTTAGAGCTGAGTTGGTGGGTCTCTTGCAATTTCTTCTAGATTTATCAGTCTTCATAAACTCAAGTTACACTTTTCATTTTTTTACTTATATACTTCTGATGATCAGTGATATTTTTTCAAAAATTCAGTATCACTTTTTACTAAGTTCTTGTATACCTTAAGTATTTATCAATTTCCAATTTATATATAATGCACAGATAGACATAATATTACTTATAATCTCCAACAGCTATAAAATTCCCTTGAGTTTATATTATAGCAAAAATCATTGTAAAAACTTAATCCTCAAGAACAGAAAGAAAAAGGAAGAAAATAAACTGAAGATAATTAGCTAGCACTTTAATGGTCCTCCTTGATTGAATCTGTCTTTGGTCTCAAGCACGCACACAAACATTTCCCAGCTCATTGTAGGAGACCTTTTTACATTTCCCTATCTTCCCTGTATTTATATAAATAAGAAATATATTTTTGAAATAAAACTCTGGGGATACAAATTCTTAACATTTTTCTAGTACTAATCTTGCCAGATATGTCACATTGCCAAAAACTTCAGAGAAATTAAGAAGCCTTATAGACTACATTTTTTTTTTTATCATAAACTAACTTACCTCCATCAATGTAAGTATCACCATAGTAAAAAAAATGGATTGCAGGGCAGTTGGCTTCAAGGATTTATTTATTCACTGGCATTTGATAGTTTAGTTTAGATAAAGTAAAAATAAATTCCCTAGTCTTGAAAAAGAATCATTTAGTCTGATATTAAAAGATTTGTATTGCATAGTGATGTTCCTAGATGTCACCTTTCATCGGCACCTCTATTTCAAAGAATTTTATCTGCCAAGGAACCCTGGATGACTGAGGAACTTACTTTATTTGCTAATATAACTGTAGAAAATATAAGGAATGGTGTTTCCGTACAGTAATGAAATCATTTTTATGTGTGATTAGTGAAATCAGACAAGACATTTCGAGATAAGGTTCTATTACTAGTTTACTAAAATGTTCATATTTCATTCATTTAGCTTTTACCTAAGATTTGCATTCATTTTTATACAATATATCCTGTTTCTGCTCTTTGCTAGGATTGAATGGTGTTATTTTTAGAGTGTCTAAGTATAGTCCTTATGTATAAAATTTGGCAATTACTCACAAATTCTGTTTTCTTTTGCAGATACATTTTGCAAAAGGAACTTAAGGGAAAGAAAAATACTTGCTAATTATTTTTGCAAAATATGCTATAATTTTGTTAACTTGAGTTGAATCTTCTAGCAGAGATATAATATAGAGTTAATTTTTTGATATACTGTGATGGTTATTGAAAATACTGAGAATCAAGAAAAAAAAAAGAAAATACTGAGAATCAAAACTCTGAGTCTTCAAGGCCAATTTGCAATGTGAAACCATAGACTTTTAGGACCAGGATTTACTTTAGAAAATCCAGTTAAAATGTGTTCTGTTAGGATAGTAAGGTTCAAAATTTTTGAATGACATTTTTATGGAATGACAGTGGTAGTTGGATCAAACAGTTATTTTTAGGTTAAATAGCATTAATAATTATCACTAAATTAAAAATCTGACCTCTTCAGCATCTTGATTAGCCAGCCTTCTGAGGAGCAGTTAGGCAAATAGATCACAAAGGTAAATATGATCCAACTCCAGACCTCATGGGAGAAAGAGAATGAAGCCAATGTCAAGTGTGAGTAAGGATATGGGAAAGGTGTTTTAGGAATTCACAGAAAGAGGCATATAACCCAGCCTGAGACACTGGGGTGGCATGTTGGAAACCATGGCCATGGGACTGGAAGAGAGAAAGGGAAACCTAAGCTGAATTCCAGATTATGAACTAGTGGCAAGGACAGGATCTGAAGCATTAGCATCTCTGTGTACTTAGTGATCTTTTCACTCTATTCCTATGCTAAACATCAATGAAAATAAAACTGTTATTGTTATATGAAAATAAAACTGTTAGTACCATGAGATATTTAGGAGACCTTTTATTTTTTTCCAAGTCACTTAACATTACAGGCTATTGACATAAGGGTACAGTCTTCTTTAATTTCAGATTCATTTAATTGTAGACAGGTCCTGTTGCATGTGAGAAATGGATATAAAAGGATAATTCATTCTTTTTTTTTTTTTAGGATAATTCATTCTTAATATGCACTTGTATACAATTTAAGTTGACGCATCTATAAGGTTTTATTTTGTTTTTCCCTTATAGGTTCCTTTTATTATTCATTCATTGAGAAATAGAAATTTGGATTAAAAAGCTGTTTTACTAAAACATAAAACATTTATAAAAATAAAATATGCGCTGCTTCAAATACCTGCTTTTAGTAAATGGCCAATCTGAAAAAGTAAGATGCTCAATAGAATTATTCCAAGTTTAGGAAGCCGTTCACAAGATTCAGAATCCAAATTTCAAAATAATTCTTATAAGCCAAACTCCTTAGGTTTCTGAATGGTAGTTGTATCTGGGTAGGATCTTACAAAATACAACTGTGTCTAATATTGAGAATTGAATAATTTATACACATCTCCCAAATATGCAGTGTTACAGTGCCTATTAACAAGTTGTGGGTATTTACGCTGATGAAATTAAGATTATTATTTAGCATTTATTGTAATAAGTAATCATTATCGCTTTCATTTATATTAACTATTGTATCTCAAATGTCTTCCCAATGTGAGAAAAATGTATTTGGAATAAAATAGGACTGCTTTTTATTTTGATTCCTAATAAACTCATACTATAATATATACATTTTTATGTGCCCTCATGTCCAAAATATGCATATAATATTTGTTTTGAATGATTTTGGGTTATAGTAAATTGAATTCTGATTTTTTTCATTACTAATTGTGTGACTTCAGGCAAATTATTTAACATCTTAACATTAGTGTATTCATCTATAAAATGGGATATTTAAGGAACTTATTTATAAGATTGTTTCAAGAATTAAATGAAATAATCCATGCAAAACATCAAGTAGAGCTTGGCACGCAATTATGTTTAATAAGTGTTAACCAGTCTATCATTGTTATCATTGCCATCTTTACTTTTCTAAACATAAAAATATTATCAGGAAACAAACTGAGGGTTGCTGGAATGAAGGAGGTTGGGAGGGATGGGGTGGCGGGGTGATGGACATTGGGGAGAGTATGTGCTATATGGTGAGTGCTGTGTATTATGTAAGACTGATGAATCACAGACCTGTACCCCCTGAAACGAATAGTATATCACACGTTAAAAAAATATTATTGGTAAATATTACATGTGTGAATGTTTTTCTTTTGGTGAAAGATAATGCTGTTTTATTTTTCTCTAGATCTCAAATTTCCCTTAATTTCCATGATGTAAAATTTATATTTAGTAATAGTTCTTTCATCAATACATACCTTCCTTATGTGCTCATAAGAATTTTTAACTGATAGCTACACACTTAGATTTCAAATCAATCTATAATGTTCATCAGTGTCTTTGACACTTTCCTTTTATTCTATGCCAAATTCATGTTGGGACCAGTTCTCAGTTATTTGTAGCAGTGGATCAGATCTCTACAATTGGAATATCTACAAAAAAGGAACAAATCTTTTTTCAAATGTGCTAATAGGAGAGACTCTAACAATAATCAGGTCTCTGCGATTAGAATGAGTGTATTGACACTTTTAAAGTCCCCAGTGTTATAGGGAGCGTGAGGATTTCACAGAATTGCAAATTCCAGCATGGCTGTATCCCAGCTGAAAAGCAGGGAACTAAAGAGGGATGGAAAATGACCCTAGAAAATACCATAAATGCTTTAATCTTAATCCTGAGAGCAGCAGGGACCCACTGAAAGTTTTAAGTAGTGATGTGGCAAAATCGATTTTCTATTTAGGAGAGTCATTTCGGCTGCCACTGGATGCTGAACTGAAGGGCAAGGTCCCCTGTAGATAGATTATTATAATCATCTGCATGAGAAGTGATGAAGGCCTGGATTAACGTGGTAAGGAGTAAAGATGGATGCAAGGGTGCAGAGGAGAAGTGAGGTTTACTAGCTGGTTAGCATAGTTGTATCTGGAGTGAAGTGGATATAGTGGGTTTAGATGCTGTCAGGTTTCTGGCTTGGTTGTCATGATGGGTATTTCCTTTACATGAGAGGAAAGAAGAAATGGAACAAATTGGAATTAGAGAGAAGAGATGAACACCATTGGTTTAGGGCATCTTGTCTCTTGTATTTCAGATCAAAACTGTATTCTTGGGGTGCCTAGGTGGCTCAGTGAGTGAAGAATCTGACTCTTGATTTTGGCTCAGGTCATGATCTCAGGGTCGTGAGATCAAGCCCCAGATTGGGCTCTGTGCTGGGCGTGGAGACTGCTTTAGATTCTCTCTCTCCCTCTGCCCCTTCACCTGCTCTCTTTCTCTCTCTCTCTTAAAACAAAAAATAAAAAAACAAAACAAAACAACGGTGTATTCTCTTGTATAACTTCTGTGAATAGTATTAATCTTATATTTCTCCACCACCTGATAGTTTCCAAAGTGCTTCCACGGGTGCTACCTCATTTCCCTTATGAAGTACTATGTGTGGAAAAAGGAGAGATGTTCTCTATCCCCTTGTAGAAACCAAGGCTCAGAGATCAAACGCATACAAATTGGCATGTCTAGAACTGAAGTCAAGGTAATTGTATTATAATCATGTAAGAATCTTTTTGGGTCAAGAAGAAAGCTTACTGGAAGAGAAGGTAGCAGGATTTACAAGGAACTTCTCCTGTCTTCCTAGAAAAGAAAAATATCTCTCTGCTTAAAAATGTGCTAGTCTTGCTGAGAAACCCAAAGAGCATTTTCCATCAAAAAGCAGTGCACAGCAGGTAAATGCTATGATGATATTTGCTTAAAGAGTTTAAAATTTGTTAAAAGGAGGCTCACACCAGGATCCTACATGTCAATTTTCCGCATGCATTTTATAAGTTAGAAATGCTGTAAATGGTGTATTTTGTAGTGAAAAACCGACAGTGTTGTCTTCAATATGTGAAAGCAAACTCAGGAAAATGCTTTTTTAAAAAAATAGATTATGATTACAGTTCAGTAAATTATTTTATGCTCATCAGTTGGAATTCATATTTATGTGGCAATGGGGATTTTTAAGTGCAATTACTAAATTTAAAATCTATAAAATTCCCAGTGGTTTATTTATTAAATAACTTTGAGAACTATAATTTATGCTAAAGAGAAACGAAATAACCTTGAATTTGGCATTTAACAAAAATGCATTGAATGACAAGTTAAAAATCATTGTATCAAATGATACATAGAGTATACATACTGTTACAGTATCTATGCTTATTTCTCTTGCAGAACTGGGTTGGGGAGTAGGCAAATTAGAAGAATAGGCAGTGGGCAGGTAGCCTTTTGCATCTGGCAGATGCAGACCTAGGCTCGAATCCCAGATCTGCTGATACGTGGCTTGTTATCCCTGGCACATAGCTCACTTTTGTTGATCTCCCTTTCTTCATCTGTACACCTGGGTTAGTAATACTTTGTTTGGTGTTAAGAGGACTAAATGCAAAAAAATTATTTATGCAGGCAACAGATATATATATATATTGATGGACAACTTTGTGCTAAGCGCTACTTTATTTTTATCATTTTATTTTTTAAGATTTTATTTGCCGAGCAGGGAGCCTGATGCGGGGCTCGATCCCAGGACCCTGGGATCAGGACCTAAGCTGAAGGCAGATGCTTAACCATCTCAGCCACCCAGGTGCCCCTATTTTATTTTATTTTCGTTGAGATAAGTGTGTTCTTTAACCCCCATACCCTATTTACCCCATACTGCCACCCACCTCTCCTCTGATAAACATCAGTTTGTTCTTCATAGTCTGTCTCCTGGTTTGTCTCTCTTTTTTTTCCTTTTGCCTCTTTTGTTTCTTAAATTTCACATATGAGTGAGATTTTGTGGTATTTGTCTTTCTCTGACTGACTTATTGCACCTAACATTATATCCTCTAGCTCTATCCATGTCATTGCAAAGGCAAGATTTCATTCTCTTTTATGGCTGAATAGTATTCCATTGTGTGTGTATATATATATATATATACACACACACACACCACTTTTTCTTTATCCATTCACCTATTGATGAACACTGGGCTGCTTCCACAATTTGACTGTTGTAGATAATGCTGAATAAACATAGGGGTGCATGTATCCCTTTGAATTAGTGATTTTGTATTTGGGGGGTAAATACCCTATATTGCAATTACTAGATCGTAGGTTATTTCGATTTTGAATTCTTTGGGGAACCTCCATACTGTTTTCTACAGTTGTTGCACCAGTTCACATTCTCACCAACAGTACAAGGTTCCTTTTTCTCCACATCCTTGCCAACACCTGTTTCTTGTGGTTTTGATTTTAGCCATTTTGACAGGTGTGAGGTGATATCTCATTGTAGTTTTGATTTGCATGTCCCTGATAAGTGACATTGAGCATCGTTTCATGTGTCTGTTGGCCATTTGGATGTCTTCTTTGGAGAAATGTCTGTCCATGTCTTCTATTTTTACTTGGAATATTTGTTTTTTTGGGTATTGAGTTGTATGAGTTCTTTATGTATTTTTGATACTAACCCTTTATCAGATATGTCATTTGCAAATATCTTCTCCCATTCAGTAGGTGGCTTTTTATTTTTCATTGATCATTTCCTTTGTTGTGCAGATGCTTTTTATTTTGATGAGGTCCCAATAGTGTATTTTTGCTTTTGTTTCCCTTGCCTCCAGAGACATATCCAGTAAGAAGTTGCCACGGCTGATGTAAAAAATGTTACTCTCTGCTCTTCTCTAGGATTTTTATGGTTTCAGGTCTTATATTTAGGTCTTTAATCCATTTTGAGTTTATTTTTCTATATGATAAAAGAAAATGGTCCCATTTCATTCTGTTGCATGTAGCTGTCCAGTTTTTCCAATACCATTGTTTGAAGAGACTATCTTTTTTCCATTAGATAGTCATTCTTCCTTTGTCCAAGATTAACTGGCCATATAATCATGGGTTTGTTTCTGGCTTTTCTATTCTAATCCATTGATCTATATGTCTATTTTCATGCCAGTACCAAACTGTATTAATTTCTACTGCTTTATAATATAACTTTAAATCTAGATTGTGATACCTCCACTTTTGTTTTCTCTTTTTCAAGATAGCTTTGGCTATTTGAGGTCTTTGGGGTTTCATACAAATTTTAGGATCATTTGTTCCATTTCTGTGAAAAATGCGGTTGGTATTTTGATAGAGATTGCATTAAATTTGTAAATTGCTTGGAGTAGTGTATACATTTTAACTATACATTTTTCCAACCCATGAGCATGGAATGTCTTTCCATTTCTTTGTGTTGTCTTGAATTTCTTTGTCAGTGTTTTATAATTTTCAGAGTACATATCTTTCACCTCTTTGGTTAAGTTTAATTCCTAGATATTTTATTGTTTTTGGTGCAGTTGTAAATGAGACCATTCTCTTAATTTACTTTCTGCTGCTTCATTATCAGTGTATAGGAATGCAACAGATTTCTGTACATTGATTTTTATATTCTGCAACTTTACTGGATTCATTTATCAGTTACAGCAGTTTTTGGTGGTGTCCTTAGGGTTTTCTATATATAGATCACATTACTATATTTGCAAATAGTTAGAGTTTTACTTCTTCCTTACCAATTTGGATGCCTTTTATTTCTTTATGTTGTCTAATTGCTATGGCTAAGACATCTAGTACTATATTAAATAAAAGTAGTGAGAGTGGACATCCTTTTCTTGTTCTTGACCTTAGGGGAAAAGCTCTCAGTTTTGGGTATGATGTTGGCTGTGGGTTTTTCATATAAGGCCTTTATTATTTTGAGATGTGTTTCTTCTAGTCTTACTTTGCAGAGAATTTTTATCATGAATGAATGCTGTACTTTGTCAAGTGCTTTTTCTGCAACTGTTGAAATGATTCTATAGTTTTAATCCTTTCTCTTATTGATGTGATGTATTATATTGATTTTTTTCAAATGTTGAACCACCTTCGCATTCCAGGAATAAATCTCACTTGATTGTGGTGTATTTTCTTTCTTTCTTTTTTTTTTTTTGAGTGTATGGTTGGATTCAGTTTGCTCATATTTTGCTGAGGATTTGTGCATCATATTAATGTAGTTTTTTGTTGTTTTTTTTTTTTTTTTTTGTGGTGCCTTTATCTAGTTTTGGTATCAGGGTGATATTGGCCTCAGAGAAAAATTAGGAAGTGTTCCTTCCTCTTATATTTTTTGGAATAGTTTGAGAAGAAGGAGTGTTAGCCTCTCTAAATGTTTGGTAGAATTTGCTTGTGAAGCCATCTGGTCCTGGTCTTTTGTTTTTTGGAAATTTTTTGATTACTGATTCAATTTTATTGCTGGTAATTAGTCTGTTCAAATTTTCTATTTCTTCATTTCTTCCTGCTTTCATTTTGTTGGTTATGTGTTTCTAAGAATTTCTCCATTCTAAGTTGTTCAATTTATTATCATCGAGGTTTTCATAATATATTCATAATATTCTGTGTTGTTGGTTTTTATTTTTCCTTTTTCATTTAGTGAATTTGAGTCCTTTTTTTTTTTTTTTTTTAATGAATCTTGTTAGAGGTTTATCAACTTTATCTTTTCAGAGAACCAGCTCCTGGGTTCATTGATCTGTTCCATTGTTTTTGTTGTGGTTATTTAATTTCTATATCATTTATTTCTGCTATAATCTTTATTATTTCTTTCCTTTTGCTGGATTTGGGTTTTTTTGTTGTTTTTGTTGTTTTTGTAGCTCCCTTAGGTGTAAGGTTATAAGGTTGTTTGTTTGAGAATTTTCTTGCTTCTTGAGGTAGGCCTGTATTGCTATAAACTCTCTCTTAGAACCACTTTTTATTGAATCCCAAAGAATTTAAACCATTTTGTTTTCATTTTCATTTGTTGCCATGTGACTTTTTATTTTTCTTTGATTTCTTGGTTGGCCCATTCATTGTTTAGTACCATGCTATTTAACCCCCTTATATTTGTGCTCTTTCCAGATTTTTTTCTTGTGGTTGATTTTTAGTTTCATAGCATTGTGATCAGAGAAGATACATGATATGACAGATTGTTTTAAATTGTTGAGACTTGTTTTGTGGCCTAATATGTAGTCTATTCTGCAGAATGTTCTGTGTGTATTTGAAAAGCTGCTGTTTTAGGATGGAATGTTCTAAATATGTCTGTTAAATCCATGTGGTCCAGTATATCATTCAAAGCCACTGTTTCCTTGTTGATTTTCTATTTGGATGATCTGTCCATCAATGTAAGTGGGGTGTTAAAGTCCCCTTCTATTATTACTACCAATTATTTCCTTTTTGCTTGTTATTAGCAGCTTTATGTATTTGCGTGCTCCCGTATTGGGTGCACAAATATTTCCAATTGCTATATCCTCTTGTTGGATTGTCCTCTTTATTATTATATAGTGTTCTTCTTTGTCTATTGTTACAGTCTTTATTTGTTTATTTTTTTAATTTTATTTATAGTCTTTGTTTTCAAGTCTATTTTGTTTGATATAAGTATTGCTACTCTGGGTTTTTTTTGACATTCATTTGCATGATAAATGTTTCTCCATCCCCTCATTTTCAATCTGCAGGGGCTTTTTGTTCTGAAATTAGCCTCTTGTAGGCAGCGTATAGATGGGTGTTGTTTTTTTTATCCACTCTTTCACCCTATATATTTTAATTGGAGTATTTAGTCCATTTACATTCAAAGTAATCATTGATAGGTATGTATTTATTGCCATTTTGCTACTTGTTTTGTGGTTGTTTCTATAGATTTTCTCTGATCCTTTCTTCCCTTGATCTCTCTTTCATGGTTCCTTCGCTTTAGGTGATGTGCTTGGATTCCTTTGTCTTTTTGCTTTGCATATCTGTTGTTGGTTTTTGATTTGTGGTTACCATTAGGTTTGTATATAACATCTTCTGCATATAACAGTTTATATTAAGTTGATAGTTGCTGAAGTTTAAACCTATTTTTTAACTCCTGTCCCCTCAAGTCCGCATTTTAGATATGTGGTGTCATATTTTACATCTTTTATTTTATGAATCCCTTGACTGATTTTTACAGAAATACTTATTTTCACTATTTTTTGTTTTTGTTTTGTTTTTTACTTTTTATACTCTCATTTACTGTCTTTCCTTTCCATTCAAAGAATCCTCTTCTAATATGTCTTGTAGGGATGGCTTAATTGTTATGAAGTTTTTAGTTTTTGTCTGTCTGAGAAACTTTATCTTTCTTTCTATTCTAAATGATAGCCTTGCTGGATAGAGTATTCTTGGCTGCAGATTTTTCCCTTTTGGCACTTTGAATATATCATGCCATTCCATTTTGGCCTGTGAAGTTTCTGGTGAAAAATCCACTGATAGCCTTATGGGGTTTTTCTTACATGTAACTGCCTTCTTTTCTCTTACTGCGTTTACATTTTGTTGTTGTTGTTTATTGCTACATTTTGCCATTTTAATTCCTATGTGTCTTAGTGTGGGCCTCCTTGGGTTAGATTTTTAGGGGGATTTCTATACCTTCTGGATCTATATCTCTGTTTCCTTCCCCAGGTTAGGGAAATTTTTACCTACTATTTCTTCAAAAGCACTTTCTGCCCCCTTATCTCTCTTCTTCTGAGATTCCTATAATGCGAGTGTTATTATGCTTGATGGAATAATTGTCTCCCCTAAGACTATTCATAATTTGCTTAAGTTTCTTTCCTCTCCTTTCCTCAGCTTGGTTACTCTTCATTATTCTGTCTTCCAGGTCATGGGTTCATTCCTCTGCTTCATAGAGTCTGCCGTTTATTCTGTAAATTGTTTTTCATTTGTTGTGTTCTTGATCTCTGATTGGTTCTTTTTTATATTTACGTTAAGGGTCTCACTGATGTCTTCCACTCTTTTCTCAAGTCCAGTGAGTATCTTTATGATCATTGCTTTAAATTCTCTACTGGGCATATTACTTGTATCTGTTGTTTTTTTTTGTTTTGTTTTGTTTTGTTTTTTAAGACAGCAATGCATACAAAAGGCAGTTTATTAGAACAGTGTACATAAAAAGCAATAGGTGGGGGGACAAAATATGACTAACTGATAGATCGGACCAGTCAAATTTATAAACACTCACTACCTACCAAATAGATTTGTATGTACATACACAAATTAAACAGCAAATAGCAAACTTGGCTTAAACATTTGTAATTATTCCCCTGGGGCAAATAATACATTATATGTTAATAATAAAAAAATTTAAAAAAACATTTGTAATTATTTGTTTGAAAGAATGTAATTTAACAGAAGAAAAAAATGATTTGGCAAGAACAACAAACAAACAAAAACAAGAACAAGAATGCTCAGACTCTGG
This sequence comes from Potos flavus, assembly GCA_028534135.1. NCBI lineage: Eukaryota > Metazoa > Chordata > Mammalia > Carnivora > Procyonidae > Potos > Potos flavus. The sequence goes on along the minus strand of CM052886.1, from coordinate 34,868,265 downwards.
TATACAAAACAAAGAACTTGAATAGACAATTTGGGATAGAGAAAGTAAATGGCTAATCAACCCCCAAAATATAATCCACGCCCAGGTAATGAAATAAGTGCAAAGTAAAGCCCTTTAGCATATACCTTAATGTGCTGTAAGTAAACTTTTTAAGTGAATTCCTAATGTGAGAGAGGATGCTGTGAAATGTATGTCTCAAGAACAGCAGTTGCAAGGTAGTGGCTCGCTCCATTAGATCTTTCAAATGAATACAGAAAATGCTCCAATATAACCCATCTGAAAAATATATTTTAAATGCCCTCACTGCACTGTACCCACCTCTATACCTAATAGTCTATTTTCATATTCCCCTTTACTGTTTAACTTTGGTCTCTTGCCATGGTTTGGCTCTGTTCCTTCATTTGGAAGATACTTCTCTGTCTGCTCCTTCTGTCTGACTTTCTGTGTCTGTTTCTGTTTTATAGGAGATTCAGCTATTTCTCTTGCCCTTAATGATAATATCCTTATGAAGAAGAGCTCGTATAGTGCCCCACAGGGCAGTGTACCCTGTTCTCCAGGGCCTGGCACTTCAGGGAGCATCTCCTATGTCTGTTGTGTGTGCTCTGCTGTTGAGTCTTGGCCTCTTTTTCCTGTCCAGTTGTCTGAAGAGGCTTTCTTTGCCTCTTATGGGCAGTGTTTGGTCCTCAGCGGGGGTGGGGTGTATTTTGACAAGTTGTGCAGTGCTCTGGTTGCTAAAGGAGACCTACTACCACCAAAAGTAAAGTCCCACAAAGCACAAGGGTCAGGAGATATGTTGGCAGGGTTTGCATTGGTCTTCTGAGGGCGGGGTCTGTAGCACCAGGACTGAGGCCAACATGACTGTGAAAGCCAGGGGCGTGGGGGGAGGCTTGGTGCAAGCCAGTTAGGTAATGAGTGTTGTGGATAATTCCTGCAGGTGGTGGTGGTTTATGCTGAGGGTGGGGAAAATGGCAACTGCCAGCTCCTTTGCTCCTGGAGGGCTCTCCCCGTGATCCTTCTTTCTTTGGGCCATGCTCTAAGATGAGCAAATCACTCTCCCTCTCCCCTGCCGCCTCCCCCACGCCAGCATTTTTCAAACTGCTGGTTCTAGGCTGTATCTGCATAGGTTGGTTGTCCTACTGTCTCTTTAAGGGCAGGGACTCTGCTTAGTAATGTCCTCTGGGCTCCCCAAGAACCCAAAATTTTGACTCTTCTTGTTCTCAAAGGCAAATATCACAGGGATTCATCCTCTCTGTGTGCTCCCCAGTGTGAAAGACTGTTTTCTGCCCATCACCACACCACTGGTTCCCTCCCCACATAAAAATCCTATATACTGTATTTATCTTGAGTATCTTAACCAAATTAGCATACCTTGTGAGCAGTGGTAAACATGAATAGCTGACATACAACTGACCACCTGTGGGGGTAAATGTTTTAGTTATAGTCTGAGAACATAACATCTGATGTCAGTTAACACTCTGAAGATCGCATTATAGTGAAATCTACTTAATTGAAATATCCCTGTAGAATCCAAAACTGTACAGCTTAAGTATTTACCACAATTATTAGAGATGTTTATCTTATTCATATTCTCATTTTCACTTTTAGGATTTCCTTCAGGATCAGCAGTTTATGGGAGCATCCTTAAAAGCAGCTGTAGTAAAGCACATGAGTAACATGAAATTGCCAAAGGTCTGTATGGCACATGATGTGTCTTGCAGAAAAATAAGTTCAGTTATTTGCAGAAGACCGTGTTTTGGATGTCTCTGCTACAAAAATAGTAAATCAAAACATTGACAAGTAGCTCAACTTGGGAAATGGAAAATTGACATGGTTCTGAGGTCAATCTTTATCAGTCACTTGTTAACTCACCCACTTAGCAATTCAGTTACTAAAAAGTTTTCATTGTTCCTAAAAAATTGATGTATCTAGCTTTCACCTGCTCAATATAGTCATCTTCAGTACCATTGCATTCTGTAGCAATAGTGGAACCTGACCAAAAGAGAAATCTAGAAAATACTCATGGAATTTAATGATGTAAGCAAAGTCCATAGCAAGAAAACAATGTTGATTAGCTACATGAGATATTGAGTTGATTTACATATGACACATATATTACCACTGGTTTCTGTTTAGCAAAAGTGTCTGATAGGATTTCTTTCCTGAAATCTTCTGAGCTCACATGTATAATATTCTCAAGCTCATAAAATTTACATGTAAGTACCTGAATATATTGTCTATATTATATATTAATGTTAGGAAACTTCATTTTCATGACTTCATTTTAGTATAAAAGTGGGAAATATTGCTATAGGTATTACCTGTAGGACCTTTGCAAATACTTTAACCTTTTGAATAATCTCTACTTCTTCAAGAAATGCTTTGTAAAATTATGGTGAAAATGGTTGAAGTTAACTATGATATAATAATTTTGATTGAACATAAAACAAAGTCAGTCACCATTGAGTTGATATTTCATCTGTTCCAGTACTTATTTCTTTTGAAATTAACACTCAGGTTAGTTACTCTCAACTTAATTAGTAATGTGTACCATGCTTGATTAAATTAAGTGCAATGTAGAATTGTAGCCTACTTCTTCAAAATGGGCTATGTATAATTAATGATATGAATTACTTTGAAGTCGCCATTGATTACCCATGGTAATGCAGAGGCACAGAGTTCATTGAAGACATTATATTATTTCTTTTGAAGTAAATGGTATGCCTTTATGTTGAATATTAGCAGATATGTAAGTTGCTTAATTATCTGGGCCATTAGTTGGCTTTTCCCCTTGTACTGTTTAGCATCTACTAACTCAGTTGACAGTAGAGGAATCCTGCTGGTAGACATTATTAGCTTCTTTCTTTTAGTTTGTTCTTTGTTTTTAGTTTGTTCTTTTTAGTTTGTTTCTGTTTAGTTTGTTCTTTATAATCTATCTCTTACCACTTCTTTCATTTACCTTATTAACCCTACCATTTTAACTCCAATCCCTATGTTCTATCTTATTGGAGCATGGCCATTTCACCAATAGACCATACAATTCCACTCATGCCCTTTGTTAGGTAGTTTCTTCTTCCTAGAGTATATTTCTACTTTCATTTCCATACAACCAAATCAAGACACAGGACTAATGTAGAACTCTGCAAAAAATTCCCTAACTGTTCATCTCCCTTCCCTAGAAAGAATAGGTTGAACTTTCTTCAGGGTTCCCATAGGACTTTATTCATACAATTTATCACATCCCGTGATAATATGTAAAACATATTAGGTAGTTATTGTTAGACACTGGCATTATCTTGGCTAATTCTCAATTATCTCCTTATACAGTAAATACTCTTACCCCCAATTCGTGGATGAAAAATCTCAAGTGCAGAGTTTATATAAGCTTCTCTGTCTTAACCCAGCTAGTAAGATGGCCTGAGTCATTGTTCAGATTTAAGAATTCACTTTCAGAGTCTTCTTTCTTAACCAGTTTGCTATTGTACATCTATAGACTGAATTATAAGTAGTTGCATGTGTATCATCCATTATACTTCTCTTTTCCCATCTCAATATTGATTTTCTTAAGAGACTGTATTTATATCCATGGTATTCAAAATGCCATTTAACAGATACTTTGGAAATATTTACAGAATCATTGTGGAGTAGCAAGTTACAAGTGTGTCATTTCTTAGAGGAATGCTTTCGTAGTCCTGTTTTGAGACATTTGTAAAAATTTTGCTTTTGTCTTCAGCTCTTCTAAATATTACCTTGTTTTAGAACCTTCAGCTAAATTCACAGCTATAGTAGGAGTACAGAGAAAGGTCAGAGGATCTCTAATATTAAAGGAAATGCCTTCGGGATATTAAATCCTAATGGCAAAAAATTAGTGCGCGCGTGTGTGTGTGTGTGTGTGTATAAACTCTGACTAAAATTGCTTTGATATAATTGAATAATAGTTACAGGAAGCTATAACATCTCTTGTGTAAATTAATAGTGGAGTTTTCACCCTGTTCTGGATGGTCTGAAAATTGTCCACCTTGAGGCAAGAGTCAGATTAAGTGACAATTGCCATAATGATTGAGACTGGAACTTCTAAGTCAGTATACATCTCTCTAAGTCTAAGCTCTGTTGTGTATTCAGACAGTTACTTAAATTCTTTGATCTAAAAAAAAGAAAATTCTCTGAGCTAGTACTTGCCACTTGATAACGACTCTACTTACTTAAATTCTCTTCATCTCAATGAAACAGGATAAAAATATAACCTACCTCTGTTTTTTGTTTGTTTTGTGAAGATTAGGTCATGGAACACTCAAAGTGCTCAGTCTGTTGCCTGTACATACAACTTACCAAACAATAATAATCCAGTGTATTTATCTATAAAATATGAAGAATAATATGTAATACTTCACAGTTATTTGAAGTATTAAGTGAGGTAACGAACGTAAGACGTATACCTCTAGGCCTGGCATGTAGTATGCTATAAATAAATGGTAGTCATAAGCCATTATATTATCAGATAAACATCCACAAATTCTTCTAGTTGCACATTCCTTTAAATATAAGTCATAACAATTTAATAGCCTATTAAATTTTAAATACTTTTGAATTGGAAATTAGTATAGCACATTACTGTGATTGTTGATATGCTCTATGTGGCTAAACTCAAGGTAAAAAGACTAACAAATTGAATGTGAAATAAACATTAAATTCATTTTAAATGAAGCCTAAGCAAAGCATTATGAGCTCTAAGGAAGCTGTATGTTACATAAAGTACTGAGACCACATTATAATCCAACAGACCAAAGAAGTAACCCAAGGCTACAAATGAAGAAGATTATTAAAGCAGAAGCATAGTCACTTGAGACCCTACTTGAAAAATGTAAAATATGATGACAAGAATCTTCCTCTAATGACATATTCTAGTTCACCCATATGTTTATATTTATATGTGTATATCAAAAATGTGAATTTTTGAGTAAGAGGAGATTTGAGAAAAGTAAAATTCTTGGTAAAACTACCTAGATAATGGGAAAACTGAGTTTCATAAAGACAGTCTCTAAACATTGGCTTTTCATTAAAGATAATGGAGAATCTGAAATTATTTTTTCCTAGAAATTGGCTGAGTGGAACAGAATATCATTATCAAGTTCTGAATCACTTACTGCAAGCCAATCACCTGTTCCCTCACAGATGAGCACCCAGCTGGGCTTGTTTCTCTCCTCACACCCCCACCAAGTTGTCTCTGGCACTTCAGCCTCACGTCAGTAATCCATTTACTATCAGATTGCTGCTTCTCAAAGTAATGCTTACATCACATCACCTATTTCAGTGGTTCCCTTTTTTTACATTCATTGAAGTTCATCTTTTCTACCTTTTGCACTTTCATCCCCTTACCCTTTCTTTCCCATATCACAGCAATCTCCCTTTCCTTTTCCTCAGGGACTTTCTGCTTCAGTCAACAGTCTTGCGTGCAGACTCATTCAGGGCATCGTATTCCCTCCCAGCTAACAGGGTCCCCATCTTTGCATTTTAATTTTCCTAGTGCTGTGTGCTCTGTTATTCGTAATTTTCATTGTCTTTTGCTTTTTAAACAGTTTACTCTCCTTCATGTCTGCATGCCATATGTATGCCCTTTTACCTTAAGTTCTGTTTAAAGGAATCAAAATAACATTTGAAGAATTAAACTTCTGAATTGTCCATATTTTGTATTTTCTGTCTTGCCCAGGGTGTGAGAAATTGAGAAGAACATCTTTGCAGCTGGTGTTGAGATATGCTGAGAACATGCAGAGATCATCAGAGTTTAGAAAACGTATAAGGAAAAATTTTCTGTAAAAGTATTTTAATGATCATTATAATTTATCATATTTTTATAATATCTTCACTGCTGATTTTCAAAAGGACTTAAAGGCAATATTCAAGAGATTTTTTTTTTCTGTAGTCTTTTCCTTTATGTAATACTACATATTAGATTTTTTTTTATTTCACTATAGACTTCTGCCACTACATAACTATCTAACTCAAGCTTACATTAATCAACTTTAGAGTGACCTCAAGGAAGCTTAATTAACCTCTTTTGGTCTCACTTCTTTCCTGATGGGGTTGGAGGATATCTAAACTCCTTTCTAGCTCTCAAGTTTTGAGCCTATTTAGATAAAATTCTTTCTTTATGTGGAGTTCATCTCAGTCCTACCAGACTATTCTTGGCTTACCAGAGCTAAGTTATCAAGAACTAGAAAAACTGAAGAAAAAAAATCACCTGAATAGGGCTGATCTCAGTAGATATAAAACTATTAACCATTTCTACATCATCAACCTCTATTGTCTTCAGCACTTTGGCTTGATTAAAGATTCCCCCCCCCCACTGATTTTTCTCTCTATTTAATCTACTTAAATTTGCATCATTTTGTTTTCTTTTATCATCACTGCTTGCGGTTTCCTGCCAGTATGAATTTTAAAGTCTTATAGTTCCTAATTCTCATCTGCTTAAATGTTATAAATGTTGTGCAGATCTTAGCTGCATGATTCCCTCTAGGCACTTTTTTTTTTTTTTTTAAAGCTTACTTAAAAACATTGAACTCCTCCCCCCTCAAGTCTATAAACTCATATTTGATTTGGTATATGTTAATGGAAACCTGGATAGATATAAGGTTAGAAAAAGACATGTACAGTCCCAGGACAAGAAGAATTCAATCCCTATGCAGTTTCAGATGAGCAGCTTAGTATAATGATGCTGCCAAAATAATGGGGGTAAAGTAGTTTAAGAGTATGAGCTCTAAAACCACACTCCTAGGTTTGTGTCAAGGATCCACTACTTCCTAGCCCTTTGACATTGAGCAAGATGCTTAACCTTTACCTCATAGAGTTGTTTTGAGGGTTAAATGAAGTAATTATGGGAAAGCAACTAAAGAAGCACCTGGTACATAGTCAGCTTTCAACACGTTAGTTGTTGTTACTAATGTATTCAAAATGTTTCTAGAGTGATATTTTCATTGACAGTAGAAGGAAGATAGCATTCTTCCCCAAGATTCAGAAATCTGTATACTTTGGTATACCTGTCTAATATGAGTTTAAATAAATGAAATTTCATAGAAAATCCATTGTTCTAAAAAAATTAATAAGATGGGAATATTGATTGTATTATATGTCTTACTATAAGCCCCTTAAAGAACAGGGACATGCAAAACTCTAAAAAGGAGACTGCTATAGCTACTAAACACACCAACAGCCTCGTTCCTGCTACATTATGCAAGGTATTTCATGGAGCACAGCAGAGAGAACATCGAGGAGAAGGAATACATTTAACATCATCTGTTTTCTTGAGATTTTTCTTGTCTAAAAGAAATTAATTGAAATACAAAAATCAATGTTTATGTGATTGTGAGGGCTTGACTTTAACTGACAAGTCATTTGATTTATGGAACGGGGTTTTTGTGCTTCTCATGCTTTGCTCTGTTTGGACAGATATGTAGTCTTTCATGTGGTGCTTAATACTAACACAGCCTTAAGAGACATTTCTCTTTTCCTCTTCTGAATATTTATAGGACGTCTAACACTCTACCACTTAACACTCTATCAGGGAACTAGAGACTTATTTTCTAGTTGTTTCATATACTTAAAGTTCATTTTCTTATATAGATTAAAAATCGAGGATTGAAGCCTGCTATCACCTTGAATTCTTATTTCTTATCCCAATTCTCAAGTACTTTTTAGTTAATATTTAAAGTAGAAAAAAATATTTGAAGTAGAAAAAAAAACTACAGAACTCTACATGTTAGATTTTTCTATTTTTTTAATTATTTTTTTGAGGACTAAGAAAGAGAAAAAGCAGTTAAAAAAGATCAAAGATCAGATTTGAGAGCTTTCTTAGAATTTCAACTTTAATTGGGCAGGAACCACTGGAGCTGGTTTCCAGTCACATAATTAAATGTTTCTGGGTCCTTCATTCCCTGATAGGGACACCAATGTCATCATGAGGGATTTACCTTTATGACCTTACTCAAATGCAATTACTTCTCAAAGACCCGAACTCCAAATTCTATCATATTAAGGGATTGAGGGTGTCATCATATGAATTTTAGGGAGACACAAACGTTTAGTCCATAGCATTAGCTTTATTATAGTAAATGTAGTGAAGAATTTAGAGATTCTTCTTCAAAAGTAGTCTCAGGTGATCAGTGTGGTTGAATAGTTGCTGACTTTTATGATGTCATGTCAACCCAATGGTTCCATTAAAAGAGTTATTACAGAGTAAAAACATGTTGACTAGATGATTTTGAACATTTTAACATATCTCAATGGATTGATATGTCACTTTGAACATTATTTAATTTAATTCTACAAATATTGGGTGCTTTCCTTGCTGCAAACATACACTTGTGAATAAGACCTATGTAGGTCCTAGTTGATAAGGAGCCCTACATCTAATCTTGTGATGCATTCTGAATCCAAATAAGGCTTATTATTCTAACTTAAAAACATGTATATAACATGTATTTATTCATATATTTAAATTAAATGTTCATTAATTATATAAAATATAATTTTATATCACTTTTTAAAAGTATATATGTGTAGAATTATTTAGTCAGAATGTGGATTTTGCTTTTTTTTTGAAGCCTAATTTTAATGTGATCTGTATTCAAGTTTTACACAGATATATTTCATAGTCTACATAATTCTGCTGGAAATCCTAGACTTAAAATTTTTGTCACTTACCTCAGTAATTATACTACCCCCTATAAGATAAATTCTATGAGATAAATTCTATGAATATACATTAAATATCTCCCTGGGGCCTTCTTTTTTATTTTATTGCTTTGTAATATAATATGAAGTGATTCTATTTTTTAATAAGCTGGTTTGCTTTCAACATCAAGCTTACTCATTCCCCCGGGTACTGTTAAGTATACTATTGTAACAATTGGGCTAATGGTTGGAAATCAAAATCTGGATACATGGTCTATGTATTCATGCATGCAAGTGATAGTGTATAATGGCACATCCCTGGGTCCAGGATCCCTTTGCTGTGACTGATTGGGGAGAATATCTTATTAACCTAGAAAGATCAGGCAAATGATTCCTCTGTGTGCAAGGAGCAAAGAATGGAAAGCAAAAGCGTAGGAATACTTTGGAACAAGAAAACATTGATCTAATGAAGTGAATAGTAGTTTTCATATGAATAAGTCATGGCAGCATCTATTCTGCTGGTCCGTTAGATTACAAGAACTGTGGTGAAATATTACAACTACAGGATTTTCATTGCATTTCCTATAATGGGAACTCTCCAAGATATTGTACAGGATGGCCTTATATGATCAATCAAATGGTAATGTCGAAGAATAGCTATTTTCTTCTCTTCCTTTAGCGCGTTGAAATCTGTCTGGCCATCCGTGACCTAATTAGAAAAGTTCTCTCTCAAAGTGGTACATGCCTGAAAACCACGCTGCTTTGATGTTTTAATGAATAGACCCACGAGTGGCTTGCAAACCTTTCTGTGCTGGGACCCTCACTCCTCACACGCAAGCTCTAAATCGAAATTGTTTTTAGTTACGGCTAAACACCATGCTGTTCCACAGCCTTGATCATATTATTCCTGAAAATCCTTCTTATCTTCTTCTTTTTACAAATTCTTACTTATCTTTCGAGGGTTACTCCATGTTTATCTTCCCCAGGAATCCTTCACTGAGCTTCAAGTTCGGCTATAGATAAATTTTTTTTCCCCCTGTACATTTTACTTATTATGATTAAAATGACCAATTGTGTGTTTTTCTTCACTAGGCTTTGTAGCCAGGCACCTAAGCAGTTTCTTATTCATATTTAGACTTCGAAGAAATGTTTGTTGAACTGAATATGATTTAGGAAAATAAATGAAGGCTCTGACAAGACCACTAAATAAGAAAGCATGTTTTATTACTGACAATTAATTATACTTGTGATTATAGAAGCCTTCAAGATCAAGGAAAATGTAAGAAATTTCAGTAAAATTATCTTTTTTTTCCTTCTAGGATATAATAATTTAAATTAAACACAAGCTGTAGTAAATGTAAATTTCATTTTTAGATAGCAGACCAGAGAGTTTTCCAAATTAGATGGACCTCATAGATAACTAGCCTGTCATTTTGCTGTTTGCTGGAGTTTAGATTTATTTGTAAGTGAATGGTTTGCTCAATTATTTGTTATCTATGTACGGTTGGCAAGTGAATCTCCTTAAACCAGAGCTGCGGGTGGTAATGCTGGATGAGGTTAGCAGTCTGGCTAAACTTCAGAACAAATGAGATGTTGATAATCCTACACCTGGAATTGCTGGCCCGTAAATTGACCAAAAGCCTTATGCTTTGGACACAATTTTTTCTTTTTTCTTTTTTTTTTTTTAAGATTTTATTTATTTATTTGACAGAGAGAGAGAGAAATCACAAGCAGGCAGAGGGGCAGGCAGAGAGAGAGGAGGAAGCGGGCTCCCCGCCGAGCAGAGAGCCCGATGTGGAGCTCGATCCCAGGACCCTGAGATCATGACCTGAGTCTAAGGCAGAGGCTTTAACCCACTGAGCCACCCAGGCACCCCTGGACACAATTTTTTCTGAACAGCGTGTTGTATTTGTGCAAAGTGTGTACAGGAAAAGTATAGGGTGAATGGAGTCTGCAGAAGGAGCAAACCTAGTCTGGTTGGCAAGGTCAGGGAAGAGTATCCAGCAGACCTAATACTTGAGCTGAGCCATGATATCTTGGAAATTATTTGGCAGTATCTCAGTCTGGCCGAGGGATGGATTATACCATAGTATCATTTCCCCGCCCCCCCCCCCCCCAGGTTAATCACCTAGAGGTGGGGAACGATTTGACTGGGTCCATGAGTCTCTGTGAGAAAACAAGGTGTGTTACCTGGTGAAAGAAGGGAATGTTTGGGGCGCCTGGGTGGCTCAGTCATTAAGCTTCTGCCTTTGGCTCAGGTCCTGATCCCGGCCATTGGGCTCCTTGCTCAGCGGGAAGCCTGCTTCTCCCTCTTCCACTCCCCCTGCTTGTATTCCATCTCTCTCTCTCTCTCTCTGGCAAATAAATAAATAAATAAAAAAGAAGGGAATGTTTTAGCAAAGCGAGGAGATCATGCATCCTGGAAAAGATTACTAGGTTGTCTATATTGTTTCAACTTTGGTTATTTCCTGACTATAAGTACGCATTTATTTGAATTTCATTGTTGTAAATCCAAGCTTCTTGAGGACGGAAATCATGCTTTACTTGAATTTCTCATGTGAGGAATGCCTCAGTAGTTTGAGTTGTTGTATACAAAATAGTGTGCTGCATGTTATTCTTATTGGAGTATAATACTGAGTAATATATCACAGTATATAGCTAGTTAATATCAATAATATGCATTTCATTGGTTTTAGACAACTGCTTGGGATGAATGGGTTTCAGGATGGTTTTGTAAGAAATAGCAGTCTAATTCTTTAGTGAGGTCAAATTGTGTCAGTTGTGTTCCTCTCCCCATTAATTATTATGTTTGACAAGAAGACAGCCAGAATCTTAAAGGTGGAAAATGAATTAACTATTAAAGTTATGCTTACTCTATTGCCTTATTCCATCATAAAAACAAATGAAAGTAAGTGTGAATTTTACTCTTGAGAGAGCTAGAAGGTGTTCCAAATGATACAGTCCTAGTTTAATTATTAAAAAGCTAGAAAAAATATGCTACTTTGAAGAAAAAGAAAACAGAACACACACATAATATTTTTATAACTTTATGGTTATAAGCATAAGATAATAGATTGACTATGTGGCCGACCCTTTAAGGAATTATCCCATTTGATTTCTACAGTAATGTGGAAATATTATTATCTACCTTTTTAATATGAAGACTAGAGGTGTCCAGAATTTAGGTTAATCACAAAGCTTCTAAATGTTAAAAATGACATGTGAATTTATGTTGCCTGACCTCAGTAACCTCAAAGCACCCTCATTCCTTTAACCACTAAAAGTACAGAAACCTCCTAAAAATTCATGGCATTGGATTTGACCCATTCCTTAGTTACAGATATCAGTATAAATATATTATTCAGCTTTTGCACCTTTTTATTTTTATAAATGTTAAAAATCAAATCCTTTCTTGCTCAGTGAACAGCTGCAAGAAGGAAATGACATTGAGAAAGTAGCTAGAAGGGAATGAGATTAAAATAGTGGTTCTAGGGGTGGGAGTTTTGCCTTCAGGGGACATTTGAGAGTGTTTGGAAATGTTGACTGTCACAGTATGTGAGGTGGGGGAGGGGAGCACAACTGGCATCTTCTGGGTAGGTCCCAAGGATAGGGCTACACATCTTCTAATATAGGTCACAACAACAAAGAATTGAATTATCTGACCTTAAATGTCAATTGTGCGGAGCTTGAAAACTGACTTAAACCCTGTGCATGTAACCTTACACATTACTAGATTCCTTTTGTCTCATTTGTTTTGATTTGAATTTCTGTTGGGTTAAAAGATCAATTACTACCAGTATTGCTGCCTTCTAGGATACTGATCTTCTAGAAGAGACATCTTAATTTTTAAAGACCTTCATTCTAGTGATTGGATTTTAAATCAAGTGGAAGTTAAAGAAATGTTCTTTTACATGTTAAAATTGAACATGGTTTATTCCTTCCTGCAGACATTTCTTCCTTATTCACTACCTGACAAAGCCACTTATTGTTTCTCTTAAGACTTCCTGATCCTTCAGACATAGAGGGTTGCTTGAGTGCTTCCTTTGAATTGGCAGATTTTTGAGAGTTTATGCAGGACAAATAATGAAGTTAGAAAGTAATTTAAATCTAAAAGGAACACTATTAATGAAGTTTATGTAGAAGAAAAATGGTTTGGAAGATACTATTCTTTAGAAAAAATTAGTTTTATCAATGTTTGAAAAGTAGGTACAGATACATACAATTTACTTTTGCTTCCAAATATATACGTGTAATTTCCATCATTGATATATACTGTAACACTTATTTGGTGCCTAGTGTTTATGAAGAGCCAACAGACCCATATTTCTCAACATTTTTCAAATGGCAAAATACTCAGGAGCAGATAGAGTAGTTTATGTGAATGTTAATATAAATCTATAAATAGAGACACAACTCTTTTTAAGATGTGATTATCTCAATGTTAATTTAAAAGAAGAGCTTTCTGTCACTCATTTACCTTGTGTTGTTCCTTAAAAGTGAAAAAAAAAATCTCTTGCTTCTGTATGGATGTTGATATCACAACATTTTGGAAGGAACCTCTGATAGTTTGGGGACCCCTGACTTCCAGCCCATTCCTGGTTTATAGAACTTTTCCCTTTCTAACTTCCCTCATGAACACCATCTCCCTAACACACACACACACACACACACACACACACACACACACACACACACATTCTCTCTCTCTCTTTCTCTCTCTCTCTCCTTTAGCATATTGATTGCAACTTCTGCTTTCTGCCTGGTGCCACAAACCTCCCTGAGGCAGGGAAGCACAAAGAGGCTGGCTGCTGCCTTTTTGGAATTTGAGGAGGGGGCAAAATACTGGAAGAACATGACAAGGTTATATCTGAATGACTTATACTGCCATAGCTAATATATTAACTGGTGTCATAGAATTGCTCAAATTTTGTATGTTTTCTCCTATTGATACAATATGGTCTATCCTGATGCCATCTAATTATTATGTAATACCCCCAAAATGCACAGGGAAATCATATGAGTATATTTCAAAAAGCAATGAGTAAGCAATGCCAAAGTGTGAAAGAAGTGACCTAATAGACGTTAAGGTTGATGATTTAGGCTCCCTAAGATGGCCACCTAAACATTAGCATGTATAGGACTGACACAGCCTTCTGGAACTCAGGGGTGGGAAATGATGGGAAATGGGAAAAGTGCTGGGAGAATGCGGCCAGCATGTGCTTCTCACCATTCCATTTTAGGCAGGAAGCTGGCTGGAGGAAAGACTATCATTTAGGGATAATTGTCCAAGAGTAGATTGTTCAGGAGATGACAAACATCCAACTAGCTAGATGATTGCTTGGCACAGAATGTCAGCAGTCATAATTTCTATTAATTTGTTGTTATACTTCTTAAACCAGTTGTTTTTTTTTTTTTTTTCTATCTACTCTCCAGGACTAAGAACCATCCTGCCTTTACGTTTGTTGTGATATAGCTAAAATGTGTGTGACCGTCTTGAGATGCAGCATGTGGAGTGGAATGTAAACTAAGATGTAACTTGATGTTCTGGGGTAATAACTCGCTGAGTGGCACTGTGATGGGTATGTGTACCAAAAGCAACTGGGAAAGAGGCAGAGTGACCTGGGTGTAAGATGTGGCAAACCCTCAAGTACAGGTCCCCAGTGTGGACAAGTAAGCTGAGCAGAAGCCTACTCACAAAGTCAGAGAGAGGAGAGAAGATGATGACTTGGCCAAAGAGCCTGTGGCCACCAAGGAGTTCTGTAGGACGAAAATTCCTCAGTCCCAATTCCAGAAGCTGTCAGTTCCAAGATATTACAGTAGGCAGGGAGAATATTCAAAGGATGACTTGGCACCCAGGATCCAGGCAGGTGGCAAGACTTGTATCAAGAGACTTGATAACTTTACTAAAAGATCCAAATTGAAGGACTGCTAGGCAGTCTCTCATGTGAAAAGAGTACGTGTAGTGGGTGCAGTGGAGAAGGAAGTGAGCTCTCAGAACCTAGAAAATGGAGCTGCTCAGGCACAGGGTGAGAAAAACACAACATGGGGTGGGGAAATGCTGCCACATCAGTGGTCCAGGCTTCCTGGGTCACCTTAGCATCACCTTCCATGGTATAGCTGGCCATGAAGAAGCCTGGGCCTGAGCCTGGTGCCATTCATTTGACTGAGCACCTCATGCCTGGGTCTGGAAATCTAACTTCATCCCAGGCTCTAGCTCCCATCAGAAATGAAGGGCCAGAAGGTGGGATGTGGTGGCTTTCAGGGGACATTTGCCTTTTTTGGAAATTGGAAATAGCCTGATTCAAAAGGTGAATTATGAATAGGAGGTTTAAGGAAGGCAGAGTCTGGAAGTGGGGGGGACTCTGTGAGTGAGTGGTGGCAAGATGCCTCAAGAGGGAAGCTTGTGATCACAACACACAGCACTTTTGTACAGGAGTTGGTGGGCTTCCTGTATTGAGATCGCTAGTGTTGTTCAAATGGAGCAGGTGACTCTGTGCACAGGACAATTCCCTGAAGCATGTCCTCTTTTGTGAATGCACTGTGCTTCTTCAAAGAGCCTTTTATAACTATTCCACATCATATCGATTGCTTCCTTTTAAAAAATTCTGTAATGCAGCTGGAAAAATGTAATGGAGCATTTAAACAGTTCTTGCTTAGTAGTGTCTGATTGTTTCAAATATACAACTCTTGCTTTTCTAGAACATTGGTAGTAGGACTGTCCTTTTTCTTTTGGTTTTTCTCATGAGAGACCTAATACAGTGGTAGCCTAAACATGTGATGAGAACATCTTTCTTTTTTGATCAGTTATCTTCAGAATTCTGCACATTGCCTGGAAACACTTAACTTGCATGACATCATATTCGGGAAAGAGTAGATTGGAAACCCATGGACTAAAAGTCTAATCCTAATTCTGTGTAAATTTGTGTTATGACTGGAACAAAGGATGATTACTAGGTTATTTATCTGTAAGATAAAAAATGCCACACACTGTGGTCAAAATTGCTCATATATGCAACAGACCTTTTTCGGGTATCTAGATAGAGTGAAATGAGAGGAAATCAGACTTTGCTTCTAGTCCTGGTTTGACTAATGTCCTGTAATAAACACAGCAATTTGATTACATGAAAAATATATTATGAATCAAGAGAAAAGTATTTTCCTAAGTATTACCTACATATGGGATTTATTTGGAAGAGTTTATATATATTGACATCTACTTTTCCAGAAAACAAATGAAAGAGTGAACTATGCAGGAGTCCTGAGCAGTATGAAGAAACTGTACCTGCATTTGTCTTCCAGGGCCTATTAATTTAATAGTTCACATCATATTACTATCAGTATCTTTAGTCATTTCAGATAATTAGAACTATCTGGGGAGCATTATTATTGAGCTAAAGAATGTCTGACCCTGTAATTCATTGAATTATTTTTTCTAATAATGACTTCAGATTTATTTGAATGATGGTTATTAAATGGAATAATTTTAGAATTACAGGAATTTATATTACATTTTAAAACAAGTCTTTGTTGACTATGGGGCGTGGAAGTGTTCTTTTTTAATTTTTAAGATGGTAAATAATGCCATCAAGTAGAAGTGACCTAAGCCACTTTCTCCTTTTCTAGTCATCTGATGATCTAAAAGAAACAACAAAAAAACCCCACAAACAACTAAGCTCTCTAACTTACCTGTGCAGTCTTTTACTTTCCTCTTTTCTATAGATGTAGTAGTATGAGGCAGTGAAGGAATGCTTCTCATATTAATTTTTGAAAAAACTTTGAATTAAGCTTGAACTCTGATATCATTTCATATGCCCTGAGGGTTTTAGAGAGTGCTCTCTTTTTGTTGCCTCATTTGTTGATGATGGTGCTGATGATGACATTTTGGTGTCGTAAAGTTATGATTAAATGCTCATTTGAATTTTTGCCTTATCAAGAATGGCATGTTTTTATGTTTCTATAATTTTTCATCTCAAGTTAAGAGTGAAATATCTTTTCCAGTGATTATATATGGATTAGGGAACTAAGATACTTTACATTTTTCCTTTCGGTGTTCTATATATTTTCCAAATTACCATGATTCAAATGTACATATATATGAATGCAGTATACATCTACATCATTAATGTTAAGAAATAATAAAATTTACTTTTTTAAAAAAAGCTTCTAAAATAAATGAAAGGAAATATGGTATTGGATGTTCACGAATAAAGGTAGTGCTCATACTAAAGATCGACCTGAGAAATTAGTATTGTTCTAAATGAGATTTCTTATCTCTGCTCAGTTTTATAATTATTGCACAGTATTAATCTGTAACAGCCAAAGGGATGTCACTAGCATTTTTTCTTTTGTAGCAGAGTATCCCACTGGCCCCCAGCTATGACACATGTAGCTAGTATGTAGGGTTATGCAACATTCCCTCCTTAAGACCCATTTAGGTGTGCTGATTAACATGGAGATTGAGACATCCCTGGCAGTGGAGAAGACATGACTTCTATCCACAGTTGGAGTTTGGATGTGTTTAAATGTGTCCTATAGACTGCGGCTGAGGCACTATGAAAAATCAAGGTTGCAGACAGGGGAACATTCTCTGTAAAGAATGAAGTCTGACAGCAGTATGGTATAGCTGTGTGTGACCACACGTACACTGAGCAAGACAGGTGTAAGTGTTTGAGCAGAAAAAACATCCCACGTTTTCTGGGTATGGATCCAAACAAACCTTCTTAATCATAGCACAGTGGCAGAAAATGTTTGCCTTTCAGAGGAGCTCTTGTGGCATGGGACTGGTTGACAGCAGTGTGTGTCTGGTCCAGTTGGCAGAGATCTTCCTTTTGGTGGATGTAGGCGTGCCAATCAAGCTATTGAAGCCAGCGATGGAGTTCTGATGTGGTTAGAGGAGAGCAATGACAGTGTCAGTATTTTTACCTGAACAGTCCCATCAGGGGCAAGGGCCTTTGCATCAGTGATCCTCTGGCATTAGAGAATGATAACCAAGACTATAGTCTGTTCAGATTAGTCGGGCAGAAAGGGACATATGCTAGAGTCTTGAATCTCTGATCTCTGGAGAGGCATGTGGACATCTGTGTTACAAGGTAGATTGATGCTCTATGATAAGAAGGATTTCAGGTGCTCACAGTCAAACCTCTGGTGTCAAAATTGGCAACCAAATATATAAACCCAGTCACATCAAGAGTTTTTTAACTTACACATACTCAGCATCTGTCATCGTTTTCCTATTTTAGTATTGTTTAAAGCTGAGTCATCAGGCTGAAAAGGGGAATTTATGAGGACAGAAACATAACTATGCTATTTCCTTTACAATGACATATAAGTCAATAATAGCAAATGCTAGTGAACATTTTTAGGTTCACTACTTCACTTTATAATCTCTGCAACCTATGAGAAAGATATCATTTTAATTTATTTTTTATAAATGAGGAAACTAAAGCAGAAGGAGGTTAATTAATTTGCCTAAGATCCTACAGTTAGCAAATGGTAGAAACAGGATTTCAGCCCAGATAGTATGTGCTTAACCACTAAGTTAAGCTCACTACCAGGAGCGATATGTGATACCAGAGCATGTTACATGATGATCAAATGGTATTGAGCTTTAGTAACAAATATACTGTACTCCTTAAAGATGTTAAAATAATCTATCACATCAAGATGTCACATGAGTTTCCCTGCTCTGTAATGCTGGTGCCAAGTTATAGCGACACTAGTTGTATGATTGTGTAGTTGGGGGTTTCTGTCTACTGTGGATTGATCATATGATGGAATGAATGGAAGAATTAAATACACTGTTTGCGAAAAATCTTTTCTTTAAGACTTCATGATTTTTCTTGTTCTAGCTGTTGGGGAAATGCCTCTATTATTGCAACATGCTTTAATTAAAGACCAAATGAAACCACTTATGGTTTGTATCTAAAATATACTGAGATAAACACAATTAATGGTATCAGTATAGCAATTGATAAACGGTCTTGACTTTGATGTACGATGAAAATCCTACTTTGATAAAAACTTAAAGGGTTGATTTTGTTATGCTAGGAAAAGCAGAATGATTTAAACTTGGAAAATAAATCTAATACAAATGTTAATTATTCTTTCTAAGTAAGGCTAGAGGAATTTCTCTGGTGATATGTTTTATGACTGTCCTTCACTCTGTCCACCTTGATATTTTAATAAATAACAGAATGAGGACATTGGAGAAAGAGTAATCATGTTTATAGATCTATTCATTTATGCATTAATTCATATTTCCTGAGTGCTTTCTGTATGTCAGGCACTATTTTAGGCAATATAGCAGTGAACAAAATGCATAAATGTCATTGTGTGCATAAATTTTTACATTAAAATGTGGGACAAGTTCTACCAAAAAAAAATCCCAAAATGTACTAACAGTTTATTTGTTCATTAGTGTAGGTACTGTGCAAAAATTGAAAGAAGAAAGTGGGATAGAAAATGCTGAGTGTTTACAATTTTATGTAGACTTGCCAGGTAAGGCCTCACAGAGTAGGTGACATGTGACAAAGACTTCACAGGTGAGGGAGTATATTATTCGGATATATAGGGCAAAGCAGAGGGACTACTGTAATAATTCAGGCAAGAGGGTATGCTAGAAGTAATTATACTCAATTTCTGGATATTTATTATTAAGGTAAAATTTACGTATGGTATAACATATAAATCTTAATTGTGTAATTTGGTGAGTTTTGACAAGTGTATCCACTTCTGCAAGCAACTACCCTGTCAAGTTATAGAAGATTACCATGGCTGCAAAATTTCCTCATCTCCCTTTCCTGTCAATCCTTATACCACCATAAGCAGCCACTGTTATGATTTCTTTCCCCTTATATTAGTTCTGTCCATTTGTGTGTGTGTCTGTGTGTGTGTGTTTAGGATCAAGCATTTTGTACTCTCTTATTTCTGACTTCTTTCAGCATCATGTTTTTGAGATTCATCTATATTGTTGTGGATACCAATAGTTCTATCTTTTTATTGCTGAGTAGTATCCCATTGCATAGATTAAATCACAATTTGGTTATTCATTTTCCATTTGGTAGACGTTTAGGTTGTTCATAGTTATATTTACCATGGATAAAGCTGCCACAAATGTTCTTGTACAATTATTTTTGTGGATGTGTTTTTCTTTCTCTTGGATAAATACTAGGAATATCATACCTGGCACACAGGGTAGGTATATATTTAACATTTTAAGAATCTTCCAGTTTTTCAAAATGCTTTAACATTTACTCTCTCACCAGCAATACATGCGATTTCTAGTTGCTTCACATTCTTGTAATATGTTTTGTTATTGTCTTTTTAATTTTTGCAATTGTAATATGTTTAGATTAGAATTTCACCGGGGTTTTAATTAAAATTTTCTGAATTTTTTTTGTGGAAGAGTGAATAGGGTTTCTTAATGGTTTGCATATGCTTATGAGAGGAAGAGTAGAGTAAAAGATGACTCAAAGGATTTTGGGCTCAATTAACTGAAAGCTGTATTGTCCATTAACTGGGATGAGAATTACTGTACTAGGAAAAGATGGGAGGAAGGGAAGGAATATGAAAAATCTATTACAGACTATGTTGATATTCCTATTAGATAAGGTCAGCTGGAGATGTCAAGTAGAAAGTTGGCCATAAGAGTTTAAGTTCAGGGGAAATGTTTATTTGGAAGTCATCAACATATAGATGACCAAATTCATAGGGTTTGTTGACAGCATTTATAGACTACATATAAATGGAAAAGAGATGAATTCTAAGTATTAAGCACTGGAGTCCTCCACAATCAGATCTATTAAAAAAAACAAAAACAAAAACAGGAAAGACTGAGGGTGAGATGAAGCAACCAGAGAGGAAGGAAGACATGTATGAGAATTGTGGCACTCCTAAACCCAAGAAAGGAGTCTTCAATAGAGAGAGCGATGGACTGTACCCAGTGTTGCCTAAAGGGATGATCGGCACAGCTAAGGTGTTAGAGGGACAGGAGGCGGTGGCTGAGAGTGAAATGCTCAGAAAGGTCGGTGTGTTTGGAAGTGTGCTGGAACAAATGATAGATACACAGTTGGAAAAATTTATATATATTTGACAAACTAGGATAATAGGCATAATCTATCAACATACCATTTAATAAGAAAAAGGAAATTCTGGATTCGAATTTAGGTCTAATACGCTAAATGCACAAAGGAAATCATCATTTTACATTGGACCATATATACAGAATTTAATGAATCTAGTTGACTTGCACAGTTAATAAGGGCCTGTCAATTATTTTTGTTTGTTTTTAAACGACAATTTATTCAGCATCATGAACAGACTATTATATTTAGCAATCAACAGCATGGGTGAAAAAAAAATCTACGTTAAAAACCTTTGTTGGAACCCTTTACACTTTCCACCCAACAGAAACTAAAATAACCTGTTATACCGTTACTCATGATACAGTCTTTGAGTTTTTTGTCTGTACACATGAGAATTGTCGAAAACATGTCTTCTTTGTAGCAGCTCAACTGTGCCTCCACTATGCTTGGCTGAGTTCACAAATCAGTTGTACCCTATCATTTCTCTGGTTCTCCTCTCCTGCTAAGCTTTGTTTCCTGGCAACAATGAAAACCTTTTGCTGCTACCATCACTATTGCTGCTGCTGGAACCGTCATAGCCACCTTGGTTTCCTGGTTTGGCAAAGTGTTGGCCTCCACCACCATAGGGCCCAGAGCTTCTGCCTCCAAAATTTAGTCCTTCCATAGGTCCAAAATTTGAAGACTGATTGTTGTAGTTACCAAAATCATTATAGCTTCCACCACCTCCAAAGTTGCTTCCATCATTGCCAAATCCATTATAGCCATCCCCGCTACCACCATATCCACCACCACCTCAACTGCCACCAAAGCCACCTCACCCACTGAAGTTTTCTCCATGACCAAAGTTGTCATTCCTGCCCAAACCACTTCCATGACCACCACCAATGTTTTCAGAACCACTTCGACCTCTCTGACTGGATGAAGCACTAGACATCTCTTGCTTAGATAGTACTTTCCTTATTTCATAGTTGTGGCCATTCACAGTATGGTATTTCTGAATGACAATCATGTCAACAGTCATGGTCATCAAATGTTACAAAAGCAAAGCCTCTCTTGCCACTGCCTCAGTCATTCATAATTTCAATCACTTCAATTCTCCCATACTGTTCAAAATAATCTCTTAGATGATGTTCTTCAGTGTCTTCTTTAATGCCACCAACAATTATCTTTTTTACAGTTAAGTGGACACAAGGTCTTTGAGAATCTTCTCTTGAGACAGCCCTTATTGGTTCCAGAACTCTTCCTTCCACCTTGTGTGGCCTTGTATTTGTGCATCCACTTCCTCCACAGTGGCATATGTGACAAACCCAAAGCCTTTGGAGCACTTGGTGTTTGGAGCTCACATTACCACACATTAGTGTTCTCCATTGCTCAAAATGTCTCTTCATACTCTCATCAATTGTTTCAAAGTTCAAACCTCTGATGAAGAGCTTCTGCAGCTCTTAAAGCTCTTTGGGAGGCTCTGATTTAGACATAAAGGTGGTGGGAGGGGAGACTTTCATGATGCTTACTCAGTGGTGTCCACAGGCAGAAAAGCAAGGGTTTGTCAATTAGATTATCACTAATGTTTCCCAATAAAATTTCTCAGAAACAATTTTCCAGAAACCTAATTCATTTTAATCTGAATTAAATAATAGCATCCAAAATAAGGATGACAGTTTCATGTTACTAGCCTAGGTAAATAATATTTAAATACTGTATTCTTTTATATATTCTACACAGCCTATCAAAGGACAAGAGACAGGGGTTATGTGAGAATTTCAAACAGTATCACATAATTATGGTGTTGCCAAACAGACATTTTCAAATTTCTCGCTTGAGAAGAAAG
The DNA here is from genome assembly GCA_028534135.1 of Potos flavus. NCBI lineage: Eukaryota > Metazoa > Chordata > Mammalia > Carnivora > Procyonidae > Potos > Potos flavus. The sequence continues at coordinate 34,845,690 of CM052886.1, read as the reverse complement.
AAGTTGAAGAAAAAACAATTGAGTGGCATTTAATATTCCTCCTTGAGCAATAGTAATGACAAAATGTAGAGATACCCCTTTTTGATAGCAGTAAATTTTTTTCTATTTTAAGATTCATAGCACTGCTTCATCAGCAATTTAATCCTTTACAATTTTTAAAAATGAATAAATTAGAGTTAACTTTATGGCGAAGGCTTTTATTTCAAGATTCTAAGAAACTATCAATTATAAGATAAACCATTATTTTATGTAGCAAATTGCCATTAAAACTATGACATGCCTTCACTTTTAAGACCCATCCCGATTTCGGGGCACCTGTGTGGCTCAGCCAGTTAAAGTTAAGTGTCTGCCTTCAGCTCAGGTCTGATCTCAGGGTCCTGGAATCCAGCCCCAAATCGGGCTCCCTGCTCTGCAGGGAGTCTGGTTCTCCCTCTGCCCCTCACCCATTCATGCTAGGATGCATGTGCACCTGTGGGCTCTCTCTCTCTCTCACTCTCAAATAAAATCTTTAAAAAAGACCCATCCTGATTTCAGAAATGTCAAAATATGAAATTAGCTTGTATTAATGATATATACTAATTAAAAACTATATTCTCAACTTCTTGTTTTTATTTTTTTATCTTTTTTAAGATTTATTTATTTATTTGACAGAGAGCACAAGTTGAGGGAGTGAGAGGGGCTCGATGTGGGGCTTGATCCCAGGACCCTGGGATCATGACCTGAGCCAAAGGCAGACACTTAACGGATTGAGCCACCCAGGTGCCCCTCAATGTCTTGTTTTTAATAACAGTGTCTTAGGGTGCTATGTATTTTTCAACTATCCCAAATTGGCATAAAAATACATTATGGAAAGGACATACTTTTCTGTGGAAAATCAAATTCATTTTTATACAAAAATCGTATTTTTTTTAAGATTTTATTTATTTATTTGACAGAGAGAGAGAGAGAGATCACAAGTAGGCAGAGAGGCAGGCAGAGAGAGAGGGGGAAGCAGGCTCCCCACTGAGCAGAGAGCCCGATGCGGGGCTCGATCCCAGGACCCTGAGATCATGACCTGAGCCGAAGGCAGAGGCTTTAACCCACTGAGCCACCCAGGCATCCCCAAAAATTGTATTTTTGTTACAGTTAGGATAGCTATATGTTTTCCTTAAATAATTCCTGATACAGGTTAACTCTTTCAAATCAGTGACAAAATTCTTATTA
>CM052886.1:34798945-34843987 GCA_028534135.1 Potos flavus | reverse complement strand
AGCATGCTTCTGAGATGCCTGTGTAATGTTTGTGATGTTGATGAATGTGACGTGCTGTAACCTCTGTGGTAATAGTGCATTATCATTTTAAAATAGCTAAATTAAGGATTTTTTTAAAAATTTATTTTATTTTTTCGGTGTTCCAAGGTTCATTGTTCATGCACCACACCCAGTGCTCTATGCAATATGTGCCCTCCTCAATACCCACTACCAAGCTCCACTACTCCCCTCCCCTCCAAAACCCTCAGTTTGTTTCTCAGAGTCCACAGTCTCTCATGTTTCATCTCCCCCTCCGATTTCCCCCAATTAAGGATGTTTTAACTTTAATTCAGGTTCCCTTATGAAGAACCCTAAAAACTTGGCTGTAAAAATACAGTTGAATATAACACTGTTTTTGTGTGACTATTTAGTAGAAAGCTGGGTTTGAGCAGTAAGTAATTTCAGTAGAGAGTGAGGAAGTAGCACTTCAAGAAGTAGCTGTGAAGCAGATATTCTTAACTTCAAACGTGGTAACTTGTAAGCTTGATTTTTTTTTTTTAATTTAAATTCAATTAGCCATTACATAGTACACCATTACTTTCAGATATAGAACTCAGTAATTCATCAGTTGCACACAATACCCAGTGCTCATTACATCACATGCCCTTCTTAATGCTCGTCACCCAGTTACCCCCATCTCCCCCACCACCTACCCTCCAGCAACCCTCAGTTTGTTTCCTATAGTCAAGAATCTCTCATGGTTTGTCTCCCTCTCTGATTTCTTCTCATGCAGTTTTCCCTCCCTTCCCCTATGGTCCTCTGTGCTGTTTTTATATTCCACATAAAAGTGAAATGATATGATATTTGTCTTTCTCTGCTTGACTTATTTCACTCAGCATAATACCCTCTAGTTCCATCCATGGCTATGTAAATGGTAAGATTTCATCCTTTTGATGGCTTAGTAATATTCCATTACACAGACACAGGCACAGACACACACACACACACACCCTACGTCTTTTTTTATCCATTTATCTGTTGATGGGCATTTGGGCTCCCTCCACAGTTTGGCTATTGTGGACATACGATGCCCAGCCACATGTAACCACAGCAGTTATATGCCTCTGTTTAAACATAGGACTAAAAGAAAATGATAAATATCTCAGTACTATTTATTATTATTAGTTACTACTACTTAATTTTTGCTTCTATGACACTGTTTCATTTCTTAAAGTGAGTAGGTATAAAATACTTTCTGGGTTTGAACTATTTATCTTCCTAATTCTTTACCTTTCTTTTTTTTTTTTTTTTTAAGATTTTATTTATTTATTTGACAGAGAGACATCACAAGTAGACAGAGAGGCAGGCAGAGAGAAAGGGGGAAGCAGGCTCCCTACTGACCAGAGAGACTGATGCAGGGCTCGATGCCAGGACCCTGAGATCATGACCTGAGCCGAAGGCAGAGGCTTTAACCCACTGAGCCACCCAGGCGCCCCTACCTTTCCATTATAATACAGGATGGGAGAGTCAGGTGGAGTGAGTCAGTTGTTTTTTTTCCAATATTGAATTAGAAGTAAATTCAGTTTTGGTTAAGGTAGAAAAACATTTCATAGAAAAATTATCCAGTTAGATATAGTGGAAGAACTAATGTCAATGTATTTGCATGCCATCATGAGACTTATAGAATGAAGTTTAGCAATTCCGATTACTTATTTTTTTTTTAAGATTTTATTTTTCTAAGTAATCTCTGCACCCAATGTGGGGCTCAAATCCACAAACCTGAAATCGAGAGTCCCATACTCCACTGACTGAGCCAGCCAAGTGCCCCCTGGTTACTTATATTTTAGCAAAAGTTGAAGTAGTTCCTTGTAGGGGATCTCTCTGAGGCATTTGATAACGTCTCTCTCAACACTTCCAATTGCCCAGGAAGCAAGTAGCAGGGAAGAATGGTCAGCCCCATCCTGCATATTTTATTTGGCAGTAAGACAGAGAGTTGACCTGAACATCTGCCTGTGTTATACTCTATTTTGATTTTAGTAACATCACTATAATTCTATATTGACGTTCCCCCCTTCCTCTTTATGTTGCATTGCCATAAAAAGCTGCCATTCCAGTATGTACTCTGTCCTAAATCTCATTGGATCTCTGTATTAAAAATCCTTAAAACTATCAGGATGAGATGACCATACCTTAGGAGGTATTCTAACTATGAGAATGTGGTTTTCTTTCTCCTCAAGATACAGCCCCGTACATAACTGCAGTCAGTTTTTGTTTTTTGTTTTTTTTTTCTTTTTTTCTTTTTTTTAGATAAGGTCCTTGGAGGGTCAGATTATTCTTTTTCCTTCTTATTTTCCAGAGGTTTAAGCTGAACCCCAGGGATAGGGCATGATGCAATCATAGGAATAGATTCCTGTGACAGGGGCTGAGGGTGCAAGCATTTTTTTCTTTCATGTCTTTTTCTGTATAACTGATACTCTTATTTATTTTTGTCCAATCTTCATTAAAAAGAGATGAGCTATGGCTAAAATAATGTATACATTGCCACAACATAAAGTGAATAAAGAAAACAGGGAAAAGGGAGACAACACGAGGGAGCTAAAATGAAACCAAAGGTAAATTAGTAAGTTGGAAAGTGTGTCAGCGAGGGAAGTTAGCAGATTTCAGTTTTAGCTTTAAGATTTCTAGCTTTTAAAGAAAAAGAAAACAAATTAAAAGATTTGAAGTGATTATGCTATTAATGGTAATTTCTCATGAGGGAAAGAAAAAAGACCTTTTATTGTACTCTGGCTATAGATCTCTTGTTTTCATAGGGGCCCTGTGATGAGCTTAACATCCTCGGCAATACTCTTCCAGCAAATGCAGTACAAATCATTCTAGGTGTTTTTCTTATTGTCTATATTTAATATGAGCCTGTGGGTGATAGAAACAAGGAACTCAGTAAAAAGTTATTGTATGTGGGTCTGTAAAGTGTGATCTCTAAGGACAAAGGACTAAGATTGTCTGATTTTGTACGTAAGTATAAAGATTGGGATATCTAGAGCAGAATTTGGCAAACTTGTCCTGTATAGGCCAGAGTAAATATTTTTGGTCTTGTGGGTCAGATGGTCTCCATCACTTACCATTCAGTTCTGCCATGGTGGCATGAAAGGAGCCAAGATAAAGTATAAATGGATGAATGAAGCCATGTCAAATCTTGCTTTACAAATCAGGCAGTTAGCCAGATATGGTTCATGAGCCATATTTTGCCAGTTCTTGATCTAGAGAAATAAATGTCATTTAACCAAAGTTACCTCACCTCTGAATAAGGGCAGGTGAGTGAGTAGAGGCAGCAGGGGCAATATTTCCCTCCCCATATTCCACATCCTACATAAGAATGAGTGTTGATCCATATGTGGGACATGGAAAGTGTACCAGTAAATAATATGTACCAAGGAATGGTCAGGTGTGGCTCTGGCTCTTCTACCTGCCAGATCTGTTAACTTGATCATTTTTCCTCACCTGTCCATAACTTGACGTCCTTATCAGGAAATTGGGCATAATAATTCTTTCCTCACAGGGTTGTCATGAGGCAAAAGACTTAGCTATTATCTGAATGATTCATATGAATTAATAGATAATAGTTTGGGTCCTGAAGTATATGCCACACGTTTCAAATTGTTGGCCAGGGGACTCTATCCAACATATAGGAGTGTTTAATTGGCCCTGTAAAATATGGGCTATTTAAGTATCTGAGATGCTAATATGAAAAACGTGTAGATATATATGGTGACTCTGTATGAACATAAGGATTTTAGGGAAAAGAAAAAGGGAAAGATCTAGCTGCCTTAGGCCTGTAGCATTGAATGGAAATGATGAGCTGTCCATGGTAGCGGGGCAGGTGGCCTCCAGTTTTCACAGCCCCCACCGGCATACCTTGTCTCCCTGATGCTCAGGCTGGGCTCTGTTGGCATTTATAATCCAGCTTGTCCTGCTGCTTTCCTTTTGCAGTGCCCAGAAAAAAACCAAAATCCACCATGGCATCCTGTCTACATCTTGATTTTTCTTTCTGTATCTTGTCCACTTCATTGTTTGTTACCTACATGGTTGTTGTTAAGACTCCAGAGAGTAGTGTCTTAGAGAGTGTGTAAGTCAAGAAGTTAATAAGGTATCTGTGATCAAAGAATTCTATGGTTACATAAGTTTAGGGACACTGAAAGAAGCAAAGAAACCAGGTGTCTTTCTTGTGGGCATCTCATTATCCTTTAATATATTAATGTGTAGATTTAGTTTCCAAGATAGGAGTGCACTCTATAGCTTTCTTGAATTGATATTTATGACCAAAAACAAACAAACAAACAAACCAGAAACTTTCTGAAAAACCTGTACTCTGAAAACTGTAAAACATTGATAAAGAAATTGAAGAAGACACAAAGAAATGGAAAGACATTCCATGCTCGTGGATTGAAAGAACAATTATTGTTAAAATGTCTCTACTACTAAAAGCAACCTACAGATTTAATGCAATTCCTATCAGAATACCACAGTGTTATTCACAGAACTGGAACAAATGATCCTAAAATTTGTATGGAACTACAGACTGCAAATAGCCAAAACAACATTGAAAAAGAAAAGCAAAACTGAAGGTATCACAATTTCAGACTTCAAGTTATACTGAGAGCTGTAGTAATCAAAACACTCTGGTACTGGCACAAAATAGACACATAGATTAATGGAACAAAATAGAAAGTGCAGAAATAAATCTGCATTTATATGGTCAATTAATCTTCAACAAAGCAGTAAAGAATATGCAATGGGAAAAAGACAAGTCTTTCAACAAATGGTGTTGGGGAAACTGGACAGCTACCTGCAAAAGGATAAAACCAGACATTTTCTTTCACCATACACAAAAATAAACTCAAAGTAGGTTAAAGACCTAAATGTGAAACTTGATATCATAAAAATCCTAGAGGAGAGCACAGACAGTAACCATTTTGACATCAGCTGTAGTAACTTCTTATTGGATATATGCCTGGAGGCAAGGGAAACAAAAGCTGCTCTGCTTTTGGGACTTCATCAAAATAAGAAGCTTCTGCACAACAAAGGAAACAATCAACAAAAATAAAAGGCCACCTACTGAATGGGAGAAGATATTTGCAAATGGCATATCTAATAAAGGGTTAGTATCAAAGATATATAAAGAACTCCTACAAGTCAATACCCAAAAAACAAATAATCCAATTAAAAATAGGCAGAAGACATGAACAGACGTATCTCCAAAGAAGACATACAGATGGCCAACAGACACATGAAAAGATGCTCAATGACACTTATCATCAGAGAAATGCAAGTTAAAACTTCAATGAGATACCACCTCACACCTGTCAGAATGGCTAAAATTAAAACTGTAAGAAACAAGTGTTGGCAAGGATGTGGAGAAAAAGGAACCCTCTTGCACTGTTGATGGGAATGCAAACTGGTATAATCACTGTGGAGGAGAACATGGAGTTTCCTCAAAAAGTAAAAATGGAGCTACCCTATGTAATCACACTACTGGGTATTTACCCCCCAAATACAAAAACACTAACTCAAGGTATACTTGCACCCTTATGTTTATTGCAGCTTTATTTACAACAGCCAAATTATGGAAGCTGCCCAAGTGTCCATTGATAGATGAATGGATACAGAAAAAGCGAATGTATATATATATATATATATATATATATATATATATACACACACACATATATATATGTATATATATACACACACACACACATATACCATTATATATAGTATATACCAATATATATATACCATTACATATATAAATATATGTATATATATATATCATTATTCAACCTTAAAAATGAAATCTTGCCGTCTGCAATGACATGGATGGAGCTAGAGGGCATAATACTAAGTGAAATAAGCCAGAGAAAGACAACTACCATATGATTTCACTCATATGTAGAATTTAAGAAACAAAATAAATGAGCAAAGGAAAAAAAAAAAGACAAACCAAGAAACCAACTCTTAACTATAGAGAACTGATGGGTGGGGAGTGGATGAAATAGTTGATCCGTATTCAGGAGTACAGTTGCTGTAATGAGCACTAGGTGATGTATGGAAGTGTCGAATCACTGTAATATATACCTGAAATTAATATAACACTGGATGTTAAGTGTAGTGGAATTAAAATACAAAAATAAATGAGATGAGCCTGGGTGGCTCAGATGGTTAAGCGTCTGCCTTCGGCTCAGGTCATGATCTCAGGGTCCTGGGATCAAGCCCTGCATCGGGCTCCCTGGCTCAGCGGGGAACCTGCTTCGCTCCCTCTCTGCCTGCCTCTTTGCCTACTTGTGATCTCTCTCTCTGTCAGATAAGTAAATAAAATCTTTAAAAAGAAATAAAAATAAAAAATAAATGAAAAAAATGGAAACTGTCATCCTTTAGTGTTCCATGTGGTTGTGGCTACTTAGCCACTATTATTCCCATAGAACATGATTTGGGAAACACCATTACCATTCTAAAAATCCCCATAGAATTTGTAATTTTAAGATAAACATTCTAGATATATGCATTGGAAATAGTATCTACTGCTACTATTTCAGGTAATAGTATCCACTGATTACCTGATGTTTGAGCCTACTTTACAACATCACTGGATAATAGTAGTATCAAGAGTAATATAACCAAGATTAATTGAATACTTGCAGGCAATGGTTTGCTGGGTTATTTCATTAATCCTCACAGAAATCCTCTAAAGGGGTTTGTCTTACCCTATTCTACAAAGGATGAAAATGAGGGACAGAGAGTCTAAATCATTTGCTAAAGGTAACACAGATGCTAAGTAAGCAACCAAGATCCTTAGTCCTCACTCTTAGCAGCTGGATATCTTTCTTAGCTAAATGCAGTGACAGTTGGAAGACGTCTGCCCCAAATTATATCTAAATTAGTGTGATCTTGAACCATGTTTCTTTTACTCAATTATGTATAAATTACCTATTGAGAATAATTCACATTTTTATTATAAAACCTTAATAAGAAAAGTATATGTTATCTTTCACTTCCTTTTGTCTAGGACGTATATGTAGCTAACGCAGTAGACTCACAGAATTGTGGTAAAATTTAAAAAGAGGTCCTGAAACGTCGCTACTTTATAGTTTTTTTTTTAAAGATTTTATTTATTTATTTGACAGAGAGAGATCACAAGTAGGCAAGAGACAGGCAGAGAGAGAGGGGGAAGCAGGCTCCCCGCTGAGCAGAGAGCCCGATGCGGGGCTCGATTCCAGGACCCTGAGATCATGACCTGAGCTGAAGGCAGAGGCTTTAACCCACTGAGCCACCCAGGTGCCCCATTTACAGTTTTAAAATGTTATATGAACTGATGGGATTTTTTATGAAGACATTGATACCCTTGGAACTGTTAAGGCCCAGATTACTTATATCAGTTCCTAAAGGTACTGATTAGCCCCAAAGTGTTCCCTACTTGAAGCAATAAAGGCCAAGAGAGATCAATAAAATTTACACATAATTTAATGTTCCTAAAATCTTCTCTGCAAAACGATAGTGTTTAATAAAGAAATAGATATGCCTAAATTCCCTTTGTCTCTATGTCTTCACTGTCCATCTTTTCCTGGAGTCTTGTATATAATTTTGCCCCAAGTACAAATTTCCAATTTATTAAGGAAAAAGTAGAGTATTGGAAAGATGTTTATTGAGGTCCAAGAATTGTCAATAAATTAGAAGACATTTGTTATTCAGTAGATTGGAGAATACACAACAAAATAACAAAATAATATTAATTTTAAATGTATAGATATACACACAAATATAAATATATACATGTTGCATTTCAGTGGTACGAAGATGCTATTAATTGTTGTAGACACCATCAATGTAATGGAAGCTTTTAACAGAGAAGATAAACAATGTATCAATCCTGCAATTATAGTTTATGTAAGACACATTCAGATTTCAGGAATTATAATAATTCAAATGTATCTTGTGGTGTAGTCTGGGTGAGATGGAATTAATGGATTATTGACTAATCTAATGTGGGGTTTGGTAGAATGAGAGAAAAGGAGAAATTGATTGAGACTGGTTCCAGGTGACTGGCTTAAGGGTAGGGGTTGGTGTATCTGGGAAGCAAATTGAGATTGTAGCATGCTGTGAAGTTTATTTAAGGTCTTAATCAGTGTCAAGTTCAAAGCCTTGTTGAATTAGTTGGGGGTTACCTTTAGATGGGTCACCCTCTAATCATGCCTTATTTGTCCCTCTGATGTATTTACAGGTACTGACGATGGATGGGCATCATTAGGTATCTCTTATTATATTGCCCCACAAATATCTTAACCGTGAGTTTTTTGGAGTAATATTTTTCCATTCATGTCTACAGGGTGCTAGCCATTTGAAGAATTCATGACCATGCCTGAATGTTCATATTAGTCCATTAAATCAAAATGTGATTTTCTTCCAGAAATTTTTTAAAAAATAACATATATTTTTCTGGTTCTGAAAATGATTCATGGTAATTGAAATCAATTTGGAAAATGTTGGTATAAAAAAGATGACTTAAAGTCACCTTTAATTGTACATCTGCCTATAACTACTTAATTTAAAATGTTTCTAGTCTTTTTTTATTTATAATTTTTTATATAAAATTGGGATTGTGTGGTATGATAATTTGTTCCCATTTAAACTGGACACTGTGAACATGTCATTTTAAAAATGATTAGTCTGGGTAGATAAGTAAATATTTCACACAACTTAAACTCATGTTCATCCATGTTATTAGACTGACTTCAGAGAGAAAAGTTGTATAACCTATAATTTTAAGGAAAATCTGTTGCTGTGTGAAACTCAGCAAGAGGAAAACAGACCTAATTACCATGCCTCTAACATTCCATTTTATTTTGTAGCGTTATAATACCATGAGCTCAGGTGGCTCCATATATTTGCAAATCGGACAAATTAAATTGTACAAATTTCAATTAATAATAACGCTCCAAAATTCTGTAGTATTTCTGAAAAAAAATAGTAATTCCTTGTAATTTCACATTTTCAGAAATATCCTTAAACTTATGTTTTCAAGAAATTTCTGGACATTAAAGGATCAATAAGAATATTCCTAATTGATAAGACTCTTCAAATCATAAGCCTCTGCATTTGATTGAAGAAATTTCCATAGTATTATAATTCATTCTCTTTCCAAAAGGATCTGATGTTACATCGATACACTGGTGTTAAAAAACAATAGGAGAATTGAATAGAACTTTTAAAAATGAATCTAAGTAAAGTGATTTATAGTACATATCACTGTGCCCGTGACTTGAAGCTCTATTTTAGTTTTTAGTAAGTATCAGGCAACCTATTTCAAAATAAGCTTTTTTTTTTTTTTTTTTAGCTTGGCCATTTGCACCACTGGGCAAAATAGTAGGTGCCCAGTGCATGCATGACCAACTACGTGCCAGAAGGCTGCTATGGCAGGCCCCCAGAAGGGAGGGGAGGAAATACAGAGTTTGGAGGATTAAAAACTGGGAAGGCTTCTAGGGCAACAGGGTTATGATGGTTGATATAGTAAGTTACTGAAAAAGAAGTGGGGATATTAAAAAAAGAGACAAAAAGAAGTTCCAGAATATTAAAGATTAGCTAACTCTTGTTGTTCCTAAAGTATTTTTTTAATTTATTCTTTTCTTATATGTTTTTTTCTCTGGTATTACACCCTAGGTATACTATGGAAAGCAAGAGATTTTTGCATGGATTTGTATTTGTTTCACATTTATAACAAAATCTAAGACTGTCATTTTAGAGATTATGTATCAGTTATCAAGCAATTGATGAGAAAAACAATCTCAATTTGCTTTCTGAGATTGGACAGTGATACATTAAAGCGAAAAGCTTCTCATTTTCTGATAATGACTTAGTGGTCCTAGTTGTGTTATAAGTAAAAGTTGACCTGTTGATTACATACTCTCTAATAGCAAGGACTGAGTTCGTCAGCCTGTGTTATTCCTATCTGGGATATAGCCTATGACTCAAAAACACTCAAAACTGTGAGGAGATGCCATTGCATTTTAAGACAAAATTGATTGCCTAATCAATGTTAAGAGACGTTGAGAGAGAGAAATCTAAGACTTGACTTTGGATTATTGGATTGTCTAGTTGTTCTCATGATGCAGGATACTGATTCATCAATATCACTGCCCACTCTGGACGAACTGTCACAGCCCTCCATGTGCATTACTTTATTACTATCTTTCACATTTGGAGGATGCAGCTATTGATGTTGCCATACTTGCTTGGCCTGAAAATGTCCACAGTGTATTGGATTTTTTAAAATAATGGAATCTATTAGTCTCATTTTTATTTATTTCTAATTCAAAGAAGGATGGATTTAATTAGAATATTATACTGCAAAAAGAAATTTATTTTTGTGTATAGTCGGGAAAGAAAAGTTGTAGCATCTCCATTTATTTGTCAATATATGCAACTTCATTGTCTTTATTTCAGTAGTTATCTCAACAAATCATTTATTTTTAAGGATTATGTAAATTATTTCATTTCCCATTAAAAAGCAGTATTAATGGAAAACTGTTAATGGAAACTTGAATCATCTAAAGTATCCAGAATTTCAAAATGATAAATCTATTATTTATTAAGAATAATAGTCTTACAGTTTTAATAAGGTTATTTTTTTTTTCCATTCTAATCATTCAGCCTGCTTCTTTGTACCGTAGAAAGGAAGACAAATGTTAACTAAGCCAAAAATGTAGATTTTCAAAGATGCCTTCTATTCAGTTCTATGTATAGACTAATTTCTTGCCTTGTTAATCATAACAGGAAACAGAATTGAAATAATTTTTAGTTTGGTATCTTTGTATCAGTTTTTTTCTTCTTCTATTTACTTATACATTACTGTATGATTTAGTAAACATTGTTCTTCCAAGTCAAGAAATGCAGGTGATCTTGTCATTTGCAATAACATGGATACACCTAGAGGATATTATGCTAAAAGAAATAAAGTCAGACAGAGAAAGACAAATACCATATGATTTCACTTATGCATGGAATCTAAAAAATAAAACAAAGGAATAAACAAAACTAAAACAGACTCATAGATACAGAGAACAATTTGGTGGTTGCCAGAGGAGAGGAGGGTAGGGAGAGAGCCAAACAGGGAGAGGGGATTAAAAGGTACAAATGTCCAGTTATAAATAAGACAGGGTGCTGCAATATACAACATGGGGAATACAGTTAATATTATAATAACTTTGGTGACAGATGGTAGCTAGATTTATCATGGTGATCACTGCATAATATATATAAATGTTGAATCACTATGTTGTACATGTGAAACTAATATAGTATGTCAACTATGCTTCAGTTAAAAAAAAGACATATAGATGATATTTGCTTTGGAAGTCTTATGGAGGTAGGGGTTAATGGGCCTGGGTCCTTTTATCATTGTCTACGGTTTGTTTTTCTCTTTAGTGTTGCCCCCATTCTTCTCTGGACTTCCATCCAGAGAAATAGAGCTAATATCAGGTAGTCAGTTTCTGTACTATTCAAGTAACAGATGGTAGGCACCTTATACCTATTCCATTGTGTTACTAAAACGTTCTTTTTCTCTTAGATTGATCTTTGAGACTAGGATTCTTCTTTTTTTTTTTTAAGATTTTATTTATTTATTTGAGAAGGGGAGAATGAGAGAGAGAAAAAGACAGAGAACCTGAGAGGGGGGAGAGTCACAGGGAGAAGCAGACTTCCTGCTGAACAGGGAGCCTGACGCAGGACTTAATCCTGGGACTCCAGGATCATGACCTGAGCCGAAGGCAGTCGCTTAACAAACTGAGCCACCCAGGTGCCCTGAGATGAGGATTCTCCTTATTTGAACATCATCTATAGCTAACTCATTCCATATTTTACCTGAAACAATGTTTTACTGCTAGATTGTCAATTCTAAATGTTCTTCAACATCAGTGGCTATATAGTATGTAGAAAATGTCCTTTCCATAGAGAGACAAATTATACACAAAAGTGTATTTGGTTATTTTTTAAAGGTTTTTAAACATTGTTTTATGATTGAGTCACAACTCAGTGCTCTCTTGCACGCACACGCACAAATGCATCCAAATACACACTGTGTATGGATTATTTCATTTTGCCTACATGATAGCATTACCTACAGTGGCCTTTCTTTGTTTTGCTTTTATTTTCTTCTATAAATCTGAAATTACTCTTTAATATGTGTTTATGAACTATCAATTTTTATCCCCTCCATATTTTAATAAGGCAAACACAGTTAAGTCAAGATGACTAATGGGTTGGTGGGGAGAAGTATGGGCTGATAAAAATTAAATAGGGAACAAACAATTCCCTTTCAAAGCCATCCTTTTAAAATAGCCAGTTATTATGAATAAAAAGCAGCATTATTAAACATTTCTTTTAATTAAATTTTATAATAGAGATATTTAACCTTCTACCTTCTATGTCTCATGTTGTCTATGGCAGGCTTTAGTAGGCATTCAGAATTTGAGAGAATATTTGAGTTCTGAAACTTTTTATAGGAAGGGATAGGAATCTTTATAGGGATCTTATTTTATATACTTTAAAGTATTAGATACAATTTTTGCCCAAAACACAAAAGACAATCAATCATTAGCAAAAATCTGTTTTCATCCTCTACAGGGAACATTCTTTCCCCTTCTTATTTTCCTCTGTCAGTTCCCTAGTCCATTCTGTTCCCTACTTATTCAGACATCTTACATGTTTTCTTGATTTTTTTTCTTCAAATTTCAACCATCTCTTCCTCCATCTACCCTCTTCTTGGCCAACTTGATTCTTGCCTCACTGAGGGAACTGGGGCTATCACAAACTTCCACAAGCTTTCATCATCATGTTTAACACCTATCTCTCAGATTAACACATAACATATTTAACACATAACATATTTAACACCTATCTCTCACCTATCTCAGATTAAACTGAATTAAATTAAATCAGCATGAATTGTTCATGCTGTTACAGAAGGCCCCTCCCTCCAAATGTCTTCTAGAATCTACCTTCCTTCCTCAAGAATAGTGGTCTAGCAATTACTGTTCTGTCCTCCATTACAATAGACAAGTGCAGTACAATGCAATGTTATTTCTTAAAAATCAAGCTCTATTTACTGTGAAGGATGATTTAAGATATGTTTTCAAGTTAGAGGAATATGTATGTTATATATATGGGAGATGTTGTATGTCATATAATAAAATTCTGTATTATGTGTTACAGGCATTCTTTAGTAGTAGGGATATGAGAACTATTCAGAAATGGCTTCGAGAAGGTAAGACTTGAAATGGAAATTTATGGACGGAGAGATTTGGATATGTGAAGAAGGAATTAGAGCAGCCATTGCAGTCAGGAGACACAACATGAGCAAATGTGCAGAAGTGCAAATGAGCATGGTATAATCAGGGTTTGGAAAGGAAGCCTGAGTAGCTAGAGTAGAGGCTTCATGAAAGAGCTCAGAAAGAGACATGATGTGAAAGGGAGCCTGGATGCTGCTTCATGATGTCCTTGAATTCCAGGATGTATTCAATAGAGATGATAGTAGAATGTCCACATGGAAATATCTACTGATGAATTTTGTATTTTTTGAGCTGAGATTTTATAATAGGATATACATAGAGTCATATTTCTTTTGATTTTCTGTTTAGTACCTTCCAAACTGAGTTCACATGTCATATTTCAGGATTGAGGAAAAATACACATCTTGGTGGCATTGAGGCCACATATTGGCAAACAGGGTAGAAGCTTGAGCACATCAAAGTTCTACCCCCTCATTGAGATGTATGAAGAACAGACTTGGTCAGCATAGAAGGCTTTCCCAGTGAACAGGTCCAGCGTCCAGTTGGGTTGACATTTCAGCCTACCCGAGCTTCAGGGTCCCAGAATGAGACTGCAGGCCACATGAGAAGGGACTAGACCTTTTAAAAGAGTAAGTTGATGGTTGCCATTTTGTGTGATGACAGGGCAGAGACTTGGAAATCGTTTTTTACCTAACAAATCATGTCCCTTACCTTCCCTTCTCTGACTCTGTCATTAGCATAGTAATCTCATAGTCTAGAGCACTGATGTCTACTAGAACGTCTTCTGATGATGAAAATATTCCATGATATTTGTGGGTATGGAGCACTTGAAATGTGGCTAATGAAACATTTTAATTTTTTTTAATTTAAACCTAAATTGTCCTATGCGGCTATTGGTTATGGAATAGTATATGGCACTATAGAATCAAACTAGCTTTTAGTGAACATGTATCATGTGCCCGGCCTCATCTAAGAACTTTACATGTACTAACTCACTTAATCACCATGAGAATCATAAGGAGCAGGCATTATTCTTTTCCTTTCCCACTATAGAAATGAGAGAACTGGGGCAGAGAGGTTTAGCATAGGGAGGAAATGACAAATTTGGGTTTTAAATCTAGGCACTATATCCATATAGCTTAAACAACTGTATTGTCTCATCTTTAAACCCTACATTAATCTTGCTCTCCCTTTCTCGCTCACATTCATTTGTATAGGTTATTACCATAGTGAGAAACTATTTTATGCGTAAAATATATTAACCATTCCTCTTGGGGCTTTATATGTTCGCTTATCACTGCCTCTGAAATAGCATAGGCTCACTTAATGTGTGAATCACTGAATGGCTCCCTAATCATCATACCACTTTCCCAAAGAAGTGCTTCTGAGACTTGAGTGTGCACCAGAACCACAAGGAATACAGGTGGTGGTTTCTAATACAGGAGGTCTAGGGTGGGGCCTGAGAATTAGCATTTCTAACAAGTCTCTAGGTGATGCTGATACTACTTGCCTGTCCAGTGGCCACACTTGGAGACACACTGCCCTAAACCAAGTTTTAAGTCCACTGCGAGGCTAACTGACTTTATTTATTTATTTTTTTAAAGATTTTATTTATTTATTTGACAGAGAGAGAGACATCACAAGTAGGCAGAGAGGCAGGCAGAGAGAGGGGGAAGCAGGCTCCCTGCTGAGCAGAGAGCCTGATGTGGGGCTCGATCCCAGGACACTGAGATCATGACCTGAGCTGAAGGCAGAGGCTTTAACCCACTGAGCCACCCAGGCGCCCCACTAACTGACTTTAAAATAGAATCGTTGATACTTTTCAGATTCTTCCGGTGAAAGACATACTCTTTCATTGTTATTTTTTTTGTTTTGTATGTTGCACAAATAGTATATGTATTCTCTTATTGCCAAGAGGTGAAATACACTGAAAAATAAGGAAGGAAAAGAAAGAAAGAAAGGAAGAAAGAAAGAAAGAAAGAAAGAAAGAAAGAAAGAAAGAAAGAAAGAAAGAAAGAAAGAAAGAAAGAAAGAAAGAGAAAGAAAGAAAGAAAGAAAGAAAGAAAGAAAGAAAGAGAGAAAGAGAGAAAGAGAGAAAGAGAGAGAGAGAGAGAGGGAGGGAGGAAGGAAGGAAGGAAGGAAAGAAAGTGAGGGAGGGGAAGTAAAGACGCAAGAGAAGGCAGCAAGAGAACTAAAGAAAAAAATTGATATATAACAAAAGGCTAGATTACATCAAACCCTCTAAGATTCATGCAGAGGTTGCCATCTGGTACCCACCAGGAAAAATCTGGTCACAAAGCTATTGTGATCAGAATAATACTTGAAATAAAATCAAATTTCATTGTTTATGAATAGAGTATATCTTCATTTTCCACAGATCCCGCCAATCCATTTTGTTTTACAGGTATTGCTTTACACATTTACATCTTTTCCCTGTCAGTTAGACTTTTAAGTTTGCTATTCCAGATTTAGGAAACATTACTCATCTATTGTTTTTTCCTTCCTCAAAGTAAGTTTTATGTTCACATTGGCTGTCTTGATATGGCAATGATGATAGCATTTGTTAGCTTCAGGCTTATGTAAATTTTAGTCTCTGAATTTCAGTGAAAAGAGGATTTCTTTTTCCCAGTAGACCTAGCAAAGGTCCATGATTAATCCTAATGGGCCCTGATTTAGTCATGGGCTCACCCTCTCTGGACCACAATCAGGAGATGAACCCAAACCGTGTTTTGAATTGTAACCTTGATAATGTTGTTCTTTTTACCTGAAATACAGTGACAAGGTACTTATCAGTCTAAGAGGTTTATTAGGAAATAAACTGTCTACGTCTCATGGTAAATTTCAAAAGCTTCATCCCTAAAAACTGTTATAGCCCCTACTTGAAATTAATGTTCCTTACCTTTTAAACTAGTAGGATATTCTATTAAAATCTCTCTCATGTGTACTCGATCTAAAAATAGCTTTATATTTTTGCTCTCTTTCTCCTATATTTCCAGGCATATGTAAATAGTAACAGTTTTAATGCATTACTACATAATATAGATAGGCTAACTGAATTAAATGTTTGCATTCCTTTTTCATTTGGTTTTTGTAGCATGTTGATCTCTAGTATATAAATCTAGCACTGAAGATCAATCTTCTTGCTCATTTTTACTTTGAATTAGTATTTGGGGTCAATAATCGCCTTTTATGATGATTTTTTTAAAAATAGATATTGTGGGGACGCCTGGGTGGCTCAGTTGGTTAAGCAGCTGCCTTCGGCTCAGGTCATGATCTCGGGGTCCTGGGATGGAGTCCAGCATTGGACTCCTTGCTGGGCAGGGAGCCTGCTTCTCCCTCTGCCTCTGCCTGCCTTTCTGCCTGCTTGTGCTCTCTCTCTGACAAATAAATAAATAAAATCTTTAAAAAAATAGACATTGTGAATACATTCATATGAAAAATGTTAAAATAATCAACTGAAGAACAGAAAACAGTTTTAGATGTATTCCTGGCAATGGTGATAGAAACTGATACGGGTGATCTTATCGGGAATGTAAAATCAGGAGATAATTCCCAAGCCATTCAATCTAGCTGCTTATTCAGTTAGTGACAAGGGATGTCCTAGCACCTACCAGTGTCCTATTATGGCTTGGTGTCTGTCCAGGTTTTACCACAGTTTGCTTAAGGCCATCAATACTGACAAAGACAGACTAAGAACTCTGTTAGTTATTTTCCATGATTTTTAGAATATCTTAAAACTATGAACCAGGATTCCATGAGCTTCATCCTCCACAAGAAACTTTCACCTGAGGTATGTTTTAACATTAGACCCTCCACCTAATTTTAAGTTGGTAGGAGATATGTGAGAGAAGTAGTTTTTACCTAAACATTGGTTTATATTACTCGGTATTTTTTTGTATAAGAATTTGCATGACAAATCGCTTTTAGAAATTAATGGGAGTAGAAAAAAAAGGTCTAAATAACCTGGTATAGATTTTTTATTTGAAAAATTAAACATTCCCATTATAGTTGATAAAAGTTCAAAACTAAATTTAAGGCATAAGTAAAATTACTAAGTTACTCTGATATTTATGTATAAAAATCTCATTTATGATTTTTTAAAATCTATTTAAGGGTCCCATTATATGCTTTTCCTTTTTTTTTTTTTTTTAAAGATTTTTTTTATTTATTTGACAGAGAGAGATCACAAGTAGGCAGAGAGGCAGGCAGAGAGAGAGGGGGAAGCAGGCTCCCCTCTGAGCAGAGAGCCTGATGTGGGGCTGGATCCCAGGACCCTGAGATCATGACCCAAGCCAAAGGCAGAGGCTTTAACCCACTGAGCCACTCAGGGCCCCAGCCATTATATGTTTTTTCTGAAATTATCTTCAATTGTTTTCATCTTATTTTTCCTTAAATAGACTGAAGAACATAGAAGAATAGTGTTTGGCAGAAGCAGGTTATTTCCATTCTTTTCCCTTCTTCTTGGAAAATACAAGTCGAGGCCCCTAGTAAACTTTATTAAGATACACATTTTATAGCCAAAACATGTGGCTTAATTTTAAGATCTGTCTTTCAGAAGATGACATAATTTCAAAACTTAAGATCTCATTAATTTCCATTTTTTTCACTAGAAAACAGAATCTGGGAGAAAATCAGCTGACACTTTCTAGTTAATATCACAAGTTAAATTCATTGAAATTAGAAGTAGGTACTTCAGAAGGAAACTGGAAATACTGAAATTCTTTAAACTGAAACTAGTTATAATAAAATATTACAATGATGAAACACAGTAAAGCATCATATGTTATTGTTAGACATCAATCTTTACCCTCTGTCTTTCTTTTGCATAATCAAAAACGTTGCTATGGTTTCAAATAAAATATCTTTATTTTGGTACCAAGAATAATGTGAAATACACAGTGTGTAGGTTGCAACGCTAATGACAGTTCTCTGAATGACTGAAAAGCATGAATTCACAATACAGATCATATTTATTCATCATTTGAAAAGTTGTTGACAATTCTCTTGGTGTGAGACAATTTGCTATCCAGTAGTAGATGCAGGTAAAAACATTAAAGAGACATGATCTATACAGTGGAGTTTATGAGCTCAGTTATTGAGATGTTGCCTTCTTTTCCAAGAATTACCTGAACAGTGTTCTGCCTTTTCAATCCACCAGTTCCTACCTAGACCAGATTAATGGAAAGAAGTTTTGAGAGTGACTGCCATCTTTTTAATTGATTAGCACTGTGACCTAGGGCCAGGACCCTGTCTGGACCTTAATTAACCAACCTCTAAAATGAGGCATTTGAATCAACTGTTACATTCCTATCCAGCTCTCAAAAAAAGTGTTTATTTCTTTATTATATTTGTATTACCCCAATAATGCACATTCATTGTAGAAAACATTTTAAATTACCAAAAATAAAAACCACCCAAACGGGGAGTGGTATCTATAGTTCCTTCTGCAATGTAACATGTTTTGATTTTATCATTATCCTTCTAGCTTGACTCCAACCATCAGGCATTCCTGTAATGGATTCGTTTCTGTAGAGACATCTCAAGTCATTAGTAACATATGTATTATTATGGAGCTTTTACAATCTTTTCTGCAGAGAATAATGATTCCTCAGGTAGGACAAAACTTGTAGTGACCACTGCTGTGCGAGATTCCTGCCAGTGTTGCACCGAGTTGACCAAGCAAGGGATTCTTGGAAATTAAGCCACTAGGGAAACTAACCCCAGCGGTTATCATTCAAAGATACAAGGAGGCATATACCCTTATTAAATCAGAAATGGGAAAAAAATCAAGATGTATGACCTTAGTGGCCTGGGAACAGTGAAGATTGCCTGTGCTTGTTTCAGTGGGATTTATAAAAAAAAAAAAAAAAAGACTATATATATATATACACAAGCACATATATTTTCTTTTCCCCCCTCAACTTTTTAGACTGTTAGCTTAAAATGTTTCAGTCTAGCCCAAGAAAAACAATCTTCATAAAAGTTTATTTTATACTAGATTTGAATTTTATATAGTTACAAAAAATTCAAATATGGAAAAGAATATTAACTGATGGAAAGTTCAACCTCGCTTATTGATCTGTTTTCCCATTCTTTGGAGGAAAGGTTACTTTTGTCATTAATAGCAATTTTGTTGTTTGTGGTTTAGAATTGAAACAATTTTGGATTAACATGGTCAGTTTGTATTCTTCTTGTTCTTTCTTGCCTGTTCTTCCCCTCCCCCAACCCTTCTCTGGGAGCTTCTGGTTTCAGGAGAGTTTACTAAACAGAGTGGGTGTGGGAGCTGGGTTTGCAGTTGATTCTTGGTTACCTCCTTTCACTGCGGGCTTGTGCTGAAGTGTGACTCGTTGGATCGAGAACGTTTCCCTTGGTTTCTTATGCATCTACTGCAGAAGTGCGGTTCCCACCACGACCTCCAAATCTCGGATCCCTATATTCTATGTCTTCTTGGACCCAACCTCAGTGTCCCTTCAGAAAATTTTGGTCTTTCACCAAGTTTACAACTCTCCTGACTTCTCAAAATTCTTAGCTCTTCTTGCTACCGTGTGCTGGCTTGTACAAGACACAGGGTATGTTCAGGCCCTGTTTATGCACTTTCCTCCGACAATGGTTTCCTAACACATAGGTGCTATGTTAGCTGCAAGTCCTTTAAGAATTATAGTATCTTACCCAGCATCCTGGACAACTCTTATGCTCTGCAGTTACCCCAAAACTTAGTGAGGTATATACTGGAGTTTCAGTGGTCCTGCCTCACCTCCATTTTGGGGTTCTAGGGTAGGAGGGACCCTGGGACCCATCACCAGAAATCACCTGTATCCTGTAAACAGCACATTTATTCTTTTCCTCCCTCTGGTGAAATTCTTGTCACCTTGTGTTGAGAAAGCATCTCTTAGATAATCATGAATTCCTTTTCACCCTATGTTTTGGATGTGATTATCATATTTTAAGTCTTACAGGACTCAGAAATAAAGCAAAAACAAAACATTTTTTCTCTCAAGTTATTTTCTTATCATTGAAAACCATGGTATTCAAGAATATTTGTTTCTTCTATTAAACACTTTCCCAAGTCCTTTTTTTTTTTTTTTTTAAGATTTCAGTTATTTGGGAGAGCCAGTGAACGTGAGATGGGGGAGGGCAAAGGGAGAGGGAAGAGCAGACTCCCTGCTGAGCAGAGAGCCTGAGAACAATGCAGGGCTCCAATCCCAGGACCCTGAGATCATGACCTGAGATGAAGTCAGATGCTTAACCAGCTGAGCCACCCAGGTAACCCCAAGTCCTTTAAAGAGTGGAAAAACTCAAAGAATGATTTTTGTCCCCATTTTATCAGCCTTTCCTGAATGTAGTGTATTTATTAACAAAGGATCAGAGAAGAGACAAGTTAACTGGAAAAACCACGCAGTTGGATATCATAATGTTATGTCAGTTACATTAACATAGTCTATATATGTTTGAAATAATATTTTTGTTTTAATTTCATAAAGAATTTAGATTTTATGGTTCTTATTTTCAAGAGCAGAAACCAAATTTATTATGTTGTGCCTAAAGGAAGAAAGAAAAATAATTAGGTCATAAATTTGAGGATGCCTTTATTTTAATTATAGCAAACCTTATTTATAGAGTGTTCATTTTTTCCCAATTGCTATTTTTGCATTTTATGTGCATTATCACAATCATATAAAGTAGATAAATATGTTCTCTTCCATTTTATCAATGAAAAAATTGGGGAAAAAGAGATGGAGTTAGCCAAGGTGAGTCAACAGACAAATGGGAAAACAAAGATCCAAATCAAAGTGTCTTGATTCCAAAATCCCTGCAATTAATTGTGCTGAATTGTGAGAAAATAATTAAATTGACTTAAATTTATCTCATTATAAACTTTCCATGAGTCTTACATCTTTAAAGTCTTCATAGTACTTATCAAATTCTTAAGCATATAAGTAAATAGAAATATATGTCCAAGTGGTCTCAGAATGCAGTGTTTTTAACTTTAAAAAGTATCAACTACCACTCATTATTAAAATAAATTCTTCAGGGTTGCCTGGATGGCTCAGTTGGTTAAGCATCTGCCTTCAGCTCAGGTCATGATTTCAGGGTCCTGGGATTGAGCCTTATGTAGGGCTCCTTGCTCAGCTAGGAGTCTGCTTCATCCCTCCCCTAATCTTGTGTGCATGCTCGTTCACTCTCTCTCTCTTCCTCTCCCTCTCTCTTAAATAAATAAATAAACAAATAATTTTTTTTTAAAATAAATTCTTCAGTTGAATATCTCACATCTACATAGGTGAATCTCACAAAGAGAATATTGAACAAAAAATACAAATCAAAAAATACATTAGGATTCCACTTCAAAAATTTCAATGCTGACAAAACTAAGCACATTATTTAGGAATACATATGTGAAAAGTAGTGAGGAAATCAAGGGAATGAGTAATTATAAAATTCAGGAATGTGTTCTGGAAGAAAATGTGAAAAAATGAGAAGGATTCAAAGGTCTTGTCTTTCCTGGTAATACTTGTATTTTCACTGATTTCAGTACATTTGTACTGTACTTTTTCACCTTCACTATGTTAGAGTTACTTATTAACACAGGGTGCAAATGCTGGAAGTTTTTAGAAAACCTTCTCTATAACTTTTTATAGCACATTGTGTATTCACTCAGGATATGCTGAAAAGTATGACACTCAGATCCATCATGGTAAGTTTTCAGGTCATCCTCACTAACCTGGAAATGGTAAACAATGGTAGATGGACGCAATTTTACTTTTGACCTGTAGCCGTTAAGGGTCACTTCTGGAGAACAAGCTTTACTGTACAGAACAAGTTGCAAATGTGGAAGTGGAAGCAAAAATATCTACACGAAATAGTGATAAGATCCAATTTCCGCCTAGAACAAAAGAGATAAATAGACTGAAATGCTCCGAAGAAAGGTTTACTTTTCCAATAAGATTCTGAAAAGAATCCTGAGAATTGATTATATAACCTTATGTGTTTTGAGATTTAATTAGGTAATGTCTGGGGGAAAAAAACTGAGCTCCTCAAAGAAAGATGCTATCAAAGTGACTTTTTTTTTATTAACTCTGGTAATTTTGAAACATCTTCAGCTGATGCATGTTTGCTGTTGAAGCTTGTTCATTTTCCCTGTACAAGCTAGTTCTTTTCATCCTTCAGTTTAATTGGCTCTTTCTTGCACTAGTAAAGCTATCAGTAGGAAGTTATTTTGAAGTAATGGAATACTTAAAATTTCAGTTGTGTTTCTTTTTCATATAAAAGGCTGCGAATATTTACATGTATGAAAAATCCCCCTCCCACCTCAGAGTGAAAGCACATAGCCCCATAATACTTACCCTGGACATAGCTTTCTCTTCTCTCTAGTTTCTACGCAGTTCCCCAATATACTACTTAAGTTTATAATATTTGATATATTCTACGATTACTCCTTTTAAATTTCTGATTTCTGAATAAGTGTCCTTCTTCCTGTTTGTTTGAGGAAAGGGCTTCATTTGTTTATTCAAGTTCTTCAAAGTTTTAGAGAACTTCTATGAGGTACCTACTTTCTACAAGAAATTATAAGATGTAGCACTAGAGAAATTGCCCTTTTATAATTAATGTTTTCCATTTTAAATAAGGTTTGTTGAGATGTAAGTCACATACCATAAAATTCATTTTTTAAAATCCTAGAACTCAGTGGGTTTTTTAATAGGTTCACAGAGCTGGGCAATCATCACCACAATCTAAGTTTAGAACAATTTCATCACATTGGAAAGAAACCTCCTATCCATTAGCACTTATTCCTCATTTCTCCTTCCCCAGCCCCCAGCAACCGCTGATCTACATTTCTGTCTCTCTAGGTTTGTCTATTCTGAACATTTCTTGTAAATGCAAACATATAACATCTGTTTTGGGGGGATGACTTCTATCATTTAGCACAATGTTCCTACGTGTTCTAGCACGCTTCAGTACTTTACTCTTTTCTATTGTAGAATAATATTCCATTGTATGAATGCACCACATTCTGTTTATCCAGTCATCAGTGGATGGACATTTTGGTGGTTTCCACTTTTCGATCATTATGAATAATGGTAGCTATAAATAGTCACATAGAAAATTTTGTATGGTTATGTTTTCATTTCTTTTTTTTAATTAACATATAATGTATTATTTGTTTCAGGGGTACAGGTCTGTGATTCATCAGTCTTACACAATTCACAGCACTCTCCATAACACATACCCTCCCCAGTGTCCATCACCCAGCCACCCCATCCTTTCCACCCCCCTCCTCTCCAGCAACGCTCAGTTTGTTTCCTGAGATTAAAAGCCTCTTATGGTTTGTCTCCCTTTCTGGTTTTATCTTGTTTATGTTTTCATTTCTTTTGGCTGTATAATCAGGATGGAATTGCTGTGGTTACTTTATGTTTAAAGATTTGAGGAACCGCTAAGCTCTTTTCCACAGCGCGTGCACCATTTCACATTCCCACCAGCAACATTGAGATTGAGGGCTGCTGTTTTTCTCCCTATCAACCAGTGCTTGTCATCGTTATTTTGATTATAGCCAAGCTAATGGGTAGGAAATAGTATCTCCTTTTGATTTTGTTTCTTGGATTATAGATGTTGAGCATCCTTTCATGTTCATACAGGCCATTTGTCTGTCTTCTTTAGAGAAGTGTCAATTTAGATCCTTTGCCCTTTTAAAAATATGGGTTAGTTGTGTTTTTCTTGAGATGTGAAGGTTCTTATATATTCTGGATAGAAGTCCTTTATCAGATATTCAGTTTGCACATAGTTTCTTCCAATCTGTATATTGTCTTTTCATTTTCTTGGTGGTATCATTTTATCTAGGGACACCTGGGTGGTTTAGGCAGTTAAGTGTCTGCCTTTGGCTGAGGTCCTGATCCCAGGACCCTGGGATCGAGTCTCATGTCGGGCTCCTTGCTCAGCGAGGAGCCTGCTTCTTCCTCTCCCTCTGCCCCAGTCCCTCCTCATGTTCTTTCTCTCAATCTCTCTCTCTCAAATGAATAAATAAAATCTTAAAAAAAAAAGTTTTATCTACTTTTTTTTCTGCATTTGTGCATTTGGTGTTTTTAATTCATGTATATTTTTATATACTGTTTGTCTTTTTATATAGTATCTATTAAGAAATCAGATATATTTAATTTTTTTTCAAGTTTTATTTAGATTCCAGTTAGTTATACCGTGTAACATTAGTTTCAGGTGTAGAGTCTAGAAATTCATCACTTACATACAACACACAGTGCTCATCACAAATACCCTCCTTAATACCCATCACACATTTAACCCATCCCCTGCCCAACTCCCAGATATTTTCAATTTCAGTGAAGTAAATAATTTTTAGAGTTACTGTTTTATTTGCTCTGTTTATGAAATCCTTATTTATCTAAGGCCATGAAGATAATTCTCTATCGTTTCCTCTAGAAAATTTCTTTCACATTTAGGTTGTTGATCTATCTTGCCTTTTATTTATGTGTGTATGGTAGAGTATTTTTGTTCCTTTGGGCTTTTTCCTCCAGAACAAACACCAGTTGCTTCAACATCTTATATGGAAGGGACCCATTTGTTACTGAATTCTTATGGAACTCCTGTCATATTATAGGTGACTGTAAATGTGAAGGTCAAACTCTAGTCTCTATTCTGCTCCACTGGTCTAATCGTTAGCCCTTCCACCAATACCACATAACTTCATATAACTTTCCAGTAAGTCTAACAACCTGAGACTGTATGTTCTACAGCTTTACATCTCTCTATAAAGATTGTAGTGGAATTCCAGATCCTTCAAATTTCCAAATCCATTTTAGAATTAGATCTTTAATTTTCTCAATAACAACAACAAAACAACTGGTATTTTCAGTGGGACTGCATTTCATTTATACATCAATTAAGAATGTAATTAACTTCTTAACATTATTGAGGGCCCCAATCCATGAACATGTCATATTTCTGTATTTTTTAAGTCTTCTTTAATTTCCTTCGGCGAACATTTTGTAATTTTCAGTATTGCAGTCTTATGCATATTCAGTCATACTTCTCAAATATTTGAAAATTGTGGTATCTTTTATTTTGGTATTTTTCTCTAATTTCCCAATTATTTGTTTCTGAAATATATCTATGCTATTTTTTTATGTTGATCTTGTTTCCAATGACCGTGGTAAATTCACTTAATTCTAATTGTTTACAGATTCTTTGGCAAATAAAAGTAATTTCTCTTCTTTTTTTATCCCAAATTCTTGTACTTTATATTTCTTTTTCTTATTGCACTGGTTAAAACCTGCAGCATAATGTTAAATAGATATGGTAATAGAGTGTATTCTTGTGTTGTTTCCAACCTCAGGGGAAAGCATTATTTTATCATTAAATATATTCTGTATGCATGCTTTTGTAGCTATCTTGTATCAAAAAAGTTCCTTTGTATTTCTAGTATTTTAAATGAAGCGTTGGGTGTGGGTTGGGTGTTTTCTTATATGATGTTTCTGCACCTATTTAAATAATCTTATGATTTTTCCTTTTACTCTATTGGTAAGTTATCTTTACTGATTTTCAAACATTAACTTTTCTTTTTTAAGTTTGAGGAATAAGGACCTCGTGGTCATAATTTTCCATCTAAATTCCAGGAAATATAAATTGTTTACTTTGGCCATAAATATTAATACCTATTTGAATGATGTCACTGGACACTCATTAAAGAAATGTCTCTCAAATTGAGTTTGTAAAACTCTGTCACTCAGTTCTTTTCATACTTGTGCTTGCTTACTTCCTCCTATAAGCAAGGTGATTCTTCTTTTGTTTTTGTTTTTTTAAGATTTTTTTATTTATCTGAGAGAGAGAGAGAGAACATGAGCAGAGGGGAGGGGCAGATGGAGAGGGAGAAGCAGGCTCCCCGCTGAGCAGGGAGCTCAGTGCATCATGACCTGAGCTGAACGCAGATGCTTAACTGACTGAGCCACCCAGGCTCCCCAGCAAGGTGATTCTTTCACTTATTTTTAAAATTTAAAGTGAGCATTATTCACCACTGAAAAATGTGTGTTTTATGAGCACAGAGAGCAGCATGAGATTACATTGTTTGGTTTTAATACCAAGTTCTAGAACCTACTTGAAAATCACATTCTTAACTAAAAAGATTATCTGACAGATAATAATACATAGCAATAGTATCTGTTAGGTGATACACAAAAACAAATATTCTGTTATAAATTAATATAAAATAGATATTCCCAATTATTTGTTATAGTATTTTGGTCATAAATTATTAATTGGGAGAGATTTACAGAAATGTGATTTTTAATCAGAACTGTAAATAACTGATGCACAATATCTTGGCACATGGCAGGCAAGAGATTATTTCAGATAGCAAAAATAAGAGGTGGAAAACTACAGGGTACGTTTTGAGTTCTGACACTTCAAAATTGCTGATTATTCTAGATTAGAAGCTATTTGAATTTAAGGCACTGGTATGTGAGATTTTTTTGATAATATGGGATATATATATGTATATATATATATAATGATATATATATATATATATTGTCTTGGCTATTCCAACATCTAGCAGGGTGTGGAGAAAGTTGCTTAAGAAATGTTGAATGAGTGACAGAATGAGCAGATCGATGAAGGAAGATCTTGGAATTTATAATGAGAGAAGTCAGGAAATGACAATAATGAGAGTCTTATTCTAAATGATGAAAGCGTATACATATAATGTATGCTGTCTTTTTTGCTATATTGTGTCAGGGGCAATTTTGATATGATTTAACAACTGCATGCTATGGAGATAAATGGAAAAACAGTTTGAAGGAAAATAAGCAGTTTATGCTATTGGCTTCTGAATTGGGAGAAATGGTGATGTGATGACATACGATGATAGAGGAGCAGATAATAAACACATAGTATGTGGACAACTACCAAAGCTGATATTTTTAAGTGTACAAGGCAATGGGCATAAATGAAAATATAAAAAGATAAAAAATGAACTCACTTCATATTTCCCTATGTGCCTTTGGTTTTAAATTGCACTTAAGGTCCCTATGAACAATGAGCAGCCCAGAAATGCAAATATTAGGACAGGGGAGGGAAGAAAAAAATGCCTAACTTTTACATCAAACATGATGAGTAAGTGGAGCAAAGGGAGGTTAAGTTGCTTTTGAAGAGGAGTAAAGGCTATTTTTAACAAGATGTACATTGTGAACTAGAGATGCTTTCTATTTGGGAAAAATGCTTGATTTTAGAAATTTAGAAGGGGGGCGCCTGGGTGGTGCAGTCAGTTGAGCATCTGACTCTTGGTTTCAGCTCAGGTCATTATCTCAGGGTCATGGGATCGGCCGAGTCAGGCTCCACACTCAGTACAGTGTCTGTTTGAGATTTTCCCTCTCCCTCTGCCCCTCCCCTCCCACTTGTGCATGCTCTCCTTTTCTTTCTTTCTCTTGCTCTCTCTCAAATAGATAAATCTTTTTTAATTTTTAAAAATTTTATTTATTTATTTGACAGAGAGAGATCACAAGTAGGCAGAGAGGCAGGCAGGGAGAGAGGGGGAAGCAGGCTCCCTGCTGAGCAGAGAGCCGGATGTGGGGCTTGATCCCAGGCCCCTGAGATCATGACCTGAGCCGAAGGCAGAGGCGTTAATCCACTGAGCCACCCAGGCGCCCCAGAACTGTTGTTTTCTTTTTGAAAGATTGGTGAAGTTGTCTTTACATTGGCTTGTGGAACCATTGTTGAAATTAAAAACATCTTTTTCTCATAACTGATATCTCTGTGAAGGGCCTAACACATGACTGGATGAGTTTATCAGCTGTTCTCCCTTTACTGTCTTATTTACTCCATTCTTTATCATGTATGTGTGGTTCTCAAACTCTGTCATTAGTGGCTCTAACACTCAGCCTCTTGAGACTTTTTATTTTACTTTTATTTTTTTACTTTTAACACTCTAAGAAGATTGTCTCTTATTCTCAGATTGTTTATGTTGATCCCATTAATGTAAATGGAAATTAAACCAACGTGGATATGGGAGATTGTTTTACTTCTCAAGCTGTGATTTCCTTCTAGTAGTTACATTTTTTTATGTTAATGAATACAACCTGCTTACCATTTTAAAGTGGGCTAAGCACTGAGAACAAATCTAATTAGAGATGAAAGGGATCCGTTTGTGTCCATATTTACTCAAACTGCCTACATTCGTAGTTTTCTGCAAAAGCCTGCTTATCAAAATTCCTATACAGAATCCAATATGAAGAATCCATTTTTTCTCCTCATATTAGTTTGTGAGGACTTCCGTAACAAAATGCCACAGAGTGGATGGCTTGAACCACAGACATTTATTTCCTAACAATTCTGGGATGTAGGAGTTCAAGATGAGCGCGCTGGAAAGATTGGTTCCGCTGAGGCTTCTGTCTCTGTCATGCAGACGAGATGGTTACCGCTTTGCTGACTCCTCACCTGGTCTTTCTGTATGCACAGGTATCCCTGGTGTGCCTGTGTGTCTAATCTTTTTAGAGATACCAGTCAGATTGGATTAGGGCCCTTACAGCCTCATTTTAACTTAATCACCTCTTTACAGGTCCTGTCTCCAAATAGTCACATTCTGAAATTATGGGGGTTAGGCCTTTAACATATGCAGGCAGGGAAGCACAATTTAACCCATAACCCCACTAAGGATTGGAATGAAACAAGTTGAAAGTATGATAGTGTGCAAGAAAATATTGAATCAAAATAAATTTACCAATCCAAAAATGCTTTTGTTATCTATCCATGTAATTAAAATACTCCAAAATTTTTTAATGAATAGAGCAAAGTTAGACACTTTAACTGGGAACATTTGCTGTTTTGTTTCCTTCCTATCCAGACATGCAGAGCATCTCAGGATTTAACTTCAAGACTAGCCCACTTGATATTTCAATCCCTTTGGCTAATAAAGACCTTATAATATCCAGTTGGAGAAAACAAAATTTAATTTCATTCTGCATGTCTAGGCCAGACGCTTTCCTACTTGCCCAATTCTTGCATTGCATGGAACTAGCCCATCAGATACAACTTTCATAGCTATCATAGTAAGTACCCAACATATGGCCTGTGTTTGAAAGAAACACATGCTTTGGAGGTCAGAGAGGCCTGAGTTTATATACCAGCTCTGCTGTTTACTTGATCTTAGGCATCCATTTGCTAATCTGTGAAATAGGGTTATTAGTACATATCACGTAGTGTTTTGATGATGATTGAGGTGAATGACATAGATGTCGATCCTGACACATGTGTGTATTGCAGAGCAATTAGAATGCAAGGATATGGTAGACTACCATCTTTTACTCAATCTCTCACTTCTAATCCACTTTCTATCATCAATGTTCCCATATTTGTTTATCCATTAAACTCACCATAAATTTAAAGGGCCTCAGGTCTTTGCTAGAATATGTAGCAGGGTGCAGTGTGACAGAAAACTTCAGAATTTTGTCTTAATTTCACTATATACAAACACTGGAGGATTAACATCTTTATATCTTGTTTATTGCTTTACCCACAAGAAAACTTTTCTTGATTGTAGCAGGATGTGTAAAACTACTCAGGGACACTCAAACTCAAATCAACTAGTATTTGTAGTAGTGGCTTAAATTGAACATTGGTTTTACCAGTACTCAGAAATGCCTACCCTCAGGGGGTTGCACATACTTGGCAAGAGGAAAGAAAGTATGAATGAAGCTGAGTCCTGTCCAATTTGAGTAGTGAACTCATCTGTTGGTCTCAGAATTGTGGAATCATCAAAATTGAGGAACTAAGAAACATAGGATTTCAAGTGGCCTGAGAAACCCACAAGCAAGAGGCTATTTTTACCTGTAAAATTTTCATTTTTTAGATATGTCCAATACCAACTTATGCCTATTGAAGAAAACTGTGAATAAAGCTGACAATGCAATATAGCTGACCAGACTCTAAAGCTGCAAATACCATGAACTTGGCAATGGGGGGAGAGTGTTCATTGTTCCACAATCAACCAGTGTTCGCCTTCCCCCTTCTTTGTCTTACTACTTCTTTTTAAAGCCATCATGGGTGTTGGGACTTGGCAAGGATGCTTATTTTGATGAAGCAATGAGGCTCATTTGGCAGGGGGAGAGGGAGGGTCATAAACACTAACTTGCATATCCCATCAGAGTACAATCAGGAAAAGACTCTTCCTTCAAGATAATATACCTAGTGGGAAATCTATTCAGTTGGGTGAGGTGATCTACAGCAAATAAAGGGACAGAGCTATAGGGTAGGAAAAATAACCCTTGCTTTATCTACACAGCAGTCTCTTCTCCTTCACACGAAGAGCTAACAGCAGCAATCTATTCTCAATGCCTCTCTCCTGCTCAAGCCAAGACCCAAATGCTCCCAAGTGCACTTGTGTATTACAAGCTCTCAAGAGGGTACAAGATTAATTCTACCGTGAAATATATTCAGGTTTTCTTTTGGAACAGCTGTATTTGGGAACAACCCTATCTTCCAGATTAAATATATGCATCATTATATGCTACATACTGTGTATATGTATAAAGTGGGCCTTCAAATACATGTCTGATTTATGTACAAGCTGAATGTGCATTTAAAACAAATGTTTTTGCATATATTGCAGTTACTAGAATGACTGGACTTGATTAATTAAAATTAAGGAAAGCAGTTTTATTATGCTGAGGCTAAACTACCAAATCGAAAAATTTCAGATTCAGAAGGGTAATTTATATAACTATGTTTATGCATGTATTATGAATCTTTTTTTGTGTGTGTGAGTTTTGGGGAATATCTGAAATCTGAATTTATAATCATATTACAATGAAATTTTGGTTTTATCTATAAGTTATCTCTTTTGCCATAGGAGTACACATGTACAGATAGAAATTCCTTGAAATCTTAAATTTCAAGACTCAGTTATACTCTGGTAAGTCACTCAGTAAGGACTTTCTTAGGTATAATATTTCTATATATATTGATGATTAACTGAACTATTTTTATTTGCAGTTTTAAGCTACAGTAAATGAATTTGTCTTTGAAAGAACTGTGGAAAACTGGCTTTCTATTAAGTTATAAATTATCATATTAATAGAAAATGAATCCAAAAGCAAGATGACTTTATCTTTTGAAATTTCTGTGAACGTTTTTTAGTGATAATACTCAAGCCACTTGTAATAGCAATGATACCAGGGTTTACCCTTTATAAATTGAAACCTCAAGTTTGTAATACTTGAAATATTGAAAAATAAGCATGCATAATATTGAAAAATAAGCACGTTATATAAGAACACCAACTTCTAGAACATATTTCTGTGTTTTAGGTTTAACATTGACTGTAAGTGTAAGATAGCTTTTGAAAATAAAAAAATTATATTTAATATTTTTCTTTTTTGAGAGGACAGAGCAATCTAATATGAAATCCTAGTTATACCTTTATTTGATTTCAAGCAGATCAGATAATTCCTTAAACATCAGTATTTATGGTGAAATAGTGATATTAGTATATACTTCATAGGATTATGTGGGGATTAGTTGAGACTATATATATATATATAGTCTCTAATATACATATATATGCACTTATATATGCACTCTAATATATGTATGCATATATATGCATATATATGTGCATATATATATATAAAAGCACTGACACACATAGTAAGCCCTGCCTAGGAGTAAGAACAGTTAGAATGGAATGATGGAGGACTGCTGTCTTCTATATGATTTATCATCCCCTTATAATCTAACTTTTGGATCTTTCTACTTTGTGACATCAAGAAGTAGATACTCATTCAATGAGACACTATTAAACATGAATGGATGAAGGATTTTGTTTTGTTTTTACCCTATTAAAGGAGAAAATCAATACGGTACAATATAGAAGAATTGGACTACACATGTATATATGAGAAAGGACTAGAAATTACACTGTGTGCTAGCTATAAGAACCATCTGACTTTCCCATAACATTTCAGGTATTCCACTTCCAGAATGTTTATGACACTTGGAAATAGAGATTCCCTTCAAACAGTGGTAGGTGATAAATGTTGATCACAAACTTAAAATTGCTATGGGCCAGATAGGTTCTAGCAGGAAGAGAAAGAGTCTTAGTGAAAGAAGTCCTAGGAAGAGAAGAACAGACACTCTTTGAAATGGTGGCCTGCCAATTTCCGACCTGGAAGTAGCATTTGGGGAATATTAGTAATGTGATACCTTTTAAAGAATTCCTTATGATTGAACATCTAATACAGTAAAACTTCCCTAGACATGAAGTCTTTTAGGCAAAGTTCTGATGCATACAAACTTATGTTTAAATAGGAATATTCTTAATCTAGTGGAAATAAACTTTGTTTTCCAAGTCTGTTACAGTTACATACTCTCTGGCTTGAATTCTCCTGGTTTTCTGATTCTACTCTTGCTATGCAGTTGCTTCCTAAAATGTTGAGCACATTTATATATCAAACAAAGTATGCTGTCTTTGATCTTTGCGCTGTTACTATTGGAATACTAGTTGATGCTTCAAAATCTACATAGTCATTGATACAAAGTACTCAATCTGTGTGAATTAGAGTGAGTTAGAAATTTGACTCCTAAATTATTTATTTGACAGAGAGACAGCGAGAGAGAGGGAACACAAGCAGGGGGAGTGGGAGAGGGAGAAGCAGGCTGTCTGCCGAGCAGGGAGCCTGACTGGGGGCTCGATCCCAGGACCCTAGGATCATGACCTGAGCAGAAGGCAGACGCTTAAGGACTGAGCCACCCACGCACCCTGACTCCTAAATATATTTTAAAAGCAGTTTTTTGTTTTCTTTTTCCTGAGGAAGAAATATACTGTAGTTGGAAAACCAATATAAGATTTCCTGGGAAACCTGCCTGAAGTATAAAGAATAGTGTTACTTGGTATTTGTTTATAAATCTAAAATGTGTCCATAAGAAATATATTAGACAGTTATGATCAATTTTGTACAAGGCCAACAAGAATGTCTAATTGATATATTTTTAATTTACTATACTATATTTGTATTGTAGATACTTAAAAAGCAAGAATTTTCACTTCACTCCTAATCTGAAAGGCTCCAAAATTTTGCCATATGGTTATGTTCTAGCTAAAATACCTTGACAAAAGAATTTTTAGTATTTATAGTCTGTGCAAATGGTAAGAATTTCATTGGCTTATAGAAGTCTTCCATATCTAATTTCTCACTTAATCTCATAAAGCTGTGTTCTGTAATTTTACTATTATACTTGTGAATTCTCTTTGAGGCTCCATGACTTGAAGAAATTTGGCGATATAAAGGTAATCTAAAGAAAAAAAACCAGATAATTAAAGAAATGAAAAGTGGAACCTGTGAGTGAAGATTAAAGGGAAATAGGGTTATTTAGTTTGGAAAGAGACAAAAAATGATCTTATGTTGCAAGACAGCTTTAATATTGAAGACCAAGAACTGTTAGTTTATATTTATACAAATGATGGGTTGAGATTAAATGAACTGGAAATTGAAGGAACATGAATGGAATGGGCAAGCTATTATAAACAGCCCTGGAGTCACTCAGAATGAACTGAATCCTTAGTTCTACTTCTTTGACTCAACCACTGTTGGGTAGTATTTGGATTTTCTAAAAATCCCTATCAACCTATACAAAGTAAAGTAGGGAAAAAGTTTTATACACTGTCAAGGAGTTTTGTGAAAACTCCGCAATAGAGACAGAGTTTGAGATAAGATTTAACAGGTATTTTCATGCACTGAGTTTAATACTTCAAAAGAACTTATCAGGTAAACTCTTACCTCAGGTGCCATGGAAATTCAAAGCCCTAGAGTAAAATAGCATATATGGTGGATCCCAAACAGTATGTTGGGGCACCACCAGGACACCATAAGGAACTCTCAGGGGAACCATGAGATTTTCTAATTTTTCAAGGAAAATAATGATGCTTGACATCTGTTAGACATCATACAAGCTGCTACCTCCAGGGAGTTCACAGATTTAACATTAGAGCACAGTAATTCCTTTTGATAATGTTAGTTTTGAGAAGTTGAGTTTTCAGACATTCCGGGGAAAAAAGAAAATACCATGGGAAAATCTATGTGGCATAGGGTATAAGGGTGGTGATGCCTAGTCAGAGTCAACGTTTAAAATGTCGCACAGCTCCCATACTATGGCACAGCTCACTCATACTCCTAGTGAGTAATTGTGGTTATTAAAGAACAAAGTAAAATGCATTCTATTTTCTTCCACTTATGTGCATTAGTTTTTCAAATGCCTACTAAGTGTTAGACCATAATTATTTGTAATTTTAAGTTGTTTGGACTTACTAAACTGGACTGCTAGATATTTTTTTTTCTGGAGTGCTATCAAAAACATTATAAATCACAAAGATGACTCTGAAACCACAAAATTTGAGAATCTGTCATTTTTTACATTTACTTCTGTTTTAGAGCAACAATGTGCATCTCGTATTCTTTATAATATGCCTGCACTGGTGAAGTGTAGGTTGAACCCAATCTTTGTAAATTGTGACAGAATATCAGTCTTTAGGCTGTAACTAATTGGGAGCTAATTGCTCCTTTAAATGACTTCCATGGTCAGAAGGTGCTGTTTCTAGTCAATTCTGTGGAGTTTTTGAGATGTTTCTTATTATCATTAAGGTCTTGAAAAATCTGGATTCCTTTATTATTTCTTTAAGGCCAAGAATTTCACAAGTGAAAAAGAATATTTTAGTGATAGCCTATGTCCTCTGTCCATGAGTCTTTATGTGTTAGCAAAAAGCATGTATTGGGACCCTACAGAAATTTTAAACATTTTGAAACTAAAAATAAATGTATTTAGATATATTGAGAAGCTTTCTTCGGCAATAGTTCTTTCAAATCAGAAATGGAATGTCTCTTGAGGAAAAACTAGAATCACTAATTACAGACTTAATAAAATGTTGTTAATGGGCAGAATATTCAACTTCTAATTGAAACTTCCAGCAGCGAGAAACTATGAAAGGATGTAATTCTACAGTTTATTCAGTTTCCTCTTTTGTTACATATTCTCAGTATGCTAGGTTGTTTGAAAATGATGTTGGGAAAATGTGCCTCCAACTCTCAAAGTCAGTTCATGTGTTTTAACTTCAGTGATACATTACAGATTCATTTATTTTATTTAAATGGCTAGCCTCTTGAGTTTGAGACCTGAAACATTGTAGGGTAATGTTTATCAGAGTACATGTGACGAGAGAGACATGCTTCTAACCATTTCCTTCGCTTTTGAGAATCCCAGTCCTGTATGGAGCTCACAGAAAAATCAAGAATTTTTTCTGTCTTGATGTCGTATTACTTGTCATTGCATTTGAATCAGATGTGAAGAGTTTGAAGCAAAATCTAATTAGTATCTGTCCTGCCTTATGATATTTTTACAAATCGAACATTTAGATTTTTTAGTAACACTTAAGATTATATTATATCACTGACAGTTTATTATGGCCATCTATGCTGGCCATAGCTCTGTAAAAACATAAAGGGTAGCTGGGGACTAATCACCTCACATAGATTGCATGCAGCTGACCAGTAAAGATGCTGTCAGAGTAATCATATGTTAAATTTCTAAAAATTGTACGGCATTTGTGGGTGTTGTGATGATAATAGAATTAAAATAACTCTCTTTTGTCCTAGCTTAAATCATGGTTCAGAATTATATAACAGTGTAGTAGGAATACTGTGGTGTGTATACTGAGTTTTAAAGAGAACATTTTGGCTATATGTAGAATATTAAAAACGGTTAAATTTCATTTACCTATGGGTTACAGATAATTTCCTCTTATGTAAAAAAATACCAAGGAATGTATATAACAGGAGTTACAGTCTGTTAAGTTTGTTTTTATTCTTTTTTATTTTTTTATTTTTTATTTTATTTTATTTTTTTTTTGTTTTGTTTTTATTCTTTTTTAAATTTGTGGTTGCACGCTCGGAATTACCTATCTATCTATTGTGAATCATTCTTTGAATAATATAACTTTGATAGACATTGCCTGTCTGTTGACCGATTAGATTTATATGTATTTAGGTGTTGTGAAATTAGCCCTGATACTAACACTTTATCTCAAAAGGAGAATCAAGTAGAATGATTACAATGAGTAGTAATAGCCTCTTATAGATTTTATCAAGTGTATTAATAGCAATTTCCTTAGGAGCCATGTCATTTAAGTGTTGACCGTAGAAGGATTTCCTACAATGGGTACTCAACCAAATTAGTTTCTAAGTTCAGGCTTCTACCTTTTCCTCTTGCAGTATCTCCCTTTCTGTAAACCTTTGCCTGGTTTAGGTTTACTTCCTCATTCAATTCAGATTCAGCTCAAATAGGACCTTCCCTTGCCTTATCATCTAATAGTTTCCACTCCCCTCTTTGTACTCTGCTGCTTTCCAGAACTATTTGGTTCCATTACAGAACTATTTGGCATTATTTGAATGTTTTTTATTTATTTTTCTGTTGTACAGCTCTCTGTAATCTCCATGGAAACAAGAACTTTGTCTTGTTCAGTACATCTGGAACAGTATCTGGCATATAGTAGGTATTCTACAAATATGTGTTGAATGAATGAGTAAAAGAGGATGCTATGTCATTTCCATATATAGTTTTCTTTACTTAGCCTTACTTGGATTTATCTCCACTAAGTAGAAGGTATGCAGGGAGAAGTATCTCCAGTGTGTGGCAAAAGGTATCTGACCAGACAAAATCATTAAATTTAATAGCTAGAGTTGGACAATGAAAGCACTGCGGTAACTCATTATAGAATATTTCTCTGCATCAAATCCTGCTAACCGGTGATCTGAATTTACCTTAAATAAGGAGATCTGTGGCTTCTTAGTTTCTACAAAATCTTTTGATATTTTCTGTAAATACGGTGAATTTGGCCTTAAGGAAACCACATTTTATGAACAATATATGCATTCAGGCCACAAAAATATAATTGCAAAGAGAGCAATAGATGTTTTAGTTTCAGAGATATTCTTAATACACATTTGATTGTACCTAGAATGTCTACATCTAACTCAGTCGACAAACGCAGTCACATCTTTGTTTTTTTTTTTCAATAAACTGATTATTTGCTGGTAGAATTAATCATAATTAACTCCTATGTTTTCCATAAGCTTTCCTAACTCAGTGTCTCAATGTTGACCTCTTGATCCTGGTGAAAAAAATTTCATGTAATTTTTTTAGAAACTTTGTCACTCTCTTTTAAAAACATTTTTATAATTCCAGATCTTAATTTTTTTTAGAAAATTTTATTTAAGATGTGTGGGAGAGAGATGAAAATAAATGATATAAAGACCACTTGATTATCATTTTGCCACTGAACATACATTTTATCACAGTTTCTACAGCCTTATCCATGTCAGTGAATATTATGCCTTTGTAAAGACATATTGTCTGGAGAGCTAATTGTGATGTCAGAAATCCAATGAGACTTTTCCCAAAGTCTATTCTCTACCATATCATTCTAATTTTAAAATTTTAGGACCTAGAGATTTTCATCTCTTCATTTTAGTCATAGTAATTTGAAATGAAATGGCAAAGTTTGACATAATAAAATATATGGGTTAGAGAATTTATTTCTATAATTTATGTAGGTCATTCCTCTAACTTTTTTTTCATAATAGGATAGATTTCCAGGCAATTAGAAAAATTGATATCTACCATAGTACTACTAATAAACAATGCTATTTTTTCCTAAGATGGGACCAATTTTATTAGAGAAATTAAACAAGTGTTTTTGAGTTATAAAACAGATTTGAATATTTTAGCTTTTGAATTTTTAAATTCTATACTAGGCTTTTAAAAACTGTCTTATGGAACGCATTACTGGATTTTGAAATAAATGTATCGAAACCCGTGTTTTCTCAGGTGGAATGAAATGAAATGAGTGAGGAATGGAATAGGATAGGAAAGGATAGAAAAGAACAGAACAGAACAGGTGGAATAGGGAAAAAAGAATAGAATATCCTGGTTTCGGTCTAAACCATATTTCTTCTTGTGGTAGAAGTCAAAAAAGTTAGACTATGAGAATCTGTGTAAGACTGTGGAATCACTGCTTGGTTTTCTTTTGGTATATTAGGTTTTCTTGAATTCAGACCAAGTTTTTGCCTTAAGATTCGAAATATATGCATGTACAGCAATCTCTTTTCATTTATTTGATGGAGGTCAAGCCAATTATAAAAATTATCTTCGTTTTGGGGCACCTAGGTAGTTCTGTTGGTTAAGTGTCAGACTCTTGATATCCACTCAGGTCATCATCTCAGGGTTGTGAGATCAAACCCCTTGTTGGGTTCTGTGCTGGATGTGGAGCATGCTTAAGATTCTCTCTCCCTCTCCCTCCCTACCCTTCGCTCTCTCTCTCTTAAAAAAAAATCTTGATTTTACCATTCAGAAGTCTATTTCTGTTGTTTAATATGTGGTATGGAAATAATTTGCCTACAATAGAATTTGGCTGAAACTTTGGTTCCTTAAACCACATAAGTGAGACTGCTACTTCTAAATATACTTTTGAATTATATCCAAAGGCTCTTAAAACTTTTCATTTAAATGGCTAAGTGGCAATTATATTATCTCAAACCATGTTGATTTTAAAACTAAAGTGGAATATGATTGGGACTTAACTAACATCCTCTAAAACTCTCAGTTTAAATCAATGCCAGTGTAGCTCCAAATAATGATATATTTCCAATTGTCTAATTGCATGATATAAAAGGCATGTATAATTATATTAGGAATATTTCTTTTATAGAAGTCCAAGAGATTACTGCCTCTGTTTTCTTTTATGAGTTTTATGGTTTTGAGGGTCACATTTAGGTCTTTAATCCACTTTGAGTTTATTTTTGTGTATGGTGTAAGAAAGTGGTCCTGTTTGTTTCCCTTTCTCTTCCCGCCTTACCCCTTTTCTTCCTCCCTCCCTTCCGTTCTCCCTTCTCTTTCTTTTCTTTCTTCACATAGCTGTCCTTTTTCCCCCACTACCATTTATTGAAAAGACTGCCTTTTCCCCATATTCTTGCCTCCTTTGTCATAGATTAATTGACTATATAGGTGTACATTAATTTCTGGACGTTCTATCCTGTTTCATAGATCTCTGTGTCTATTTTGTGTCAATACCATAGTGTTTTGATTGCTACAGCTTGGACATGTGTCTTGAAATTTGGATTTGTGGTATCTCCAGATTCTTTTTCTCAAGATTACTCTGGCTATTCAGGGTCTTTGTGATTCCATAAAAAATTTAGGGTTATTTGTTCTAGTTCTGTGAAAAATACTATTGGTATTTTGGTAGGTATTGCAATGAATCTGAAGATTGCTTTGGATATTACAGACAGTTTAATATTATTCTTCTAATCCATGAACATGGTATATCTTTTTATTTTTTTGTGTCATCTTCAGTTTTTTCACCAGTTTCTTACAGTTTTCAGAGTATAGATATTTCACCTCCTTGGTTAAATTCATTCCTAGAAAAAAATTATTCCTAGATATTTTATTATTTTTGGTGCAATTGTAAATGGGATAGTTTCTTAATTTTTCTTTCTACCACTTTGTTATTAGTATATAGGAACACAACAGATTTCTGTATAATAATTTTGTATCTGGCAACTTTACTGAGTTCATTCATTTGTTCTTTATTGAGTCTTAGGGCTTTCTAAATATAATACCATGTCATCTGCAAACAGTGACAGCTTTTTTTCTTTCTTACCAATTTGGATGACTTTTATTTATTTTTCTTATCTGATTGCTACATCTGGACTATGTTGGATAAAAGTTGAGTAAAAAGTACTATGTTGAATAAAAATGGCAAGAGAGTACATCCTTGTCTTATTCCTGATCTTAGAGGAAAAGCTTTCAGTTTTTTCACCATCATGTAAGATGTTAGCTGTGGCTTTTTTATATACAGTGTTTATTGTGTTGAGGTACATTTCTTTTGAACCCATTTTGTTCAGTTTTTATCATGAACAGATGTTGTAATTTGTTGGGTGCTTTTCTGCATCTATTGAGACGATCATATTGCTTTCATCTTTCCTCTTGTTAATGTGATGTATCACGTGGATTAATTTGGGAATGTTGAATCATTCTTGCATCACTGGAATAAATTCCAGTTGATCATGGTGAATGATCCTTTTAATGTATTGTCGAATTTGGTTTGCTAATATTTTGTTGAGGATTTTTGGATCTATGTTCATCAGGGATATTGGCCTGTAATGTTTTTTGTTTGTTTGTTTTATAGTGTCTTTGTCTGGTTTTGGTATCAGGTAATGCTAGCCTTGTCAAATGAATTTGGAAGTTTTATTTTCTCTTATTATTACTTTTTTTTTTTTTTTTTTTTTGCATAGTTTGAGAAGAATAATTATTAGCACTTGTTTAAATGTTTGCTAGAATTTACCTATGAAACCATCTGGTCCTGGACTTTTGTTTGGGAGTTTTTATTACTGATTCAATTTCATTACTAGTAATCAGTCTTTTCAAATTTTCTATTTCTTTCTGTTTCAATTTTAGATTATAAATTTGTAGGAGTATATCCATTTCTTCTAGGTTGTCTAATTTGTTGGCATATTATTTTTCATAGTATCCTCTATAATCCTTTGTATTTCTATGGGTTTTGTTTTCTCTACACTTTCACTAAGCATGACTGGCCTTTAACATAGAGACAAATCTTAGAATATTGTGGGTTTGGTTCAAGACCACTGCAATAAAGTGAATATTGCAATAAAATGAGTCAAATGAATTTTTTGGTTTCCCAATGCACATAAAAATTATACTTGTACTCTATTGTAGTCTCCTAGGCATGCAATAACATTATGTCTAAAACAAATAATGTACATACTTTAACTAAAAAAATACATTAATGCTGGGGCACCTGGGTGGCTCAGTTGGTTAAGCATCTGCCTTTGTCTTGGGTCGTGATTTCAGGGTCCTGGGATCAAGCCCGATGTAGCACTCTCTGCTTGGCAGGAAGTCTGCTTCTCTCTCTCCCTCTGCCTCTCCCCGCCCCCACCCACTCTTGCACACACTCTCTCTCAAATAAATAAATTCTTAAAATCTTAAAAAAATAAAAAAGACATGTTTGCTAAAAAATTCTATCATCTGAGTTTTCAGTGAGTCATAATCTTTTTCCTGGTGAAGGGTCTTGCTTTGATGTTGATGGCTGCTGACTGATCAGGGTGGTCATTGCTGAGGTTAGGGTGGCTGTGGCAATTTCTTAAAACAGGGCAACAATTGAGTATGCTGCATTGATTGACCGACCCTTCTTTTCACTAATGATTTCTTTGTAACATTTTACCACAGTAGAACTTCCATCAAAATTGGAGTCATTCCTCTCAAACCTCGTTGCTGCTTTATCAACCAAGTTGATGTAATAGTCTAAATCCTTATTGTCATTTCAGTGATTTTCACAGCATCTTCCCCAGGAGTAGATTCTATTTCAAGAAACCATTTTCTTTGCTCATTCATAAGAAGCAGCTCCTTGTCTGTTCAAGTTTGGTCATGAGACTGTAGCAGTCCAATCACATCTTCAGGCTCCACTTCTTATTCTAGATCTCTTGCTATTTCTACCATATTTGCAGTTACTTCCTCCACTGAAGTCCCGAAGCCCTTCAAGTCATCCCTCCTCCAAACTGATGGTAGGAATCAACTTCTTCCAAACTCCTGTTAATGATGATATTTCGACCCCTTCCATGAATCATGAATGTTCTTTATGACATCATGATAGTGCATCCTTCCCATAAGACTTTCAGCCTACTTTTCCTTGATCCATCAGAGGAATCACTATCCATGGCTTATTAAACATATTTCTTCAAAACGACTTGAAAATCAAAATTACACCTTGATCCACTGGTACAGAGTGGATATGTTAGTAGGCATGAAGATATTATTCTCATTGTACATCTCCATCAGAGCTCTTGGGTGACCAGGTACATTGTCAGTGAAAAGTAATATTTTGGAAATGGATCTTTTTTTCCTGAGCAGTAGGTCTCAG
This sequence comes from Potos flavus, assembly GCA_028534135.1. Classification (NCBI taxonomy): domain Eukaryota; kingdom Metazoa; phylum Chordata; class Mammalia; order Carnivora; family Procyonidae; genus Potos; species Potos flavus. The sequence continues at coordinate 34,801,699 of CM052886.1, read as the reverse complement.
GGATGGGCTTCAAATATTCAGTAAACCATACTGTAAACAGATATGCCATCATCCAGGCTTTGTTGTTCCGGTTATAGAGCACAGGCAGAGTACACTTAGTGTAATTCTCAAGAGCCCTAGGATTTTCGGAATGGCAAAGGAGAACTGGCTTCAACTTAGTCACCAGCTGCATTAGGCAGTAGCAAGAGAGCCTGTTTTTTAAAGCTTTTTAGCCAGGCGTTGACTTTTCTAGATAATAAAATTCTAGGTGGCATCTTCTTCCACTATAAGGCTGTTTTGTCTACTTTGAAAGTGTGTTTTTTAGTGTCGACACCTTCATTTACTATCTTAGCTAGATCTTTTGGATAACTTGCTGCAGCTTCTACATCAGCATTTGCTGCTTCACCTTGTACTTTCATATTATAGAGATGGTGCCTTTCCTTAAATCTTGTGAACCAGCCTCTGCTAGTTTCAGACTTTTCTTCTGCAGGTTCCTCACCTCTGTCAGTCTTAATGGAATTCAGATAGGTCCTTGCTCTGGATTAGGCTTTGGCATAAAGTAATGTGACTTGGTTTGATCGAGACCACTCAAACTTTCTATGTATCAGCAATAAGGCTATTTTGCTTTCTTATCATTCATGTATCTGCTGGAGGTGCACTTTTAGTTTCTTCAGAACTTTTCCTTGGCATTCACAACTTGGCTAACTGCTTCGCACCACAGGCCTAGCTTTTGGCCCATCTTGGCTTTCGATGTGCATTATTCACTAAGCTTAAACATTTCTAGCTTTTTATTTAAAGTGAGAGATGTATAACTCTTCCTTTCACTTGAACTCTTAGAGGTTGTTGTAGGGCTATTAATTGGCCTAATTTCAGTGTTACTGTGACTTAGGGAACAGGGAGGACTAAGGAGGAGAGACAGGGGAACAGCTGGTCAGTAGATCAGTCAAAACACACAATTTATTAAGTTCATCATCTTAGAGGGGTATGGTTTGTGGTTCCTTAAAACAATTATGATAGTAGCATCAAAGATCACTGATCACAGATCACCTGAAAAGTATAGTAATAATGAAAAAAATTTGAAACATTGTATTACCAAATTTGATGGCCCCAAGTAAAGAAATACTGTTGGGAAAATGGCGCTGACACAGGGTTGCTGCAAATCTTCAAATTATGAAAACTTGTCATCTGTGAAGCACATTAAGGCAAAGTGCAATAAAACAAGGTATGCCTGTAAATTAAAACTGATTGTGTTAATTCTTGTAACATGAGCCTTTTTTAGGCATTCGTTTTAACAAACATTAACATTCATAACATGAATTTAACATACATTTAGCATGCAATATGTATGTATTGGCATACATCACATACATTGTGTATATTACTTTAATATATGGCTGGGCATTTCCTAGAAAAGTTTTTATCTTCCACTCTCTAGTAACTTTAAACTAACATTCTAATTGCAGTTATAAAGTGAGGTAACCTATTCCTATCTCCAATATCCTGCTCTGAAGATTAAATGTCATTAAATAATTGAGCCTTACAGAAACAACGAAAAATATTATGCATACAAAGTGTGAGTTGGTTCTTAACAAAATATTCATAGCTTTTTGGATAATTTTGAAATAGAAAGTTGCAAAAGGGCAGGAAAAAAATGTATCTTGCTAACAGTGGTACAAATCTAATTCTTCCTAAAATTCTACTTAAAGTTGAAATTAAGTAAATACTGATTTATGATAGCATATCAAATACTATTTTGTCTTCTCTGAAAGATGGAGAAGTGAAAGAATTTGAATATTTTCCTTCCTTATTATTTTTTTTCAGGGTTAATGCAATAGAGTGGAACGAGCAATGTAAGCATCATACCTGATATATGGTTTCCGTCTCAGTTCTTTAAACTTCACCTAAGAGTGACATCTTAATAATTGATTATTGGTTTTTTTTTAAGATTTATTTATTTATTTTAGAGAGAGAGAGAGAGAGGAGAGTGTGAGCATAAGCAGGGGGAGGGGCAGAGGGAGAGGATCTCAAGCTGTCCCCTACTGAGCACAGAGATTTATGTGGGGCTTGATCTCACGACCCTGAGATCATGACCTGAACTCAGATCAAGTCAGGCATTTAACCAACTGAGCCACCCAAGTGCCCCTTGATTATTGGCTTCTAAGTTGATAGCTTTTCTTTTGAAAATAAGGGAATAAAACATTCATGCTGAAGGATTTGATTCTGTTTATATGTATTTCTATTATGTAATAGGGATTTTGTTTATGTGGGCCCCTTTTAAGCAAGAAGAGATACTATGTTAAAGTATATGTATCTTATTTTTTATATTCCAGTATTCAGTCTATTCTGTTTTAATCAGTGAAATTGAGCATGGATGTTTATAGAATTTATAGAACTATTTGATACATGCAGTATGACATCTATGTTAAATAAATAAATAAATTATGCTTAGAAAACTTCCATAGAAGAGTTTCTACCAAAAAAAAAAGTAATTAGAATTCTAAACTCATAGACTATCAATGAATCTAGGCTTTGGGAGGAAACTCAGAGGTTGTCCATCCTATCTTTACACTAAGAGAATAGATTTAAGATCAAAGGATTAGATCTTAAACCAAACTTCAAGTATTTCCTTAAATCCAGGGTACACTTCTAGATTCAGGGAAAATAAAAATTAAAAAATATATATATTTGTATATACCTTGGTCTCCTGGTTGGTTCTGACTCTTATTTTCAGCCCAGATCATGATCTCAGGGGTGGGAGATTGAGCCCCACATTGA